>JAYRCH010000492.1:0-317694 GCA_037179445.1 Phengaris alcon alcon | reverse complement strand
AATAGGTCGCGAGATATTTGCGAAAAACTGATTTTCAGTGACCATTTGACCTTCATAACTTATTAGCCGGCATAATATCAATGTCGATTATTCACGTCTTCATTACATCGCCGTGATAAAGGTGTATACAAAATTCAGCTCACTAAAAACTTTTACCGTAGATAAAACCCAAAATCACTGGAGTAGTCGAGTCGCGTATCGTCGCGGTGTGAACTGACCCTTAGACGAGTAGTAACAATGTATTTTGTTGATATATCATAAAAAAAACATTTTTTAAATTCAATATCACAACGCTAGGTGATATTGAATTAAAAAAAATTGTGAATCGAAAAGTCTGGAACGTAATAAACTATACAGTAGCTAAATGGTTTCTGAGTGAAGCTAGTGAATATTTGCGTGTCCAAACACTATCCATCTTCAGCATTAACCGCGAGAAGTGAATTCCGTAACAGCAAGTGCTTTCGATTCTTATCTGCGGTGCGGTTGAAAAATTATTTTAGCCACGGTGTATTTATGATTTTTGTTAAAAACCAACGGTGAAAAACCAACGAGTATAGGTTTGCTTTTTGGCACTGTTGAGATTATATTATAAAGATAAAGTAAAAAAATATAGAATTAATTTACAAGATATGTTATTGATTGTACTGTAGGTTCTTGGTGGAAATTCATGTTTCACAGTAATAACACACAGGACTTCTTGCACTATTTCCACTTTAATAAGTATTTTACATTAATTTTAATATATTACACGACCGGTTTCGACAAAGTCATCATCAGGTGTAGGTAGATTATATTATATTATATATTATATATTACCAAAAAGCAGGAAGATGGACGCATTAGAAGCGCTTGAAATTAACAGACACAAAAAATGTGGGATCTTACTAAATGACCAGACATGCCTTTCGAGTTCCATATTATTGCAAGACATTTAATTTAATTATTATTTATAGGTTATACTATGTTTCTTATGTTATGACTTTTGACATTGGTATTAATTTTGGATGAACTTTTGACATAATTTATTAATTTTAATTTTGACATGTTTTAATTTCATATAATTTATTTGCCATTATTTATAATATCTTAGATTCTTATGTATTAAGGACATTTTAATTTAATTGAATCATTGATGATAGTAGTATTTTAATTTTATATTCTGACATCCATTCTATATAATTACATAATTCTATGACATTACAAATCAATAAGTTATTAATTTATCAAGCTAATGTGTTATAATTTTATATTAATATTAATTTGTGATATCCAGTAGAAAATAGAATAAGTTGCTATATAAATTTAAATTACGTTGCACAAAATTGTAAAAATTTCATGATGCTGACAACCCTTTGCACAATGTTTACAATTTTTTTTTTTTTAATTTAATCTACCTACACCTGATGATGACTTTGTCGAAACCGGTCGTGTAATATATTAAAATTAATGTAAAATACTTATTAAAGTGGAAATAGTGCAAGAAGTCCTGTGTGTTATTACTGTTAATTTACAAGACTTGAAGAATGCAGTTTAAAATCTATTCATTAATTTCTCAGCTTTTTTCCACAACACTTATCAGGCTTAAATTTAGTAGCCTATCTGTATTCGTCTGTCATGTCATGTCATGTCCTATCTGTATTTGTATTCGTAGAGATCTACGAATACAAATCGCCTATTAAATTTTTAATATTGTTGTATATTATAAATTAATAATATTTATAGTTAAGGCCTAGTTCACAATCTTGTCGGATAGTGTCGGATTAGGATGCTGTGTCGCTACTTAACTAAATTTCCAGCGACAGATACAAACATGCAAATAAGCTATCAGACACTAAAAAAACAAAAGTAAAACAGGCTCTAAAGATCCTATTATACTCGGTTAACTTTACGTTTATAAGTTTTAAGCCCTTGGAAATCTTGGAAGTTTGCAGTAAGTAGTCCATCGCAGTTTGTTTGCGATGTTTCTTGCAGAGCTTTGCTAACAAATCAAATTTTCTAAAGTATATAAAATATAGATAAATGTCTCTCTCGGTCTCTCTCTTGCACAGTACTTTAATCAAGTTTAAATTTTAAAGAAAAATTTGCATAACTCTCTTTGCAATTAAGCAAGTTCGCGAGTAGTTGTTGTAAGTTTCAAGAAATATACATTTTAATATTCTAGATTTTAGATCGTAAAAATTTGAAGGTTAAAGAATTTTTATGAATGTAAAAATAATAATATTATAGGAATGTAATGCATTGCATTTAATGTAGGAAATTTATTATTATGGTATCTAAGGAAAGCTTTGCATTCGTTACAATACTGATAATATAAAAACAGTTTTTTTATTTATTCTCATATTTTGTTCATATAATTACAACATTCAATTTAAAGTACGTATAACGATTTTCAAAAATTTACTATCCAATATTTCATTTCCCCTTTTTCAAAACAGGTGAAATATAATGAAGATATTATTCGGTATATTGCGAACTACATTCAACTGACATAACTTTAAATTTAAAAACACATTTCGGTTCAGAATCATACTTGGGGCTTTGAGTAATATCGTAACTTTTTATTATTGTGTATTGTGTAGCGAATATAAGCCCTGCCCTGTCCCTTTCTAAAACTAATTTTAAAGCAATACAATTGCCGTAAAATAAAATTGTTACGACGATTTGAATTTGTTTGAACTGTTCGGTTCAACGTAAATATATCCAGTAGAGTGTTTGTTTGAATAGCTTTTCATATATCTTGATAAAAAGATCAAAGTCGTACTATAAAAAAACAATAAAATATATTTTATAGATACATTTTGGTTCATACCTACTTGTATAACGCAAATAGTAACATGCGAAGCCAATAAATTTTTCACATATCGTATAAAATGGGACTATATTTTTCATAGGTAAATAATCATCATCATCATTATCTTATACTTTAAACGGGACCATCTTGTATATATATAATCGGTATCTCGACAACGGCTACAAGTATTACCATGAAATTTAGTATGCAGGGAGTTTTGGGAGAGAAAAATCGATATAGCTAGGTCTTATAACTTGGAAACTGCGCTTTTTTAAGCAATAATATATGTTTTTTATTTCGTCGTTGCAACAATATATCAATAATTTCGACTCTCTTACGTACAAAGATATTTGATTGGTCTCGCTCGGTAGAGCGCCCAGCGAAACCAATGATTAGTCTATGCCTACGTATAATTTTTGCATTGTTTGGAAATTCTGAATGTGGTGGCTTCGAATCCCGGTAAGATAAATATTTTTGTGATTCTTTCACTTCTTTTTCATTTATATTTTTAATTTATTTTTAATTATTTTATGGTTCTACTAAAACACCGAGCAAAGCTAGGTCAACCAGGTACTTATATTATTAATACGTGAAGCAAAAAATTTAAATTACAGTTCTACGAGAATTGTGCATCCGTAGGAGTATGAAATTTGGCAGGTAAATGAAAGTATATGTGGAGGAAGGTGCATGGTTCAGCACACAAAAATATTATACACGATTCATTACAAGAGCGACGCCGCGCTATGCAGAGCGGTCAAGTTTAACATTCGTACTCTTGCGATAGGCTAGGAGATACAATTTATTTATTCTATAATTGAATAGTACTCTTAAATATGAGTAATTTCTCAGATTTCTTCTGATTTCTGATGGATTATCCTATAAATCTATATTTACATAGTCATAGCGAATTGTTTTCAAAATTTCGCAAGTCTCGTGCAAATGCTCCAAAAATGTGTATGTCGTATCTAACTGTGACGTCGCGATAATTAGTTAGTAATTATCGTTGAACATACAAAAAAAAACATACAGCCAAATGTATAACCACACCTATTTTTGGGAAGTCGGTTAAAAAAGGATTAAATTCATATTATTTTGTTTGAAGTTACAAACCCAGTAAATAAGAATTGTATAGTTCAATATTATAGATAAATTCATCTTTTTTTGGCGCGGATTGACGTATTAATGGACCGTTTCGCATCCTACTAATATTAAAAATGTGAAAGTTTGTAAGGATGGATGGATATTTATTACTCTTTTACGCAAAAACTACTGAACGGATTTTGATGACATTTGGTATGGTAGTAATAGTTTAGGCACTGGATTAAAACATAGGTCGATATTTTATATCATATTTTATCCCGAAAAAGTACAGTTTTCCTGTGGGATATGGAATACTATGTTTACACGGGCGGAGCCGCGGGAAAAAAGTAGTAAAAAATAAATTAGTACAAAAACGTTCAAATTGATAGTAGCTGTGTATTTTCACAGAACTGAAATATTTCAATCCTTTATAATTGATTCTTTGTTCATTTTAATATCCAAAAAATTGGACAGATTTCATAATGAAATAAAAGCTTTGATCGAGTTCCACGTACTTTTTAACACTCTTTTATTGTACATAAATCTTATCTCATATATAAAATTCTTATGTCACAGTGTTTGTAACGGAACTCCTCCGAAACGGCTTGACCGATTTTTATTAAATTATGCAATTTTTCACACCCTTACGTGATAGGTCTACTCCAAAAGTCTTTAAGCTTAAGATACGTATAACCCTCAATTTTCACCCTTCTAATACCAACCCTAAGGCGCTAGGTTGCGGCAGCCTGTCAAAACTATGACGCGATGTCATATGGGAGCCTGCGCACATAAGCAGTTAATAATGTTTATATTATAATATATATACTAACTATATACTAACACGACTTTCTTTTATATATATAAAAGAAAGTCGTGTTAGTTACACTATTTATAATTCAAGAATAGCTGAACCTATTTGGCTGTAAATTGGTGGGGAGGTAGCTTAGAACCAGGATTTTATAGCTTTTTATCCCGTTCCCGTGGGACGTGACAGAAAACGTGGTATAAAAAAACGCGACCTACAGCTAAACGTAATGTTGTCTATGGTTAAGTATGGTTGAAAAAAATAGAAATTTTGAAGTTAACTGGTTGATGTACTTGTTTCGAGTTTCTATTGGCTTATTGTGCCGATATTATCATAAGCAATGCCGCGACCAAGACGATCGAATGTGCCAAAACCGAGATCTATACACATTTTAAAACTATATATATTATCCATTTATATTCATACTTATATTAATAGCTTTTCCCACGTATTGTGCTTGATGTTAAAGACGAGACGGGTGCCCAATGCTCCTCTTGGCATCCGTTACCGCACCCAATGTAACCTGTATCGGCAACCTGTAAGGTGGCATGCGATGCACGTATCCCAACCACCGTAGTCTTCGCTGTTTTAGTATAGCCGCTACACTAGACAACTGCGCTTTCGCAAGCGTGTAAGGTGACGTTGCAACAAAAGCGGCATCATCGGCAAACAGAAGATTGGGGCGACACGTAAGTTTTCTCGGTTTCGTTTCGATCTTAAGAGGGAAATATTGTAAAGTTTACCGTCTTGTCTAGTGTACAAATACACGCCTAGGGATTCGTCACAAAATGCGGCCTTTACAGTGCGAAAAAGATCACGAATAGGGTAGGAGCCAGAACACATCGCTGTCGCACGCCTCTACGCATATCAAATGGATCAGAAGTGCTGCCGTCAAATATGACGCACCTTTTCATTTCGTCCTGAAAAGCTTTTACTAGAGCGAGGAATTTAGGCGGGCAGCCTACCGCTTCGAGCGCTTAATAAAGTCCCTCCCTACTCACCGAGTCGAAGGCCTTGTCAAGGTCCACGAAAGCTTTGAAAACAGGGGTCTGTTGCTCTCTACATTTCTCTGAATTTGTTGCATAGTAAAGATCACATCAATGATTGATCGGCCGACTCGGAATCCACACTAATTCTCAGGATAGATCAGAGTGGGCAAGACATTGTAGTTAAGTTAGTTAGTTAAGTAGGTAAAAATCCTGGATAAATAGGGAACGACTGGAACAGCTGGAACACCATAGCGACGAGGCGATACCCGACAAGAAGACAAATCCAACGATACCTCGCACGCCTCTCTACGACAAAGGGTTCCGGAGATAATCAGGAAAAACGTTTTAGCGGCCATTTTGTCGGCCATATTGAAAAAATTCAAAGGCCGACAGCTCCGGAACCACTCATCGGACAGACACGTGCGACACATCATTTGAAAGGTCTAGGGGAGGAGCATCCGGCAAGACCAAAAAGAGGGAGGAAAGGGGGGATTTGTAACAAAAAATTTTCTTCGAATTTAGGCGAGAATTGAGGTAGAGGGGAAAATTCCAAGGCGAACCAGCCCAAGAACCCTATACCTACGACAAACAGTTGCCGAGATATAAGCGCCTGAAGTTTGACACTGACAGCTCGGCAACTGTCAAACACCTCACAAAAGTGAACATAACTTCGCTCTTATTTGGCCTAGGAGAACGGGGTTTCTTTTGACATCGAAGGCACCACTTCGGCCACCCCCTCCCCGAATCTGAACCAAATCCGGGACATCAAAATCCCAAGGACGAATTAGGGGGGGCGACCTGGACATTTGGAAAGGCCCCAAAAATCCAAGAAGAAAGAGCCCAAACACGGTCCAATTATCCCTAAAGGCGAGGAAGCAGCGGAAGAATTAAACTAGACCCAAATTTTGGCCGCCATTTTGAAAAATTTAAAAGCTCAATAACTCCGCTCCTACTGCTCGTAGAGAGTTGGGGTTTTCTCAATAGCCATCGGCAACCGAAGCTCTACGCAGGCAAGTTAACACCGAAGACCTGGAAAAGAGGTCAACACCTGTAACTAGAAAAACTCACCTGGAGGCTTCTGGACGTCGCAGAAAGCTGCAGTTTTCGGGTGCTGGCACCGGTAGAGGGTGACGACGCCCCACCTGGAAGTCCACAACACCAGGAACACCTGCAGCACCTGGAAAAGAAAAAGAAACACGACTTACCTGCTGGACGCTGCTGTACTGGCTGGAACCTCTGCAAGACCTGGAAAAAGAACTTATACTAAGGTATTTACGCTGTTGTTAGATTAGTGACCAGTAGCCCCTATTGGAGCTACTGATTAGAAATAAGACTAGTTAATAAGGACCAACTACACCATTTTTGGTGTGGTTGCTAGGCTAAGATTTTTTGATTGTATTGTATGCTTAGGGAATCCCTTACACAACAAACTATTCATCTAGTTAGAGTAGGCCAGTCAACCCCTATTGGGGAGACTGCTAGTTTTAGGAACTATATGGTTCAGTTTTATTGATTTTATTAGTAAGAATAGGTCAGTTAACCCCCCTTTTGGGGTAACTGTTAGTTTAGGTCTTTAATCTGACATTTTATTAATTGACATTTATTTTTATAATTCAATCTTAATTATTATTTTAATTATTATTTTATTTTTACATTAATTATCTAATTCAAATTGAAATGTAATTTAAATTATTTTATTGTATTAATTTGACGAGTCCCCCTAAATCGACAACATGATACGCACCCCCCGGAAGAGCGACACGTTCATTGTTTCCCCACCGAAAAGAAACAAGACAAATGAGGGCAAAGTGCTCTCGCAACCCCTGAAATCTTCCGAAATGAGAAAGAGCATAGATAAATTTGAAGCCCTAAGTTTACAAGTTATAACCCCCCCCAAACAAACCAAGCAGAGTGACCCACCTGCACCAAAACCAAAAATTAAAAAAGTAGCTATAATACAAAAGCCCGAAAGTCCCCAAACACAAAATAGACCAAAAACAAAAGAAGGTACAGCCTGTCTAGAGCGAGCGAAGGGCAGCATAAACAGCTCTAAAAACTTCAAAACAGAGTATAAGGAGCAAGCCTTCGCCGCTATAGAGAGGCTCTACCAAATAGTAAAGGAACTGGAAAATGAGCTTACCAGTGTGAAGGCAGGATCCGGCGGAGGGCTGGGAAGGGACCCTTTACATCCCCCCCAGCCACCCATGAACGTTGCGAACGCAGCAGAGGTCGCACCAACAGGGGATCTGAAACAGAAAAATAAGTTATTAGAACAAAGTATGAATGAATGAATGAGAGAGTTAATGAAGAAGATGGATGAGGTGAAGGGATGTATGGAAGAGGGTAGAATGAGGATGAAAAAGTTGAGCTTGCTCCTGGAGGACAACACAACCGTCGCTAAACCAGCGTGCTATGCGAGCATTGTCTCGGGAGGAGTCGCTGAGCGAGTCCCCGAGACAAGGGCGCTGCATTCGGTTGTGGTGTCCTCCAGGGACACGTAGGACTCGGGAGAGGAACTGATGAAAAAGATAAGAGATACTGTAGATGCGAAGGATGGATGGGTCAAGGTTGAAAGGACTAGGAAAGTTAAAAACAGGAGGGTAGTCGTCGGCTGTGTGAGTGAGGAAGAAAGAAATAAGGTGAAGGAAAGATTGAGTAAGAATGAGGGATTAGTGGTGGAAGAGGTGAAAAACAAAAACCCCCTTCTGGCCTTCAGGGGTGTGATGAAGTACGACACCGCCGACTTCATCACCGCGTTCTCTAACCAGAACGCAAACATCCTTGGGGGCCTGAAGGAGGAGGAGAGAAAGGTGGAAGTAGTGTACGTGATGAAAGCGAGGAATCCCCTACAGAACCACATCATAGCCAGAGTTAGCCCACAGGTGTGGAAGAAGTTTGTGAATGCGGGATACGCCCATATAGGTATGGGCAGAGTGAGAGTGGAGGACCATAGTCCGTTGGTGCAGTGCTTCCGCTGCCTCGGGTATGGGCACACGAAGAGGATGTGCAGGGAAGAGATGGATCGATGCAGTCACTGCGCAGGTCCTCACATGAGGACTGTTTGCGAAAAGTGGCTGCAGAGAGAAGTGCCTCAGTGCATAAATTGTACTAAGGCCAAGAGAGGTAGCGCGGAGTACAGTGCCCTTGACAGAGAGTGTGCAGAGAGAAAGAGGTGGGACGCTCTGGCTAGATCGGCGGTGTCGTATTGCTAAGGTTGTCCCCGGTGAGTACTTCCAGTACCGAATATTGCAGGCCAACTTCAGCGGAGCCAAATCGCCACAAGGGAGTTATTACTCGAGGCCACCAAGCGTAAGGCTAGCGTAGCGTTGCTTCAAGAGCCCTACATAGGCGGGGCGCGGAGTATGAGGACATACAACGGAGTTAGGGTCTACCAGAGCGATGGGGAAGGGGGCGGTGTTGTCAAGGCGTGTGTTGTGGTATTCGACGACACTCTGGACGTCGAGCAACACACACGCCTCAGCAACAACAACATAGTTGTGACCACCCTCCGAACTAAAGCCTGGGAGACGGTTGTAGTGTCCTTCTACTTCGAGCCCGATAAGCCTGTAGGGCCCTACCTGGACCATCTTATGCAGATAGGGAGAGAGTTGGGATCTGATAAGATGGTCCTGGGAGGCGACGCGAACGCTAAAAGCACGTGGTGGGGTGGCGACGCGGAATACCCGCGAGGAAGGGATGTGTCTGCTGTACTGGAAGCAATGGGTCTACATATACTCAACACTGGAGACACCCCAACTTTCGATACCGTCAGAGGGGGAAAAAGGTACTCCAGTTACGTGGATGTGACAGCGTGCTCCGACGACCTGCTGGACCGAGTGGGCGACTGGAGAGTTGAGGAGGGACTGACGAGCTCGGACCACAACGGCATATCATTTGGCATCAGACAACAGAAATCCACAGGCACAAACATAATACGTACCACACGCATGTTTAACACACAGAAGGCAAACTGGACTCAGTTTCGTGAGAAACTGACCCAGCTGATGTCGGACAGACAATTGACTGTACATGACATGGATACAATACACAGCACACAACAAATAGAAGAAGCAATATACAGATACACGGAAGTCATAACGCAGACATGCAGAGACACCATGCCGACCAAAAAACACACGCAGAGATTCACCTTGTCGTGGTGGAATGATGAGCTCGTGCAGATGAAGAAGGAGGTCGCCACGAGGAAACGCAGGATCCGTAACGCTGCGCCTGATCGCAGAGACCGCGTGGTTGGACTGTACCTGGAAGCGAAAGAGAAGTATGAGAAGGCAGTAAAAGATGCACAGACTGAGAGTTGGAAGGAGTTTTGCCGGAAACAGGATAGGGAGGGGATCTGGGAGGGCATCTACAGGGTGTTGAGCAGAGTCAGAGGGAGGGAGGAGGATCTGCCCCTTACGAGGGACGGTGAAACCCTCGACGCCCGAAGCTCCGCAGAATGGCTGGCGGAGACCTTCTACCGCGAGGACCAGGAAAGTGGTGAAAGTGAGGAACATCGGCGGACGCGCCGGCGGGCGGAGTCCTTGGACACCGAACCGCCGGCGGGTCCGGACGACCCTCCTTTCATCATGGAGGAGTTGAAGAGAGCCGTAAGGTCCTTCAACCCCAAAAAGGCCCCCGGGGCGGATGGACTCACGTCGGACATCTGCCAGCACGCTGTAGAATGTGACCCAGAATGGTTCCTTGCTCTGCTGAATAGGTGCCTCACCGTCGCCTGCTTCCCCAAACAGTGGAAGCGGGCGACCTTGGTGGTTCTAAGGAAGCCGGGCAAGGAATCGTACCGGGTACCAAAAGCCTAACGTCCGATCGGCCTCTTGCCTGTTCTCGGCAAAATCTTCGAGAAGATGCTGGTCGCCCGACTTAGATTCTACCTGCTGCCCAAGATTAGCCCTAACCAGTATGGCTTTATGCCCCAAAGGAGCACCGAAAACGCCCTCTATAGGTTGGTGAACCACGTCAGAAAACAGAGGGAGGAGAAGAAAGTTTCTGTCGCGGTGTCGCTGGACATAGAGGGGGCCTTCGACAGTGCTTGGTGGCCGGCCATAAAGGTTAGGTTAGCTGAGGTTGGGTGTCCGGGGAACCTGAGGCGGGTGATCAGCAGCTACCTGAGTGAAAGAGGAGTGAATGTAAGGTATGCTGGTATGGAAGTGAGCAGGGAGACCAACAAGGGGTGTGTGCAGGGATCTATCGGTGGACCGATCCTGTGGGACCTCTTGTTGGACCCCCTGCTATGGATGTTAGATGAAATGAATGTTTTTTGCCAGGCTTTCGCCGACGACATAGTGCTGGTTTTTGAGGGAGAGACTGCTCTTGATATCGAGAGGAAGGCGAACGGCGTTTTAGAAAAAATCAGTAAGTGGGGGGAGCTGAACAAGCTAAAATTTGCCCCCCACAAAACATGCGCACTATTAGTCACGCGGAAACTTAAGCACGACGTGCCTCGACTCGCTATGGGGGGTGTCTACTTGAAATATTACGAGGAAATAAAAGTATTAGGCCTAACAATGGACACCGGCCTCACATTTAACGCACATGTCGGCAATGTTTGTAAGAAGGCGATAAATAGATACAAACAATTAGCCAAAGCGGCCAGAGTAGGTTGGGGGCTTAACCCCCAGATAGTTAAGACTATATATATGGCCGTGATAGAGCCGACTATTTTGTACGCATCAGCAGCGTGGGCACCCACCGTGGAAAAGATAGGAGCCCAGAAAAGGCTCAACTCCGTCCAACGGGGTTTTGCCCAGAAGATTTGCAGAGCATATCGGACCGTCTCCCTGAACTCTGCGATGCTGTTGGCTGGGATACTCCCTCTTGATCTCTTTTAACGGCCATATTAAACTCCACTACTGTTGGTGCACCGTCCAACTCAAACCAAGTTTCCATTTTGGGAAATAAATCGTCAGCTTCTGGTTGCACATTTACTGGTTGCGAGAAGAGGCCGGCGTAGTGATCCACCTATCTCTGCATTTGGCGTTTGCAGACCTTGATGACCGTGCCATCCAATTCCTTTAACAATAAAGCCTTTTTGGGAATGGGGCCGAGTGCTTGCTTGATACCTGAATAAAAATTATTTAAATTTCCTGCGTCAGCAGATTGTTGAATATAGCGGCAAAGGTCGAGCCAGTACCTATTTGAAAAATAGCGTGAGCTACGCTGCGAAGCTGACTTAGTCTCTGTAAGTTTATTACGTGTTATAGGAGATGGGTTAAGGTGGTGGTTTCAGCTGGCTTCGTGTCAATAAGCGGTTGTAAATGCTCGATGTTATGAGCGAACCAGTCCTCTGTCTTTGCTTTTTTATAACCGAAAGCTACATCTGGAGTTTCTGTAAGAATGCTTTTTATGCGTTCTTAGACCTCTTGAAGTGAAGCGTTATTATTCAACATTACGGTGTCAGCGTGTACAGCCTCTTTAAATAATTTGACCTTCGCGCAAACCCTGGTTTGAGTAAGATTAATTTTATTTCTCCCGGTGGGCCTCGAAGAATCTATCTTCGTACGTAAAATGGCGACGCTTGTAGTGACTAATGAAAGGTCCGTGTCGCAATTAGCACTTTGATACGAACGTGTATGAAGCACATAGCGGAAGTACCTTTTTCGAGTTAGAATCAAGTCGAGCTGATGCCAATGTCCAGAGAACGGGTGCTTCTATGACACTTTATGTGAAGGTTTACCCTGGAAGTGTTAGTAATGCAGAGGTTGTGTAAAGAACAAAACTCGAGCACACGCTGGCCGTTTTCATTCATCTTACCAGGGCGATGGTTACCGATGCATCCAGGCCAGGCGTTGTTATCCTGACCGACTCTGGCATTAAAGTCACCAAGGACGTAAAGGTGATCGCTAGAAGGCATTTTCCCACTGCCTACACCTCCCTCTCGACCTCACCAGCCGGAGATGGCTCGGTTGCAGGATCTGGCTTCAGCCTAACGGAGATACCTATGAATGAGATACCTACCTATAAACGCGACCTATGCCGCCTACGCCAGCCATCTCATAATGTCGCTACTCAGCCGATGGAAAAATGCAAGCATAGAACAAATTGCAGTGTCAACTGTGGTCGCTCATTTGACACGGATTGACACTCGCCTACAACGGCTTGCTTTTACAACAGAGCTAATAACACGCAGTCAATTGCAACAAGAACTGCAGGCCTTCTCCTTCTTGAAACGCAAGGCCCCTGCAGATACCCGGACTGACGTTACCAACGAAAAACGAATGAAGTTCGAAACGTCACAAATTAGGTGTCATGCGTGTGGTAAGCTCGGGCATAAGGCATTAATGTCTAGCGCCGCAGCCCCGGCGGAGAAGCGTGTCGACTTGTGCGAGGTCGCGCCTCCGTCCAGTACTTTATGTCACTTTAGTGAGTATTTTAAATTCGACTTTGATTCTGGTGCCGAATGCTCATTAATGAAAGAGTGTGTTGCGAATAAATTTAGAGGAAAACGAATTAATAATTTGGTTTCGTTAATGGGCATTGGCGATAAATATGTAAATTGTACTTTGCAAATATTAAATCGGGTAGAAATTAATAATTTTTTAATCGAGATTCTATTCCATGTTTTGCCTGAAGCCTATTTGCGCAGTGATATTTTAATAGGTCGAGAGATTTTGAATAACGGATTTTCTGTTATGATGATTTCAACTAAACTTATTTTAATGAGATATAAAATTGTAAATTCATGTAATTCTGGGAAAGTGACTTTACCTAATAATAATTTCAATATCAATGCAGATACCGACGTGCCTACCAATAGATTCAACGAACTTGTTGGTATTTTAAAACTTTATACGTATTTTTTTATTATGGGTTTTCCCACTACTCGCGTAAACACGGGCGAATTATTGATAAGGCTAGTAGATCCAAACCGTACGGTACAAAGACGTCCTTATAGGCTGTCTCCTAACGAACGTGAAGTTATGCGTAACATAGTCGACGAGTTTTACAAGCGGGAATCATTAGATCTAGTAGTTCGCCGTTTGCTAGTCCAGCCTTATTAGTAAAAAAACATGACGGATCGGACCGCATGTGTATAGACTATAGGGAACTGAACGAGAACACGGTACCGGACCGATATCCTCTCCCGCTCATCTCTGACCAGATATTGCGACTTAGTGGTGCGAATTTCTTTACAAAACTCGATTGCGCTAGTGGCTTCCACTCCAGTCCAGGCCGAGTCAATTGAACGCACTGCCTTCATCACGCCGGATGGGCAGTATTAGTTTTTAACTATGCCTTTTGGTCTTCGTAATGCGATCTCGGTTTTTCAAAGCGCCATTATAAGAGCAATAGGTGACCTAGCTAATCAATACGTTGTGGAATATGTTAACGATGTTTTGATAATTTCAGATTCGGTTAGTCACGGTTTAGAGAGGTTACATATAGTTCTTGATACACTTATAAAGGCCGGTTTTTCCCTAAATCCTTTAAACTCGAGTCGAGTTCCTGGCCTATGAGGTAGAATCAGGTGAAGTAAAACCCAATAAGCGAAAGATAGATGCCCTTTCTTCATTAGCTTCACCCCAGTCAATTACACAATTGAGACAATTTGTAGGACTAGCCTAATATTTTCGTCAATTTGTGCCGGACTTCTCGCGTCTTATGGGCCCAATGTATAAGCTCACCTCGGGAAAGTGTCCATTCGAGTGGACACCCAAATGCGAGGAAGCTTGTCAAAAAGTGATCGAAGTCTTGACAAATGAACCCGTGCTAATGATATTTGATCCGAAGTATCCGGCTGAGCTCCATACTGACGCGAGCGCTGATGGTTACGGGGCAATATTATTCCAGATTGTCGAAGGTAAGCGTCGCCCAGTTGCCTACTATAGCAAACGCACGACGCCGGCTGGGTCTAGGTACCTCTCTTATGAGTTGAAGACACTCGCCGTCGTCAATGCGGTAAGGAATTTTAGGCAATACTTACACGGTCGGAAATTTAAAGTTGTGACCGACTGTAATTCGTTAAAGCTTTCGCGAACTAAAACCGATCTTACGCTAAGGGTTCACAGATGGTGGATGCTTTTGCAGATGTTTGACTTTGACGTACAATATGAGGTCGGAAAAGAGATGGGACATGTCGATTTCTTGTCGAGGAATTTATTATCACAGCCTGCTACAGCAAGACAGCCAATACAAAAGTGAAGCAAAAGCGAGTAAACTTTGCGGAATTGTCCAGTAATTGGCTTTATGCTGAGCAGCAACGAGACGAAGAAATTAAGAAATCAATTTCTGAGTTCGACCAAGGACAGCTAAGTGATGACGTTTCTAAAACTTCTGGGGTTAGGTCAGGCATACTTCATCGTAAAGTACAGCGGAACGGTAGGACAAAATGTTTACCCATTGTACCTCGTGCTATGCGCTGGTCAGTCATAAATAATATCCATGACTCTCTTGTGCATCTGGGATGGGTAAAAACATTAGAAAAGCTGTATAATCATTATTGGTTTGAGGGAATGAGCCGATATGTACGCAAGTTTATTGATAATTGTGTGACTTGCAAAATACCAAAAATAGCTGTGCCGTGGCATACAATACATATTGTTGCCAGATGCAAGTTAAGCGGCAAGAATGACAACAAAGAATACGTGTTCGTGTTGATAGACGCCTTCACAAAATACATGCTACTGTTGCACACTAAAAATATCGACACCAAAACTAGTATCAAAGCAGTGAAAAACAGCGTAGCACTATTCGGTGCGTCTGCACGTATAATTACAGATCAAGGTCGAGTGAAGTAGTGAGACAATCTTGTATATATATATATACAAGATTGTCTCGTATAAGTACAAGATGCAGTACCCTGTGGTTGAAATTCGCGCATAATAATTCATATTATATTTTTTAGGGGTTTGCCTCTTATATAAATGGAAAAAAGAACAGATTGACAAACGTCAACGAGTAAAAAATTGTATAGCTATCAAACGCACGGTAGTGTGTGTCAATAATCTGAGGCAGCTGTGTTGTTCTTATTTTTATTCTTTTCACGTATTTCTAAACATTATTTTAAAAAAATATTAGCTTTTCACACACTTTCCTCCACATAAACATAAACTGTGCCATATATCATAGTCCTCCGTTCGGAGAATTCTCGTAAAACTGTACTGAAAGTTTTTGCTTCACGTATTTATATACTTATATATTATGATGATAATGTGTAGGTTGTGGGTGTTGGTGTAGGAGTAGATAGTAGCTGTGGGTTGTGGGTGTATGTAGGTAGTTATTTATTTACTCCAGGCATATTTGAGACAGAACAATGTCTGTTGTTTTAGCTAGTAGCTTCTTTAATTTCGAACTTTTGATGAGCCTATTGGGCTAGCCTAAAACAAGTAACCAAGACTCCCTTGTGACCATGACATAACAAGTAACCAAGACTCCCTTGTGACCATGACATAACAAGTAACCAAGACTCCCTTGTGACCATGACATAACTGAAATAAACTTGCTTTACCCAGATTACCCAACGTTAAACTGATTATGTTAATAATTTAATTCAGAATATAATTTACTATACTAATAATAGTATTAGTATAGTAAATTATATTCTGAACAGACACCTCAATTTTATTTATTGGTATATAGATACCAATAAATAAAACTGAGGTGTCTGTTTGTAATTTCAAATTAACAGCTTTGCACTAAATGCATATCATACTATATACGGTACCTGTACGAAAGGTAAATTTTTTTTTTGTCTATCCGTCTGACTGTTTGTTTGTTCCGGCTAATCTCTGAAACAGCAGGACCTATTTTGACCGGACTTTCACTGGTAGATAGCTCTGATGTTTAAGGAGTAACTTAGGCTACTTTAATTTTAGGGTTCCGTTTAAAAAAATTGCGTTTCCATTAGGTTCAATCAATTCAATATTTCATTCATCAATAGGTTAACGAACTCGCAAACAAAGTTGCGGGCACCAGCTAGTTCAGAATAAAAATAAAATGATACGCTATGTTGAGCTCCTTATGTATGTACGTACAAACAGAATAACTGAGAGCCTCAAATGTCGCGTGCTCGCGCTAATATACAGTTTTGATACTTTAAGTTCATCGCTAATCCCTATAAGCTCTTAATCGCTCTAATGTCATAACCGGCTTGTCGGATTACATCGCGGCTTCTTACAAATGTCGGACATATCTATACTTCTATACTTATCTATATATATTATATACTAATATTATAAAAAGGAAAGATTTGTATTTTATATGTTTGTTCACAAATCACACCTAAACTACTAGACTGATTTCAAATTTTTTTTTCATCATTAGAATGCTATATTATTCCCATTACATAAATGTGAAAGTTTGTGAGGATAGATGGATATATCCTACTACTATTATAAATGTGAAATTTTGTGTGGATGGATAGATAGATGCATGGATGGATGGATGTTTGTTAATCTTTCAAGCAAAAACTGCCAAACGGATTTTGATGAAATTCGGTATGGTAGTGGTATATGCTCTGGATTAACACATAGGCTACTTTTTATCCCTAAAAAGTACCTACAGTGTTTCCGTTGAATACTGCATTTACGCGGCCGGAACCGCGAGCAAAAGCTAGTAGTCTATATTTATTACTAGAAAAAGATAGTGATACCTGCTTAAACTTCAAGTATGTGATCCAAGGTGTAAAAAAAGTGCCATAAAATACTTACCTTAATAACTTACTAATATCTACAAAAAAGTCCGGGCAGCGTATAGTATTGTTTTAGAAATTAAATACTGTTTGTTTAATCGAAATCGGATAATTACTTTGGAAGTTATGACGAGTTCAAAAATAAAATCTGTAGTCGAAAGTGCCTAATGTTGAATCGGCCGACCGCATGCCTCAGATTAGTTCGTTGTTAGTGTAGACTGTAGGTGTATGTGTATGTTGTAGAAGTTGGTAGTAGAGGGAGGTTTTAGATGTAGGTAGTAGATGTAGGTGAAGGCGTAGGTGTAGGTAGTAGATTGTAGGTGTAGGTTGTAGAATGCAGGTGTAGGTTTTAGGTGTAAGTGTAGTTGTTTGGTATACAAATTGTAGTATGTAGATCGTAGATAGTTGGCCATAATATTTTATTTATCCAGTTCACACTACATAGTTAAGACCAGACAACGTCTGTCGTTTCAGCCATATTATAAAGAGGTGGTCCTATTATAAGTGGAAAGATTTGTTTGTTTGTTTATTAAGCTCTGAAGCCTCTAAACCGATTTTGACCTCGAAAAAAGACATAGGACGTATTATTATAGTAAGATATTATTATTAATAACATTAACTAGATATGATTTATAATTTTAATCGATATATTTAGTTTATGATACTATATTTAATTTTGGATATAAGTATTTGAATTAACTATTGTTTCTGCAATTGTGCACGTCCTAACTGCTACATTTTATCCCATTTAACTCCGTAGGGCTGTTGTAAGAAATTTCTTTTTAGAAATAAGCAGTATAACCTACTACTACCTTTGTGTCATCTTTATTTTTCAATTGTATTGTAATAATTTTCTGTGTGCGCAATAAATTGTTAAATAAAACAGAACAGGGCAAGTCACGGGCAACATTTGGTTTTAAACTATACGTATTTAACGTATTCTACGTTTATTTGTAGCAGATAATAATAATAATACTATTGTTATTATATGGGTCATTTTTTGCTTCGTTAATTAATATTTTCATATTAAGCATGTAATACAATGTAAAAGTATTTACTACCGACATACTTCACAAAGCAAAGTTACGTCACAATTACATAATAGTAAATGTATAAATTGTTAAACCGCTTTAAGTATGATAACAATGGTATGTATGCTATATTGCTTGAGGTGAGTCACTCTATTTCCTGCGATATGGAAATGTTTGAAGAAACGTTTCACATGTAAATAGAGCGTTCATAGCTAAAATGCGTATGAGCAATTTGTAATGGTACGTTTCATGAATTATGCAACGATACGCCTGAAAAAGTTCCCGACACTATACCGGTGTAAATAGGATTGGTGTATGACTTTTTCCATAGGAAAAAATCATTTCATATCGGGCTTCTACTCGTAGATTTGTATGGATGACTGAATCTTGAGACCTTATACTCTATGTAACGTTATAAAAAATTTAATATCGTAAGTTTTATATAAATTTGTTCCGTCCAAAAAAAACCTAACCAATAGCATGTCAGGACATGTCTCGGAGGGTTCCGTAACTATAACCGCGTAAAAGGTTTTTTTAAATTACTTAAAAAGTTACTGTCCGATTTCATTAAAAATAATTTTTCTGAAGAGTTTTTAGCATGATCTATTAGCATGGAAAATTGCAAGTTTCTAAGTCTTAGTTTAGAAATGCCAGGGGGAACCAACTTATAAACCACTTTGGAGACCGATTGCTCGTAAATGGTTGACTTTGTAAAACAATCATGTATAAACCTTGCCTTTATTTTAAAATACCTATTCAACGATATCCCACACGATAGGGTAGGATGAAAAAATATTTTTCATCCCCACTTCACATGTATGGAGAGCCTAAAATATAAGATTATTATTATTATTATTTGATACCAAATTTCATCCATTTATATTCATAATTACAGAAGCTAAAACAGACAGACAGGCGCAGACAGACAGACAGACAGACGGACGGACAGAGCGAAACTATAAGAGTGTTTTATGTATTACGGAACCCTAAAAAACAGCACCTACCTTCATTGAGTCAGAAAACTCTGTTGTAACTTTAATTGGCAATTTAGGTGCTTGTAGTCTGGAGAGCATTACTTCTTAATGGTGAAATTAATGAACCGAATAGCAACACCTGCATAGAGAAGGCTGCACAAAACCATTACAACTGTAGAGGTTTCAACATTATATTGTAAAGTTACAATATTAAAGTATTAAATAGTGATATAGGGCTAGTTATCGTAAGTTTTTTTAAAGTTCTAGTTTTGCTCTATCCGTCCAACTGTCTGGCTGTCGTAACTTCTGTAATCTATACTAATATAATAAAGAGAAAAGGTTTGATTGTTTGTTTGTATTGAATAGGCTCTGAAACTACTTGACCGATTTTGATGAAATTTGGTACAGATATAGAATAGACCACGGGGAAGGATATAGACTTTTTATTGCAGCAAAGTGTACGGTTCTCTCGAGAATTCCGTTAGCGCGCACGAAGACGCGGGCAACATCTAGTTATTAATATAAAAGGGCATATAAATGAAATTTGGTACAATTATTTAAGTAAATTGCGTAGACGTTTTGTTTTTGGCATCATAAAATAATAGTATTGTATGTTGTATGTGGATGTCATTTTTACTTTGTCCAATAGGTCTTTTTAATTAGAGGTGAGGTTTCATACATAACTTTTTATAAAGTAATCCATTTTCGAGTATTCGGCCTCCAAAATGTGTTGGAAGTTGGCCCCACCCCCTGGCATTTCTAAACTATAAAAGGTAGAAACATATAAATTTCCAAGCTGATATGCTATGCTAAATACTCTTTAGGAAAATGATTTTGATCGAAATCTGACTATAACTGTTGAAGTAATTTGAGGAAAACTTATAGCGCGGTAATAGTAACGGAACTGTCCTCAGACATGTCCTACCATGCTCTAAGCTAGCTTATTTAACATTTTTTGTCCTCAAAAAACTTGAATAGACTTTACATATTATTTTAAAAGCTATAACTGTTGTACCCAGTGACATAAAAATATTATTTTGTAGCTGCTCATATATAATGGTACATAATAATATAGTCGTATCTCATACAACTATGAAGGTGCAAACTGATTGGTTAATTGAATGACGCAATAATATTATGTGGAAGCCGCAAGGTTCGCGTCTGTCCCAAAGCTAGGGAGGGATTACCAGCTGAAGCCATTACTGTACATATTGCAACAAGAGATAACGTCTACAGATATACCACATAAGCCGATTTAACTGCCCTTATACACATCTGCATGTGCAAATACAGGCGGGCAAATAACGTCGTCTGTTGACTATAGTGCTGCGTAATTAAACGATTGTTTGATTAATTGGTTTAATATAATTGAATTTCAATTTAATTTTTTTACCTCTGGCGGTTTGTAGTGAGTAAGAAATTCGAAACCATAAGCACGATTTTGCAGGATAATTTGAAATTAACTACAGAAATGTGGTACTTATGTGGTTTGCCGAGAGAGTTATTGAATTGGGAGGTCAAAGAGAATTTTTTCTTGGTCAGAATAATTTTTACTTGTGCTCGAAATTAGCCCATAATATGTTATTCGTTTATTTTTTAAGTATAAACTATTTTATGGGCTCTCTTGCCTCTTATATAAGCGACATGTCACTTAGCGATGACTATAGGCCCTGGGCCTTTAGTCAAATATGTATGGAATTAGACATAAGTCATTGCTAAGTGACATGTCGGTTGCGATGCCTTATGTCAAATCCCATACATTTCGTTTTCGAACTTCACCGTCGAAATTATCTAATGCATCTTGACTGAAGGCCCTGGTTATAGAAAAATCACAAACATATAAACATTGATTCATAGGCAAATAAAGAAGACAAAATACGTAGGCTTAGCTATATTTATCTACGAGTATATTCATAGTTACGTAGACAACCAGAATGCTTTAAATAGATTTCCAACTAGGATACTTAGAACGAAAACTTTGCTTTTGTTATAACGAAATAATGGGTCGGCGCATTGTTCCAGTTATATTAACTTGAATTTAATGCTTCAAAGGATTACTGTGAAATATGGTCACAAGCGAAACGTGAAAACAGATTTGCTGCTGTATTTTGTATTCGCCATGCTGTTACAATTATAATTTAAATAACAATTAGCAACTTTTTTAACGTATAATTTGACGAATTTAACAACAATTTCTGAAATATCAAGTATAGCAACTAGACCAATCTATCTTTTTAATAATGAATATAGGGTAGGTAGGTAGGATGGGCAAATAATGAACATAACTAAGACAAACTTTAGACAAAAAAGTTGTCGTTGATGATACTGTAAGAAAAAGCCTACTTCGGGAAAGAAACATTGGACGTTCACGAAAAAGTAGGCTCACAAATAGGGTAATAACACCCTTTCTGAGCTGTGCTAGCGTGACGTGTGACAAGGCGGCAAAAGGGAATGTTCACACTTCATACATTTTATTTAAGCATCATCATTATGATAAACTTGAATTTAGTGATGACAAGCTGATATTAACTAAAATGATAGCCCGTTAACTAAAAGGATGGGCTTGAGACAAATGAAGTCGACACACGATATGTCAACTGAATGTATGAAGTCTTCATTTGTGACGAATCAATAATTATTTTCTTTGTTATAGCTCTATACCAATTTATTTTAAGGGTTCCCTATTTGAAGTGTTTATATGTCAAATTGCACTTTTAGCCTTTTGTCTTGCTCATTATCTAGTGATGTCGCTATCTTCATGACATATGCTGTGCACTCAATGCATGATTCTTCTCGCTTATGTCAAGGAACGTTACAGCTGAATGATATTAATAAGGACCTCCTTCGCTGCGTCACTTATCCGATCCGACTAAATCGATCAATATCTTTTAGTCAAAGAGCCGTGGACGGTTCCATTAGAGCGAAAAAATATGTTCAAAAATTTTTCTGCTCCAACCACTGGACTTATCAGATCAGGAATTGTCAAGTAGCCCTAGATGCGTGTTTTTTAGGAAATCTTTTGGATTGCCTAAATTTTGGTTCATAATATCAAAATGGAACGTAGTCAACTCTATATTGCTTTATGTTTTTTATAACGAATGCTTTAAAATAAAATAATGAGTATTCCGAATAATATTTATAATTCTCTCGGATTTTTCTTAGTCCGATGTATAATTATTGTTTGATTGTATTTACCTAATAGCTTGTTTTGTTGTTGTTTGTTTTGTTGTTTCAGTTTGTTTGGTTTGTAAAAGTGTCTTTTGATAAAACGATGGGTATCATTTGGTAATAATTTGGGTTAATTGGCGTTATTATTAACAATATCAATAATATTATGTAGATAATCATTTAAATAAACATTTGTAAAATTAATTTTTTTTGCACAATTTTTGTGTCTGAAATTCTCGTCACTTTAAAAAAACTGGTTATAATCATCAGCGGAGCGGAGCGGGCCGGACATTTTTTAAAATATTTTAACCGGTTCCAATTTTAGAGAACATTATGATAATATTATTATTAAGTAGTCTAAACAACGAATTAAACTTTACGATTAAAATATAGAATCCATCATCCATGTTATCAATGGCGAGCGAACTAAGCGACCGAGCGCACAGTTTCTGGTAGGCTCGAAAATTTGAAGAAAAAAAACCAAGCCTTAAAATTAGACATAACAAAACTTTTAGAGTTTCAGCTGAAAAATTTGAAAAAAATGGTATTAAAATCTTCAGAGCACGCAAGATATTTTTTATATATTTTAGCAGTTCCAATTTTGTAAAATATTATTAAGTATTATAATTACAACCTTTCAATAAAAAAATAATAGTTCATGTAATGTACAAAACTTTTTCGCATATCTATACAAATAAATAAATTTGAAGTGTCTGTTTGTAATTCTACTTTGCACTAAATTCATATGATAGTATGTACGGTACCTACGGTAACATGTCTGTCTGTCCGTTTGTTCCGGCTAAGCTCTTTAATGTCTGGACCTATTTGATCGGACTTTCACTGGCCGGTAGCTTATGTTATAAGGAGTAACTTATCTCCTTTTATGATAAGGTTCCGTTTAAAAAATACGTTTCAGTTTCCATTAGTCCCAAGCAAATGATGTTGCGGGCTCCTGCTAGTTTTGTAATATAAAAACGTAATATTAAAAAATCTAAAAGACCTGGTACCTAATAGACAGGAGCGGAGCCACGGAGCGGTCCTAATAATTTTGAATCTTAGCCATGCACATAAGTTTATGCGTGTTTTCGTATGTGTTCTGTGGTCGTGGGCTGTATTATGACATGGTTTTTTTAAGTGGCATTGTATATTTTACGACATTTTTCTGACATTTTCGGAGGCCGCTCTAGACCGGGGCCCCGTGTAATAATATAATTGATACAGCTGTTACATCTACGACCCTGCGGAAGAGTCGGCTTAAAGATTTGGCTTAAAAACTAGTAGTTTTATAAAAAACATAATGATATATTTTCTATACTTAAGCAATGTCAAACCTTTAATCTAGCTCACCTACGTTAATTCGCACGTATTCCCCTATACACAAAAAAAAACAAATACCTAACGGTTTTGGTATTAATGGAAGTTGATTAAGATCACCGCATCCTTGTGTAATAAATTGAATCTTATTTATTGGTGCCTAAGGTCGAATATTCCTTATTATTTAGCTAAAACTGATCCGCATGGCTTTGATGCAGGTGCGGTACCCGACGTGGTGAAGCGGCTTTGTGAGAATGCACTGGTAGCGAGCTTAAACTTTTTTGCCTGGTGGATTGCAGTATTGTGAGTTCCATTATTCAAAATTTGAGGTGTTAATATTTTTGAACGACTATAAGGTGAAGTTTAAAGGCACGATGAACAAGAAGGTGTAACATTTAAGGATACTTTGCAACAGTTTCAATTTAACCATACTGCTATTGTTAAGGAGAATAACGTATTGATTGCCTGAATTTTTATTATTATTAATTCTTCATATTTTTTAATAGCCCCGACAAGAATTTTGGTGGCGATGGCTGGTTTCGTTGAAACCAGTCCGGTTTCGCAGGGGTTATTTGGATAGTGCCCAAGAGTGTGATCAGTCCACAGAGCACTCTTCTTCCTTTACTCTCATAACCCAGTGGGACGGATAACCGACACGACTGACGAGAGATGAGGCGCAGGACCGACTTTTTAGTTTTTACATGCCCATCCGACGCATGGATCAATTTTCTTGTCAGACAATCATGTGATCAGCGTGCATTGCCCTAATTAGATTGGAAAGCAACTTCTTTTGTTGTTGCAACGCTGAAACCGAACCTCTAAACCACTGGGCCACGAAGCGCAGATTTAAAATGATGACTGGCAAGTGGCAGGCCCTGTAATCTTTTTCATCACTGATCACGTAGTGCTGTTAATGCTCAGTTTTAATTTCGAAGAAGAGATTTTAGTGCAAGTAAAATTACTATTTTTAGGAAAGCTTGTTGAAAAATATTTTCCCGTACAAAATTATAAAATACCAGCTTTAAAATTTTGAGGCTCTTAATCAAATTATGTTGAGGAATGTTATACATATACCTAGTTGAGATGAGAAGACTCGGGCGAAATTCGTTCTACGTGCAAGCATGGGTAGTCACTTGAGTGCAAATAGTAGGGCATAACACGAGCTCCTTCTCATGTAAGTACATAAACTTTTTGCTTCTATTTATGGAGTCCGACTTCTTACTACTATTACAAATGTGAGAGTTTGATGGATGGATGTCTGATACACGAAAGTGTAACAGACATCCATCCATCCTCAACTAAAAAACTAAAAGTACTGAACAAATTGTGATGAAATTTGGCATGATAGTAGCTTTGGCTATGGATTTTTTTTCTAACTACTTCAAACTACTGTTGGTTCATGGTCATTTTCCAACAGCCTTATTACTTTTTATTTTCTGTTGTAAAGATTAGTATTTTTTTATATAATATTTATTTCATGAATACCGCGGTTCCGCGCCATGCTCGCTGTGTGCTATGGATTAAAACATAGGCTCATTTTTATCCCGAAAAAGTACAGTAGGTATTCCCGTGGGATACTTTATTTACAAGAGCGATAACGCGGGCGTATGCTGGTTCTTCTATATCTGTAGGGCCCATCTTCCAATTCATCAGAGTCAAATTTCTTAACAAAAATAATTTGAAGTGGCTTAGAAACCTAGCAGCTTATATTCTCATTGTAAAATAGATCTTGCGTGTAGATATAATAAAGAAAATTGAAATCCCCCACTAAATTCGTAACACAGCGTAATGTTAACGACCAAGTGCGTAAATCCCGGTGTAATTATAGCCCCTGGCCGCAAACAAAATTAGAGGCGAAGTAAATCTGGGTAGTTACAAACTTTCCAAGTACGTGTTAAAAATAACGCGCAACCTTCTAGAACTTACGACGGTGGATTAAGGTCCGATATTAACAAAGTCTGGTCCCTAAAGTCTTGGGTTTGTGGCGGACCTATTACGGCGCTACAACCCTACATTGCGCTATCCAAGTTTTCACAGTTCGGCAGTTAATAAGATGCACCATCTGAAAACTATTACAGCGAGCTTCGGCCTGTCCGAGCATACCGCCTCGCTCGGTTGGAGATCTCTCTTTGGAGCTTACATTTTTACTGTACCTACACTACCGCACACGCATTCACAATTTTAATAATTATTATTTTAATGCATTGTAATATACAACATTTTTCGTTTTTTTTAAGCTATTGCATAGCTTTTATCGCGGACTTTGAGCGCCGCGACCGAATCAAGAAATTCCGTAACGAAAATAAACCTAACACCCCTCATCGTGTAACGTCGTTTCAGTTCGGCAGACTTCGGCACGGTGTTTGTGTGCGTGCGACTAGACGTATGTAGACGTGTGTAGACTTACTATGCAATAGCTTTACCGCGGCAGTCCCCGAGTGCCACACGTATTTTTATTTAAATATTTTTTTTCACACAAATCTTCTCCTGACAATAACGAATACCTACATAAAAGAAAGATTTATCCAATTTCGTGCAGTCGTTTGGAAGTTTTACGCGTACAATCATTTCGGTAATTAATTTTTATTTATATAGAAAGATAGATATATTTATTGCAAAATTTATCGTCATTGTAATACGGCGCGAATGGCGTGAAACCTACAGGGCCTTAAGTCAAGATGCATTCGATAATTTCAACGGCGAAGTTCGAAAACAATATGTATGGGATTTGACTTATGGCATCGCAAGCGACATGTCACTTAGCGATGACTTATGTCAAATCCCATACATTTTTGTTTTCGAACTTCGTCGTCGTAAATAGCTAATGCAACTTGGTTAAAGCCTCAGGTGAATCCTCTGAACTTCTTTCGCATCACCGGCGTGCGGCGGCGGATGCTCTAAGCATAGAGTTATTATGTAAGAAAAATCGAAATAAACAGGATGACTGCGGCAAAGTTTCGCCCAGCCCATTTGTTATTTACGTCTCAAGAGATGTAACAACAACAATTCTTGCCCATACTTAGAAACGTCTGTACTTGCAATATTCAAGCAATTTATTGAGATATTTTTAACACAACAGAGTACCGTCTGAGTATTAAATATAGGCAGGGTACACAAAGAAAGTAGGAGAAAATATTGACCACATACATAGATGAAATCATTACCCCTCCGTTTGGCTTCGCCGCAGTCGGGTAAAAAGCTACCACATATTAAAAAAGAGGACCACATAATAATATTATCTTCTAAATGAAATATACATAGAAAAAGATGCTATTACAAAAGCGATACGAGAGGGAGACTCATAAAATTTTAAAGTGTAGTGTATGAAATCCATCCCTCTCGTTCGCTACGCATATTACCCTATGGGGTTCATTTATAGCGGTCAAACTATAATTAAGTGGGGTAAACCAATTTGCCATAAATTGCCAAACATTCAAGTGCCTATGTTATCTACCTACTGATCCCATTTTATATCACATGTAGGCGAGAGTGATAATCGAAAGGAAGGTATCATTAACAAGCTCCTTTCCAAAAAAAATTATATGTCTTGTGTCTCAAATTTAAGTTTTTAGTTTTGTTTATTTTCTGAGCTTAGATAAAATCCATACATCTCTAATATAATTAAAGTAATTTTCCAAGGTAATATTGTAGTGCCGAGTAAGGAAACCTCTAGCTGAAGGCGACTAAAATAAGGATTTTAAATGGCTCTAGGGCTGCATTTTTCTCCTCAAATTAACACGTAGCGTTGCGGGGCAGACGCTTGGCAGGGGAATACGGGCACTACTGAGCCAAATGGGTCATTAATTATTTTAATATTTTTGGATCTAGCTGCTGTATTGCGCGGTGAAAAATAGAGATTGCATTTTTACTCTTCAGACGAACTCGTATGGTGATGTGAAATTTTAATGTAAGTAGTGTTATGAATACACATTATTTAATTAAATTACTAGCGTATAATATATTGTGGAGAGCTAGCTTGTGTTATGAATTTGTAGACCGGCTGAAGTAGGATTACTCGTGTATCTTATACTTAAAACGAGACGATCTTGTATATTATATTGTATAATCGCTATCTCGGCAACGGCTACAAGTATTACTATACAATTTAATATGTAGGGAGTTTTGGGGGAGAGAAAACGATCTAGCTAAGTCTTATTCCTTAGAAACTACGCATTTTTAAGCAATACATGTTTTTTTCTTTCGTCGTGTAACAATATATCAATAATTTCGACTCTCCTACGTCAGGCTGATAGGCAGCTTGGTATGAATACAATTACGTATAATTTTTGCATTTTTTGGAAATTCGGAATGTGGTGGATTCGAATCCCGGTAAGATATATATTTTTGTGATTCTTATTATTTCTTTTTATTTTATATTTTTTTATTTATTTTTATTTATTTTATCGATCTACTAAAACTCCGAGAAAATTTCGGTCTCCCAGGTACTATATTTTGATAATACAAGCACCTAGACAATCAACATGACGTCTCTTGTTTAGTAGAGCCGAAAGTTGTGCTCTTTTCTTGGTACCGTGGGTTCAGTTTCGTAGAAAATAATTATTTTTAAAGTAGCTTTTGCCCGCGGCTCCACAAGCATAAATATAGTATCCCACGGGAACACTGTACTTTTTCGGGATGAAAAATAGCCTATGTGTTAATCCAGAGCTCAAACTACTACCATACCAAATTTCATCAAAATCCGTTCAGTGGCGTGAAAGAGTAACACAAACATCCATCCATCCGTCCTCACAAACTTTTTCACATTTATAGTATTAGTAGTAGGATATCAGTGTTGAACCAGTTGAGCTTTGAATCTCCTGAGCTGTTGAATTATTAGAAAAACAAGGTTTTATATGCTAACCTCTTACTAATGAAAATATTTACTCAACCGATAACTTAAACAACGTTGCTATCTTTTTCTATCATGTGACATTTCCAACATATCAGAAAAAGACAGCAACGTTGTTTCAGTTATCCGTTGTGTAAATAGTTTTATTACTAAGGGGGTAAGTATAAAGAAATAAAGTTTGTTAACTTAAATGTTTGCATGTGCAAAGGTATGTTTATTTCGTTCGTGTTGTTTATGTTGAGTATAAAATAATTGTAAATTTGTTTTTGTCTAAATGCATTGTCTTTAGACAAAAACAAATAATAGTTTGCCAAATAAAAAAGATAGGTAACTGTTTTATTTGGCAAACAAAATGGTTTATGATGATGATGAATCGACGTTTATTAATCTTCCGTCGTAATGTCATGCCCCCGACATAAATAGATTACCTTTTATCGTTTAGAAATAATATAGGTAGGAGCAAAAATAATATAAAGTTTATTAATCTAAGGGCATTTTCCGTACGTTGCTTTTAGTGTGATGAAAGTTGTGCGCAAAGTCCCTCGTGCCATATAAGTCCATTAAGCAAATGGATGAAACTGAAATGAGAGCTCGTTTTTAATTTTTCGTCATGTAAATAACGTTATAATATGTCCCCAGCTACCTGGCCTGGCCCTCATTATATAGTTCTTGGTAATATTCATTTATTATACAAATGGATCGGCATTCATTAAAAATGGAAGTCATCATCAAGACTAAGGAATATTTTTGTATGAGAAACTATATGTACGTATGTACTACGGAACCCTAAGAAAATATGGCACAAACACAAGGGACCCTTATAGTTTCGCTTTGTCCGTTCGTCTGTCTTTCTTTCCGCCCTTATAATTTTGGTAATTATGAATAATATAATAATAATATCTATGGACGCTTCACACGTAGTGCTAAGTACTCGAACAACTTATGTTACTGGGATCAGACAACGGGAAATTTAGTATATTTAAGATCTTTATCATATTAGGTACATATTTAACACACATCCATGGCCCAGGAACACAAAAAATATTTTCGTTGGTTTGGCGGGATTCGAACCTGCGACCCTCAGCTTGAGCACCAACGCGCTCAACCACTGAGCCACAGAGGTCGTCATCTATCTCTATAGATTGCATTTGAATTCCCTTTTTGGCGAGTATTGAGTATTACTGATATCCAAACTTGTAACTTTCCCTGTTGATAGTGCTTGTAAAATACTTTTGGGGAAAATTATTTTGAGCGGTATCGGACCATAACTTTTGAAGAAATCTAAAAAAGCTTATTGCGCGTTTATATTATGGTCTTGACATGACCTGACATGGTCTTGGTTAGGTAATTTTTGTAAGATTTAATGGTTTAGAGTTTAACATTGGTGAAGGCTGGCTCCTTCATAGGGAAGCCCTAACTTGTATAATAGGCAGAGATTTGGATGAGGGACTTCAAAAGGTAAGTGGTAAGTGAAGCCGACAGGAATGGAGTTATCAGAACCCCACGAATTTAGTTTCGAGTTTAGACAATATCTAATACATATACGCTGTTGGGGAACCTAATGGCTCGGTCCGTGGAAAACATTATGGTGATAACTAACTAAAATAATAATAATAAGCAAACAGGATGAGACAAAATATTTATGAGGGTTTAAAGTCTAAAATAAATTATATGCAGCCATAATGATGTATCACGGGATTTGACCGCGAGTCTTGTAGCAAGGATCGGATGGAATATGAATCCTCCAAGGAGCGATTTTTCAATGTTCAGATAAAAAGGATATCTATAGATGTTTATTTGTTCGAAAGCGAAAGATTCAACATTTCAATTGACAGATATACACTGGTCGGATAAAAAGTTTAATATACGGTTGTGGAAATAAATAGTAAAATAATTTTGCTCGTTAAGTTTTTAAGCCAGAAAACGGTCGTATTAAGTTAAAAATAAATATATACGTAAAATTAATATGTGAAGCGAAAATTTCGAGTACAGTTTTACGAGAATTGTGCGTACGGATGAGAGCGAAATTTGGTTTTTTACAATTAAAGTTTATGCTGAGGAAGGGGAGCGTAAAGCTTTAATTTATTAAAATAATGCTTAGAAAATATACATTAAATTAATGAAAATATCAGCAACACACCACCATGGATTTGGTTCACACATACAGTTTGGACACATTGTGTTTGAAATTTGTAGTGTTGTACCCTTATGAAGTTTAATCAATATTGTTCTCCCATCGAGTCGAAACCAAATCGATTTTCGAATCGCCGTCAAACAAAAACGAGTATTTGAATTGTAAAAACTATTTCGATTTGTAGTAGATTCAATATTGTCAATCCCTATGAGATTTGACGTTCGGTTTCATCGTGAAAAACATGAGTGAAATTTTATTTATCGTAATTTTAATGGAACAGACTAATATTTTTTAAATTATAACAGTAATTATACTTTATAATTATTATCGCTACCTCTGTTAGCTCGCACTACCTACCGTGCGTTTGATCTAATTTTGTTACACGTTGACGTTTGTCGATCTGTCACAACATTTAATTTTTTTACTTTTTCTATCTAAGAGGCAAAATAATAAATAAGAAGATATATCTTTCAATATACATCATAATATGTCTCTCACATTATTGCGCGCGATAAGCGATATCGTATTGCATAATGTGAAAACGTTCTAATACGTGAAGCAAAAATCACGTTTTCACGGTTTGGACCTATTTTAAGGGTCTCACGGTCCAGTCTGCAAATGCCTGCCCTGTAATTTGTTTATATCTTTTCAAGTGTTATCTGTAAGTAGTAGTCAATAGCCAATTGAAACCTGCTAGTCTAGTCAACAAGTTCAAAAACGTATTAAATAGAAATAAAGCTCCTAAAAATATGTGCGATAGCTCATACGATGCAGTATGATTAAGTTATTAACGAAAAACTAAATACCTTTTTTTATCTTATTTTGTTAATAACAATCGCAATTTTTTATGTGCTAATATACCCTTAAAAAACATTTTTCTAGACGTCATTCCGAATCGAATGAGCTATCGTACATATTTTAGGAGCTTTATTTCTATTTAACACGTTTTTGAACTTGATGACTAGACTATGCAAAATTATATACATTTTTGCTCGCTCGCTCTGCTCGCTCGCTTTCAACGCACAAAACATAATATTATCACTACCTGTGAGACCCATCTTTGCTCGGTGTTTAAGTAGAACGATAAAATAATTAAAAAAATATGTCAAAAAAATCTTACCGGGATTCGAACCCATCACATTACAAATATCCAAACAATGCAAAAATTATACGTAGGTACGCTTACCAAGCTTGCAATCAGACTGACGTAAGAGAGTCAAAATTATTGATATATTGTTGCACAATCAAACAAAAAAACATATATTGCTTATAAATGCGCAGTTTATAAGGGATAAGACCTATCTAGATCGATTTCTCTCCCCCAAAACTCCCTGAATACTAAATTTCATGGCAATGCTTGTAGCCGTTGTCGAGACACCGATTATTAATACAAGATCATCTCGTTTAAAGTATTTAAGATAATGATATATTTTGCGCTGTTGTTTTTAATTGAAGAATACACACACTGAAATAGCTATTTGGAACAAATTTCAACCAGGACAATTGTAAAAAACTACAATTGTACTCTTGATTAGTATATATTATAGGAGTTATGAAGAGTAATTTTGAGAAGGAAGTTTGTGTGGAGCTGGGGGTTAATAATGATATTTACCAATTTTTGACAAAATTTACACATTTTTATCTCTTTCAATGAAACGTGTATCTTTGACTTGACTTTATTTGACGCTAAATCGTAATATTAAAGTTTTGCATTGCACTAGGTATGCATAACCCACAAACTATCTAAAAATAAAACAAAAAAATTATTAAGAGCATCTGAAAGAAACAAAAGACTGTTTACGTGATAATTTATTTGTTCCTTAAAATTTATTTCAACCCCTTAAAAAGGGTCCTGTAATTATAAAGAAAGGCTTACACAAAGTCCTGAAAGGGACTTTTATAATAATTACAATATAATTACATTCAAAATTAAGTTAATAAAATTCGTAACGTTTTGTTCGTGAATTCTAGAAGGTAAAACATAAATTGTGTTTCGGGTTTCTTAACTTATTTACTTCTTATAAGAAGAAACAAAATATAATTCCACTTCAGGTCAAAAGATAATGGCCTTTGATAACAGTCTGAAAAGCTTTCCGCTGTTTTGTTTTGTTTATCTCCGAGTTTACGTGGACTTTCCGAAAAAATTATAACTTACGAGATTAAGTAAGAAGTTTTAATAAATAGCTTTGGGTTAGACAAAATCTCTGCCTCAATCTCATATCGTGTTATATAAGTAGTAAGCATGTTTACTCGAAAAATAGACTAGAATTTTATATTAAATATTACCATTACATTTTTACATTATTAAATTTACATTATTCGCGTATTTTGTAACGTGTATTTATTAGAGTCACAAAAAAGACTACTAATGAAAATATTTTTAATAGTTTATAAGTTTAATTCGTAAAATTCGTTGGGGAAATAATTTTTTATCTGGCTTTATGAGTTCGATTAGAATCTGCATTAGGGTATCTCATAGATCTAAATAATTAAAGATATCTTTTCCTATTTTAAAGTTTTGATTTTTAATATATAATGATAAATTTTGATTTGCAAACAAAAATTACTCATTAAAGACAGCGGGTAGTTGAATTCCTATTATTAGTTATAATAATCTATTAGAGTTTGATAAATATCTGACTCCTTTTATACAAATTATTTAAACAAATATAATTATTTAAACAAATATTAGGTCTTTACCTATGAAATTGCCGTTCTGCAGTACTGGCCATTTCAAATCAAAATAATTTTTCTTTGGTTAAGAATTCTAATTTCAAATTAATTTTATTTTAATAACATGGAATTCTTTTTCCAAAAGTAGTCATTTGTTTATTGATTAGTGTTACATTTTCATCGCATTTCAATCTTTTTCGTCATCATGGATACGTTAAAAATTCGAGTAATTATGGAATATGAGTAACGTCGTGGCAGCAACGCGGCACAAGCGGCACGCAACATCAACGACGTTTACGGAGCTAACACTACAAACCAACGCACCACCTGTTATTGGTTTGCTCGCTTCCGTTCTGGAAATTTCAACATGAAAAATGAACCTTGCGGTCCTATTATACCTATTATAATTAAGTAATTTTTATTGGAGAAAATTAGATAAAGACGTATTAATTTAAGTTAAATTTGTATGCTGAAACTCCGCGGTTATTGTAATAATTTTATTAAAACTTTGTCTGTGAGTTTAAAAGTAATCCCCAAGCTTGTTAATGAACGAGACAGATTTTTAATTAATAGAACAGTCCTTCTAGGGCCCTCCGATATTTTAATGGTACAAATAATGAACTGCTTTTTTATCATGGTGTATTTTTGAGAATCTATTTTTATTTATGCACCTTGTGAGAGCTCTTGAAAATAATGATTTATGTTTGAAAATTTAAAAAAAAACTAGTATTCTTAGGGCATGGTTTAATTTTTGTACTAATGATACCTATACAATTCAGTCTGAATTTTTATTATAAGTTCATTTTTAATATCGTAGGTATGTACGAAGATATACATTGAAAAATAAAATATTTTATCAAATTATTATATTAAGTTCAAAAATAGTTATGAGTAAGTACGGTAATTATGGACTACCATAAGGATTTTATTAATAAAACTCAGAATTTTAGAGTTTTGGTAGTTTTATAAATTTTAAATGGTAAGATATTTATTGGTATCAAAATCGATTCATAAAATTTAAAAACAAATTGAGTAAATATTCACAAGAATACTTTTTGAAAAACTGAAAAAAATGTTTGTAATATGGACCAAATGGTTTTAAATATTGACCAGCATAGTGAAGGTTTAAAATTATGTTACAAAACTAATCGTGAAATTTAACAAAGGTTAGTCTAATCATTGGTACATTATATAAAATCGTGTTTTTGTTTTCTAGCTGGTAAACCAAAGATCGAATGTAGTAGTGTAAGTAAGGTGATATTTTCTTTTATTTACCGAATAATGAATATTTTCAACCAACTTTGATAAATTTCTTATCGGTGAACCGGTAATCCATTCTAAGAGGACCAGTCCACAATAACCGGACTCTAAGTACTCTCCTATTATTAATTGTAATATTAAAATATTTATTATAAAATTACTAACTATACTACATAATGTAGCGGGCTACGACCTCTTGATTTGTATGTCCTCCTTGTGTCTGAGTGGTGATGATAATAATACAGCAACAATTCTTATAATTATCCTTTATTGGTGCTTAACACTGATTACGTATTACATATGAGGTATATGCCTAACATAATAATATACGTCACTATTTATAGCATTTTGGCCAACTCTAATAAACTAACTAAATAGGCTTTACTTCATGACATCTGTCAATGTCAAAAATGATATTGACACTTACTTTTGTCAATATGCAACACATAATTGCTATGAAATTATAACCAATGGAATTTCACAAAGTTATGCCTGATTTAATCAACTAATTAAGTTTAGTAGATATTGAGTGAACAATTTTAAATATCGGCTCTGGGCTCGTGTTGTCCCATGCAATTACATGATATGATTAGATTAGATTAATTTAATTCGAATACCAATTATAACATAATTGTAACAATTTACATTCACACAAAAGCCTCCGCGATTACATCAAATGCGCGAACTGAAACGCAATATAAACTAGACTCTATATAATTTTCATATTTTATCGCTTGTGATTTCGCACATTGGCGAATAGTTTCGAAACTAAGCTGGCAACGAGCATCAAAAGATTATTATGCAAAATTTAAGCCAAAACCGAACCAACTGCGTGTCGTTTTGAATTCCGGAAACGTTTTATTTACGAAGAATCAACCACAAACGCTTTTGTGGACAAAAAGTTGATTTACACCTACTTGAGAGGAATAACACCTACTTACATAGTTATAAATCGTTAAAATTTGACCTAAAATTATTACAATACAGTTACCAAGTGCATGAAATTCCAAGTTGAGCTGTTTCTGCACCATAAATATGAGTTGTTTTCAATAACAAGACTCAATTGTTATTGAAAACAACTAAAGTTATTTTAAGATAAAAAATAACGGAACTGACATCGGAACTGACTTTTGTTCCGATGATTGATAAACAACTTCGTATAATTACTCGGTAATGAAACCTTTATTGCAGACAAATAAAACAAAAGGGTTTTATCTGATTCCGACGTTGTTAATATTTATATAGCTCGGGTAAAGTGTATTAACATTGGACGATGTCATTATTTTTCGTAATTATCCAGTGCATATTTTGATACTACTCTTGCGGGTATTCAAGTTTAAAAGTTCCCTTCACTTATTATCATAAAAGCTACCATTTATTTTCCAGTGCAAATATTCGCACCCGCCATCGACTTTTCGTAAAGAAATCCATAGCAGAATCAAAATAAATATAATATACCTTACTACTAGCAAAAAAATATTCATGTACGCTGATTATTATTATAGTCATACGTATTATAATTATATACGTACTAGTTAGGAACTATCAACAAACGGGAATGCTATGTTGATTTTACTACAGAAATTGAGTTTTTATTTTAAAGGACACATCGATATTCTTTTGTTGTTAATAAATAAAAAGCGTAATTACTAAACGCAACATAAAGTAGTGACAAAAATGGCGCCAGCTGTCGAATCCACCACGCTTATTAATAGATGAAAGGTAGACTAATTGGTTAGGCGACCGCGCCTATATTGTCACCTTGTCACTAAATTAATGCCCTATTGTAACTCAACCTAAATAATATAGTTTGGGCGGAAAATGTAGTGCAAACAAAGACAGCCGGTGCAAAAAGCCTACTCGCGGTGTAGCGAACTTTATTATTTTGATGTTCAACGGGAATGTTATAGGAATTCGTGATTTATAGGACCTGTACTTTACTAGCACAGATTGTAGAAAGACGAACAGATAAACAGCCACATAGTTAGCTTTCGATTTGATTGCACTACTACAAGCATACGGTGTGTCTACGATTGTGTGGAAAAGTTGTGGGCCGTCGAAGGGGAAGTAGAAATTTTAAAATTGGTATCGATTTGGATCGTTCTATGAAATCCATTTCTCTGTACGTAAGTATATATATATATATATATATATATATATATATAGTCTAGTCTGTGAAGAAGAATTTACTGGAGTAGTCATACGATTTGTATAGTAGGAACCACAAATTTAGTCCTAGAATGATATAAAATACCCTCAACAAAATAGGTGTAACCGATAACGAGAAATTATTATTGTTTCTACATTGGTTTTGTGTTTATTATGTTATAATATTTTCGGTAAACGCTCGTTACTTGATTTACGCTCCACGCGCGGCAAATAATTATAAAATTACGGTTATGATTATCCGAAGCCAAACAGCAAACACGCCGTACATTTTGTAAAATACCAGAAAATTATATTTGGTTAATTAGGAATAGTGTTTTTACTTTATTTATTATAATCCTACTAGCTTTTGCCCACGGCTCCGCTCGCGTAACTACAATATCCCATGGGAACACTGTACTTTCTCGGGATAAAATGTAACTTATGTTTTAATCCAGAATACCATACCAAATTTTATCAAAATACGTTCAGTAGATTTTGCGTGAAAGAGTCACAAAAATCATTCCATCCATCTATCCATCCATTCATCCTTACAAAACTTTCTCAATTATAATAGTAGTAGGAATAAGCATCAGTGGCGAAGGCTCCTTCATAGGAAAGCCTGTATAATAGGTAGGTATTTAAATGAGGGTCTTCTAAAGGTAAGTTGTAAGTGAAGCCGATAGGAATGTAGTTATAGTATCCGTGGTGTAAATATTATATTAATAATAATATTTACACCACGGATACGCTGACCCATCTTAGCTGTCTTTGTGTGGTACGTTGGAAAAGTCACAGACAAAGACAGGACCATCAATTAGTGTATCCGAGGTTTAAATATTTTAAGAAAGGGGGTTAAAAATAGGTTATATGATATACTTTAAATTTCTGTTAAAAGCGACTCCAATTTAATGTGTCTACTACGGTACACCTCATTTTTAATAAGATAATCGGGTAATCCACCCGTTGAAAGTTTATTAAAGTTTTCCTAACATTTTCGCTATAATACTATGAGTGGTTACAGTAGCTTCATGAAACTAATTTTCTAATCAATAATATTCCATTAATTTTTACATTTTGTCCGAAATATAAGACGGTTTGAAATGAACGCTATTCCTTGTTAAACGAAATACCTCAATCCTCATACTAGTCTAACTATAAAGTAACTTTCTACGTACCAGATGTCGCCCTGTGGTCGATAAATGCCCATAATAATTCATATTATAATTTTTAAATTTGAATTTTATATGGATTATTTTGCCACAAACATACAAAAAAAATTGATGCGGGATCACAGAACTCACAAACGCAGCTTACCATGATGTCACCAATCTCATGACAAAGCCCACAGAATAGTTATATTGTGAGCGTGCCATTTTGACTCCCAAAAATGAAAACGCAGCCACAATAAATGATTTTTTTTTACTCAAGCCGTTTGAAGCAGACGAAGTACAATATAAGTCAGTGGATTCAGTAGTACAAACTCATAATGCAGTAAGCTATCTCGTGGAGTTCCTTAATACTCTAAACCCAACAGGTCTCCCACCAGATAATCACCGTTTGAATATAATTGGAGCACCAGTTATGTTATTAATAAATATTAAGCCTTCAAAATTGTGCAATGGCACCAGACTTCAGGTAAAAGTTCTCCATGGCAACATTGCCGAGGCTACTGTATTCACTGGATGTGCTCAAGGGTAAGCTGTATTCATACCTAAAATACCATTGATCCCATCAGAGTATCCATTTGTATTTAAAAGACTGCAGTTTTCCCTAAAATTTTTCAGTCATTGAAAGTGGCTGGAATAGACCTAAGAGAGAACTGTTTCTCACACGGACAGTTCTATGTTGAGTGTTCCCGAGTAAGTTCGGCTAGCAGTCTGGTGATCCTTGCTCCGCACGGCAATGCAGTAACTGCAGTATATAAAGAGGTCCTTCAATAGCATAATACACTCTAATAATAAAATAACCTTAAAACATTTACTAAAAATAATAGGAAATTTGTCACCTCAATATCTATACGTACGAAGTCGCGGGCAAAGGCTAGTCTAAGAATAAATAATTATCTTTCAACGTTGTAGTTTAATTTTGCAACCTTTTTCTTATCCCGACTTTCTCGTCGCTCAGCGACAATATTTTTTAGAATTCCGTAGATTAATTTCCAATGTGCTCGTTAGTCGTGTGAGGCGCGAAAACTCGGAATTTTTTTTCTATCTAAGAGGCAAAATAATCCATATAGTTACAATTTAAAAAAATTCAATATGAATTATTATGGGCATTTATCGACCACAGGGCGACCTTTGGTACGTAGAAAATTACTTTATAGTTAGACTAGTATGAGGATTGAGGTATTTCGGTTTACAAGGAATAGCGTTCATTTCAAACCGTATTATATTTCGGACAAAATGTAAAAATTAATAGAATATTATTGATTAGAAAATTAGTTTCGTTAAGCTATTGTAACCACTCATAGTATTATAGCGAAAATGTTAGGAAAACTTTAATAAACTTTCAACGGGTGGATTACCCGATTATCTTATTAAAAATGAGGTGTATCGTAGTAGACACATTCAATTGGAGTCGCTTTTAACAGAAATTTAAAGTATAGCATATAACCTATTTTTTAACCCCCTTTCTAAAAATATTTAAACCTCGGATACGCTATCGATAGCGTTCCATACCTCCCCATATGTCCATTTGTTTCAAAATAGCTTTTTTTTGCCGCTTAATATCTCCTAAACTATGCACTCAATTTTTACGAAATTTAAAACAATAGCTTGTGCCGCTAACGACTTCAGACCGCTAGATTTGTTACAAACGAAAATATAGTTACGGCCGCATAATACTTGGCGATAACGCTGTCTCGCTGTCAGATATAAAAATGTGTGGTACTTTAAATGTACAATGATCATGTAAACTAAAGCACAATTCGAATAGGTTTACCTTGGTGTCCAAACAGGAATTTATTAGAATGAACTAGATAACAATTTACGTGGCAGGCGCTAAGCATACCAACTATTTTCAATCCTATTTGGATCAATGTTTAACGCCTTATATTGTATTCTGTGTGAAATCCCCGTTTGCAGCTTGCTTCAAATTGGTCTCATGTACGTGTAGAGCGGAGGTCTCCAACCAATTTGGTATTGCAATCAACTGTGGTTAATATGGCAGTGCGATCGCAGTGTCTAGCTGGCTATAACACCCTGTTGATTGTATACACGCTCTAATTTGCTCTCGTTCATTTCGTATTCTGTGGCTCATTAAGTACGTCGATATCGAGCTGTTATTACATGGTTATTTTGACATTATCATAATCAGCTGTATGATTTTTATCACTCAAGACAAAGGTGGAAAATGTAGTATTTCCACGAAAGGAATCAAGAATATGGACACTCATAAGTCATAAGTAACGTTTTTGTAAAAATTAAAATGTGTCTACAATTTAATTAATATTACATCTTAGTAATATCCCGCAAAACCAAAGATTTGAAAACTATATACTCGTAGTACGTCCATTGATAACTATAGAAACGCTATATCCATTGATTTAATATACTCTGGATTCACTCCCACCTACAAAAAGTTACTGAAAAAGTGTCCTCAGAGTACATGTCAAAGTTTCAATAGCATTTTCCATAACGTTTGCTTTGCTTTACAATTATAGACTTTATAATATATGCTCTATAATGCTCAATATTTACTAATGTATTATACATATCAATTGTACACCAAAATTTTTTTTGAAGAACAGAGTATTGCTGGAGTCATTATACGATTTTATTTATTTGTTCTCTCATCGGGTTTTCACCCGCGACGGAACGATTTGGGCCTTGGGGTGAATTGTTTCTCGCTTTATCTCCAAAAGTAGTAGGCTGATTTTGATGCGGTTTTTAGTGGTGGGTTCGGGTTTGATAGGTACATTCATAGGTAGATGTTACAATAACAGCATATTAGGGGGCGCTGCAGTAATAATTTGTTTGTACCAAACCAAAACTACTAGTCTAATTTTGATCCGATTTTCAGGACTTATAATAATTAGGTACTATTAAATAAACTTTATCGACATGAATCACCTAGCTGTGCTGTCTAAAAAGTTTGAATTCAAGGTCAATTCTAGTCTTTTTGACTCTTAAGGTTTTAAATGATTTTATCAAGTAACTGGAAAAAAAAAACGTTCAAAACATAAAGTATCTGTTATATTTCTGTTATGTTCCCTGAAAACAAAAAAAAAAAATATACAGTTCACGTTTTGACTTGTCTTGGAATAGGATATTTTCCATGTTTTTGAAAAATATGTCAAATTGTTCATAACAACATAATAAATTTGCAATTTGGACCATTCTTTCAGAATTTCTTTCCTGTCCTTGCAAATCACCATAAAAGTTTAAATAATGAATAAAGCCGTCAAAACGCTAAAATGTGTTTTTTTTTTAATATATGGCGTCGGCTTATCTTAAAACCATTTGCCAGTGTCAAGTAAAAAAGGCGGGAAATAGAACTTTCGTTTCAATTTTCAACACTGTATTCCTATATCGTCAAGTCTAAAGTCTAGTCGAAGTCCAAATAAATAGTCAGTACGGTCAATGAGTCATGTCAGTCGGTTCAGTAAAGTGGTAGACGTTTTACTGAAAGTTCCTAGGGAGTTTTGGCGAAAAACACACAGATAGCACGTTTTTAGAAGTTGTACCACTTGCCCACACTTGTGCACGTTAACGAATATTTAATGGTTAATATTCTACCAATGTTACACATTAAGAACCGAAATAACACAAATTTATGAAACATTACAAATTCCACAACGTCACCCATTGAACTCCCCGGCAAAACTCTCCTAAAATGTGTTATCATGACGTCACGTTAGGGGGGTGACTCTCATACATGTACAACTTTACAGAGAACACAGACTATAAATTACCATAACTTATATGGGAATATGGTCATTCTGATGATAAATTATTGTTGTCTAAGACCTAGTTCCATTTATAGAGTGGCGCATCTATACTAGCAAATATCATAAATAACGAAGATAAACTATTCCACTATTAAGCACTAAGCACTAAGCTTCGACTGAAAACTGACAAGTGAAATAATTTTTACTGACGGTAATGGTACGGTACTAATACCGGCTATTCCTTAGGGGATTAGGGAGGACATTAAAAAAAAAAGATGTACAAGATAGTGACGTCACGTTTGACTACTGTTACCATGGAGATACCATGTTATCTCGTACTCACTTGCACCCACTATGAACTTCACGCGAGGAACAGAGACAGTAATTGCGTCCGTGTTGACACGCAATTGAGGTATACGATGTTTTTGATTTTTTAAATATTTACGTTGAATAAATTTTAATCAAGTTTTAAGACATTTATCTACAAACGCATTAAAATATCAAAGATTGAATAATTATCGAAAATAAGATATCCCATGTTTTTTTAGGATGGATAATGTATTATTTTTGCACTATTTCACCGACCACTTCGGCATGTTGCCGATCGGATAGTTTGCGCGTCACTGCGAGACACAAGTGCTTAGAAGACGTCTTCTCGCACCGGGCCCCTGAAAAGGGACTTGGGCGGGGAACCAAAACCAGGGGCAGAGCCCCTCTACTTGGGGTGGGGTGACGCGCCCAGTACTAATACTGGACGCATATGCCGTAGTTTTGAGGGAAGACCCCCCGCGGCAGAACGCAGGGGAAACCCGAGGTGTCAAGGGAATGACGATGGTGGCGAGGGCCGCGGACGGCCAAGACCGGCAACGCGTGGGGTCCTGGTCCGGGGACCAGGAAGCGTGTATGGGTTCACTCCCGCACGCGCCGCTTTTGCCGACCACGGACACAACCGACCTGGGAAAGGAGGGGGGGGGGGAAGGTGTTCCCGGGCCCCAGACTTTTGGTGTCAGGGGAGGAAAGGCTGCCACGGAGTTGACGTATGGGGCAATAGGGCTGCCCCTCGTCATACTCAGGGCGAGTCAGACGAGATTAAACCGGCATCAGGTTTGGCGGTGTAAGGAAGGGTGGCGGGGGGGATACGATCCCGCAGTGGGTGGGGGCGCATCATTGCTCTTGGGTGTGGCGCATCAGTGCGCCTGAGCTCCTCCTCTTCGGGGGCGGCGGGGCGGGCTGCGTGGCTCCGCTGTGTCCTCTGGTGGGACAGCATCCCTTGGCAGGCGGTGGCGGTCGGGCGGGCGGGCGTGCTACGGCGCCAGGTCGGACCAGGCGCGAGGCATCCCCGCGCGCAAAAAGTCTGGAGGAGAGCTGGGCCGCAAAAGCCTTAACGCTCTCCACCCTCAGGTCTCTCGCGATGGTGTCGTTCCTCACGTACCAGGGGGCACTGCGACTCGGCGTAGCACTCGATTCTGGGCTCTCTGCAGCGACACTTTCTGGGGCGCAGAGAGCAGTTGGTACCACGCTAGTGCCGCGTACGTGACGCGGGATCTAACATAAGTTTTAAAAAGGGCTAACCGCATGTTGAGAGGGATCTGTGGGGACGCGTAGGCTGGTCTCAGCTGGGCTATGGCTGCTCCAGTCTTGGCCACCGCAGACTGGCACTGGGCGCGCATGGAGAGTCGGCTGTCGATTATCACCCCGAGATATTTCGCCGTTCTTCCCCATGGGATCTCGGCATCTGCAATCTTCAGAGGAGCTGGAAAACTTGCTCTCGTGGTGACGGCGAACTCCTGGGACTTACCTGCGTTAACCGCAAGTCTCCATTTGCTCAGCCAGTCAGGGAGAAGGTCCAGCGTCCTCTAAAGCTTGATGGCGGCATGGTCGGGCGTCAGAGAGCTGGCGATAAATTCTGTATCGTCGGCATACAGCGTTGCGGTGGTGCCAGGATCCTTGGGCACATCACTGGCGAAGAAGCTGTATAGCCCCGGAGAGAGCACGCTGCTTTGGGGGACTCCCGCTGCTATGGGGTACTCACCTGAAAAGATTCCATCAACGCGGACCTGGAAGGTCCGGCCGGAGAGGAATGAGGCCACGAGACTTAGCCAGGGAGGGGGGAACGTCGGCACGGATGAGCTTGTAGAGCAGACCCTCATGCCAAACACTATCAAACGCCTTCTCATTCGCAACGAGCAGCAGTTCCGGTCAACCTGCGGCAGAAACAGTGAAGGGAGGGCCAGTCCTCACCCGCCTCCTGGATGCGCAGGGTCCAGTCTGCAGCGTTTTGGTCTAATATGGACTTTACCTTGGCAGTGAGGCGGTTGAGCTGGCTCTTCATCACCGGGCAACGGGTGCGCTGCTATCGGCGGCGCAGTTGTTTCTTTTTCGCCACTAGGTCGGCGATGTGGCGGGGTAGTGGGGGCCTTTTGTGCTGCCGTCGGGTTGACGGTTGGGTAGCCGCTTCCATCGCGGCGGAAATTGCCCCGGTGATTTGCAGAGTCATCGATTCGACGGCCTCTGTACAATCGACCGGGAAATTGGGTGTGCTCTCATGCAGCCTCAACGAGAAAATCTCCCAATCACGAACCGGGTAAGGGGGGAGGGGGGGGGGGCACTCGCGGGTGATGCGTGGATGCAGGCCAGGACTGGGAGATGGTCTGAGCCATGAGCCTCATCAAGGGCTTCTTGCTGAAAGGCGCCTGGTAGCTGGTAGGTTATGGCCACATCCAGGACGTCTGGCGAGTGCAGGGGATTCTCAGGATAGTGGGTGGGAGTGTAAGTGCCCACCACCGAGTACCCGGTCCGTTCGGAGTCCGGGTGCAGGCGTCGACCATCCGCGTTGGTCGTACGGGAACCCCATCCGGGATGCCTGCAATTTAGATCTCCGGCAATCACTGTCGGCTCATCTGATATGATATGTTATTGATTGTACTGTAGATTCTTGGTGGAAATTCATGTTTCACAGTAATAACACACAGGACTTCTTGCACTATTTCCACTTTAATTTAATAATTAAAGTGGAAATAGTGCAAGAAGTCCTGTGTGTTATTACTGTGCATCTGATATGAGACTGTGGATGATGTGTGGAGATATCTAAATGCGATCCCGGGGGCTTGTAGCACGCGTATAGATGGGTGCGATGGGAGCCGAGTGCCAGCTCAACGCCCAGTGCGTACAGGGAGGTAACCGTGGGGGCTGGGAGGAGTTGGTGGAGTAGCCTTCTGCCGACCAGGACGGCGAGGCCTCGACACACACGATCTCCCCCCAGGAAATCCTGGCGGTACGCCACAAAGCCCGGAATGTGAAGACGGTCCTGCAGGGACAGGAGGGTCTCGCTTAACAGGGCGACATCTACTTCGTATTCCCGAAGGAGGTGGCGCAGGGGGGCCACCTTGTCGCGGACCCCCCGGATATTCCAATGGACGACTTTTAAGTCGGTTGGGGCATTGGGAGCCATAGGGAAATTAATTGGCTGATGAGGGTGGCACCTTCGGGGAGGGCCGAGAGTAGGGACTTGAAAATATCTTCGCCGGCCTGGATTTTTAAGAAGGTTGCCATTCCTAGGGAGAAAAGAGCTTGGAGGTGCTCAGCAGTTGATTTAGGAGTTTCCTTCCTGGGTCGACGGTGGAGGGGAGGGGGGGGGGCAATAGCGGGCAGAGTGGTGGCAACTGCCGCTGGGTTTGCGGTTATGGTAGCAACCTCGGCCACTTCGGTAGCAGTGGCCGGAGGTACCGTGCGCGGGGCACGGGGCAGGTGCGGGGGCAATGAGGAAGGGGGGGGGGAGCGGCTTCTACTGAGGGGAGGGAAAGTGCGAGAGGTTCGTACTCCGAATCTGTGGCGGCAGTGGGAGGTGGTACCTGATTTTGACCTCTTTTTAGTTGTCTTCCTCCTCCTCTGCTTCCTGGCTGAGGAGGTGGGGGCGGCCGAGGGGGTAGGTCGGGAGATGGGATCGTTCGCCTCCGCCATAAGTGAGGTGGCAGTCGGCGGGGTGGAGGGACCTCTTTCTCCGAAATGGGGGGGCTTACTCGGGGGGCTCGGGTGGTGCGGGTGATGGGGCCCGCATGACGGTTTCGGGCCTCCCTGCGGAAAACCGGGCAGTTCCTGCTATTTGCGGGGTGGTTCCCCTTGCAGTTTACGCAGGTGGGCTCTTCGGTAATGGGTCGGGGGCAAACACTAGCAGCGTGTTCTTCGCCGCACCGCACGCACGCAATTTTGCGGTGGCAATTCCTGCTCGAGTGCCAGAACTGCTGGCATCTGAGGCACTGGGCGGGACCGCTCTTTCCACGCCAGGCCTCAATCTTGATGCTCGGCATGTTGAGCAACTCGGTGATCTGGTAGATCCCGGGTACCAGATCCGGAGTGCGTTTCAGCAGCATGAAATAGCTGCATCCTGGGCGGTCTTTCCTACGAAGTATCCGGGATACATGTTCTACCTCGTATCCCAGGTTATTTAAATCGGCGGCCGTGATGCCGACCTTCAGTCCTCGTTCCTGTGGGAGGGCGTAGGAGTACCAGTTAACTTGTGTAGACTGGCTCAGGTCGACCAGGTACCGCTGCACGACTCCTACTCCTTCTCGCCCTGCGGGGTGAACCTCACGCCCAGGCCGTAAGGCTTTGCGTGTGGGGCGTGACCTAAGAGCTCCTTTATATTTCTGAAATGGCTAGTCCAGTTGTCCAATTTCTCAACTATGAGTGGTTTGCCCACCACGGGGAGGAGGCGGGGGCGGCGGCGAGGTTGTTTTCGTCGCGGAAGCAGAGATCGTCGCCGTGGTCGTCTCTATCGGCGAGGGGGCCCTCGAGGTCGAGGCCAATGGCGATCCGGACCCGGTCGGAGCGGCAGAGGTTGCTGCGGCGTACGTGGCCGGACGGTCGGCGCGTTTAGGAGGCGGAGAAATGTCAGATGGTACCTTCTGACGGTGCCGCTTGGTAACCTGCACGGGAGGGGCAGGGGGCGGGGGCATGATGCTCGACGAGGGGGCCGGTGCGGGGGCCCTTGGGGCGGGTACACTTACCGCACGGCGTTCCTCTTGCGGCGGTGAGGCCAGCGAGGCGGTGAAGGTGAGGTGGGTGCTCACTGAGGTAGCTGCTGGAGGTTGGCGGGGGGTGCTCACCTCCGTCAAAGGGCGCGCGGAGCGCGGCGGTGAGGCCAAACCCTGTTCGGCTGAGCGGGCCGGGGGCCCAGACTCGCAGCGGGTCGCCGTCAGAGGGCATTGGGGCGGCGGGGTGTCAGTACACCCCCGCGATAATGCCGAGGACGGCCCGGGGCGAGCGGTGTCCGTGCCGCTCAAACTGGGCTCGGTAGGAGTTAGGTACGCGCGCTCGGACGTGCGCGACCTGGACCTCGATGAGGTGGAGCTGCCGACGATCCGGAGCCGGCGCGAGAATGGCTGGGGCGGTCGCGGTTATGCGGCCGCGAACCACGGTCGGCCATGGTTGGAGTACAATATGTACTAGTGTACTATACGTACATGGACATGACACGTCAAGTGGACGTTTCTTACGTCATACTGTCAAGTATTTTCTTGCAATTGTTTATTGTTAAAAAAAAATATTTTTAAGACAATACTTTACTGATAGTGATAAATGTTGTAAAGTTACGTGTGGAATGAAATTCCTTGAATTTTATTCACTTTTATGTCATGGTTATTACAATCTTTATAGACACACGATGGAATTAGGTAAGGTGCACGGGACGCGCGTACGTGCTACTCGTCAACCGGCTCATCGCATACTAACCAAAAACCGGGGGGACCTTCCCCCGCACCTAGGACAGTTTCGAGCATATACGTCTATGCTCGAAACTGTCCTAGGTGCGGTCTTTACCTGAAATTGCCGTTCTGCAGTACTGGCCATTTCAAATCAAAGTAATTTTTGTTTGGCTAAGAATTCTAATTTCAAATTATTTTATTTTAAAAACATAGAATTCTTTTTCCAAAAGTAGTCATTTGCTTATTGATTAGTGTTACATTTTCATCGCATTTCAATCTTTTTCGTCATCATGGATACGTTAAAAATTCGAGTAATTATGGAATATGAGTACCGTCGTGGCAGCAACGCGGCACAAGCGGCACGCAACATCAACGACGTTTACGGAGCTAACACTAAAAACCAACGCACCACCTGTTATTGGTTTGCTCGCTTCCGTTATCTGGAAATTTCGACCTGAAAAATGAACCAATGACGAATTAAAGGCGATTGTGGAAGCTGATGATACACAATCTACGGCTGAATTAGCAGCAGCTTTCGTCGTTAGCGTCAAAACAATATTGGTCCATTTGCGTCAAATTGGCAAGGTAAAAAAGTTTGACAAATGGGTGCCCCACGAACTCAATCATCGCCAGCGCGAAGTACGCGTCGAGACGTGCCTTGCACTGCTCAACAGACAGACAAATGAAGGAATTTTGAACCGCATTGTTACCTGTAATGAAAAATGGATTCTGTTTGATAACCGCAAGCGCTCAGCAAGTTGGTTGGATCCTGGTCCAGCACCTAAACAATGCCCTAAACGAAAACTTACCCCTAGAAAAGTGATGGTCACTATTTGGTGGTCTAGCGCCGGTGTGATTCATCACAGCTTCTTACCAAACGGGGTGAGCATTACTGCAGATGTGTACTGTGAAGAACTGAACACAATGATGGAGAAGCTGGCACATCTCCAACCAGCATTGGTCAATCGCTCGTCTCCGCTGCTCCTGCACGACAACGCGCGACCTCATACTGCACAGCAGACGGTCTCCAAGTTGCAAGAACTGGGGTTGGAAGCTCTCCGTCATCCACCCTACTCACCAGACCTTGCGCCTACAGACTACTACTTTTTCCAGAATTTGGAGAACTTCTTGGCGGGAAAAAAATTCAATACCCGAGAGGCAGTACAATATGCCTTTGAAGAATTTGTTGCCTCCCATCCAGCTGATTTCTTTAAGAAGGGCATCAATAAACTGCCACTGCGTTGGCAAAGATGCATTGATTGCATGGGTGATTACTTCGATTAATACAAATAAAAAATACATGAAAAAAATTCGTTTAAATTTTTTCATACAAAACGGCAATTTCATAGGTAAATACCTAAAATTATAGCCGAGGCGTCTTGAGGTAAGAAGTGTATCCAGTTATATAGTCCCACTTTTGAGATTTTTTGGGCCATTTTGACATTTGAAGTATGGTAAAAACAAGATGGCTGACATTTGAAGTATGGTGAAAACCAAGATGGCGTAACTTTTTATTGTATGAAGAATTGTTGTGTCAAATGTACGTCATAGCGTATCTTGAGTTTTGAGATCTTTGGTTTCGAGTCTTCACTTTTTGCGCGCTCATACCATATCTACCTCTTTTTAATATAATACGTCTTTGAGTACGTCTATATACGTAAGTCGTAACATATTATACATGTCTATGCCCCACAAGTCACAACCTTATGCGTGTAATGTGCATGCTTATGCGTGCACTCTTACATTTTCTTGCAGGTTGTGGATATTAATTCGCGAAATATTGCTAGATATATTAATATTAATTATATTGTATGCTATGGATTTCCCACAAGTAACGCTTGATTCTAATAACTATAGTTGAAAATGTACCTAAATCTACCTAAATCATAATAATTAATCTCAGGAATGTCAATATATTGACAAGTTATCACCTAATAAAACCACAAAATCTGTTGTCTCTCTTTATTCATATGATATAAAACAAAAGATAAATGTTGTCTGTCTCATACCTGTCCAGATGACAATAATCCCTCATACCCCCGTCTCGCGTCGGCCTCTATCAAATATTCACGAACATTAAAGATTCTGACGTGATTTTAAAAACACACTTTGTGAAAAATATGAAGAAAAAATGTTTTCTTTTTTAGGGGTCCGAGCCTAAGGAGTAAAAACGGGACTCTATAACATAGAGACCGCTGTTACTCTGTTCTTCTGTCCGTTAAGTCTGTCTGTCCATCTGTTTGTCTGTCTCCATGCGGTATCTCGTGACCTGTGACAGCTAAGCAGTTCAAATTTTAACAGATGTGATATATTATATTATTATATATATATTATACTGCATACTATCATATTTATTATATGCTATAATAACAAAAAGGTACTAAATACAGAATAAATAAATGTCTAAGGGGGGCTCCATACAATAAACGTGATTTTTTAGCCGTTTTGTACGGAACCCTTCATGCGCGAGTCCGCCTCGCACTTGGTCGTTTTTTTTATAAAATAAGAGCAGGAAGGCGCAGACATTATGGTGATATTGAGTTTATGCATTTCCAGGCCTTGTGAAAATAAATAGCTTCTACAAACATAATGTAGAACTCTTCCTTTATTCTATTTGTTGTATGTATTTTTTTTTATAAGTAAAAATAATAGTTTAAATATGTAGGCACTGGGCATGATTGTAGTTTACGTTAACTAGGTAAGAGAAACGTTTTTAATTTTCTTTTGTTAGCGGTTTGGGTAAATCATGAAAGCAATATTATCCTTTATATTTATGATAAACCTCACAAAACTGAACTCAGCACTATCTGCGATAAAATTTGGAGCACATAGTACTGATAAAGTTTAATAGTTAGCCTATGTTTATCTATTATGATTCTGTCCCAAAATATTCATATTTCGCTATCTATGAAAAGTTTGTTTTATATCAGGGATTTATGTTATCTAGTTTATATTGTAAACATTTTTTTATAACCAGAATAAATCGAAGATACGACTATTATATTTTGTGCTATTCACAAAATAAGACTCCTGAAAGAGGTTTCGCTGTTTCGACCCTTTGACTAGAGATGGCGCTATTTGCACGTCTCAGATTATCACTTTGAGTACTCAAATATTGTGTTTTAGTTTTTTTATTGAGATTCCGTACCCAAAAGGTAAAATGGGACCCTATTACTAAGACTCCGCTGTCCGTCCATCTGTCACTAGGCTGTATCTCATGAATAGTGATAGACAGTTGAAATTTTCACAGATTATTTATTTTTGTGCCGCTATAACAACAAATAATTAATAAAAACAGAATAAAATAAATATTTAAGTGGGGCTCCCATACAACAAACGTTTTTTTCGTACGGAACCCTTCCCTTCGCGCGCGATTCCTACTCGCACTTGGCCGGTTTTATTGACTTTCAAAATGCTCCTGCTTGTATAAGAAATTGTAAATGAACACATTTATAATAATAATGACATGTTTTAAATTTGGTTCGTAACAAGTACAATAGTCGTAACTATAATTAGTATTTCTATTCGCGGTACATAGAGCTCTATAAATTGGGTGAAGTCATGATGATATTGTAATGCCTATTACAAGCTGGGTCTGGCGGAACCGGCGCGGGCGGTAAGGTATTTAATAGTGCGTACCTACTGCGGAGTTAATTGATATTGCGGTTTGTAGGGGTCAATAACGTCATTCTACCGTCATCACCGCTGTTTTATGGGCCCTGGTATTACATAATATTAATATTATCACAGCGAGGACGCAAGATTGACTTCAAGCTGAAGGCAATATTAACATTTAAAGGTTTAAGGAGCTCTTTTGTATAGGTTCCATTTGATAGTTTTTTTTAAATGCTTTAGTTGTGCAAATAGCCCACTACACTTTTCAACCTCGACAACTCCTGGGAATTGTGATCCTTTTAGCACATTTTAAAAAAATACAGGGAGGATAATATTTTTGACAGTATTAATAGAAAAAAGAAAACGAAACATTATTAAATTACGTCCCCAGCCCCTATAGGTAGACAAGCTCAATGATTTTTTTAGTCGCATTCCCCCGTGTACCTTCAATGATAATACAATAATACATTAATGTCGGGAGAAATCTGAGAGGCCGAGTGCGGTGGCGTCTTTTATATTCAGCAAGTCTCTCCCCAGACGTGCAAATTGTTCTTTGTAATATCCCCCGAAGTTATCCGAAGCGACCGGCATAATTATGAAATACTCTAGTTACGAGCCGGCACACCTGTTTCTAATATTAATTTAAAGTTATGTTCAAAAATTTCATAATTTGCAAAATTACACTTCTTTTCTGTTTGATATATTATACGATTAATGGAAGATGGATTATGGAAAATGTTTGTGTAATTTTATATAAAATAGGTTTGTCTCTTTTAATTACTGTACGAACGAGTAAGTAACTATGTGATTTAGGTTACGATTACAAACACTTTATGCTTTACTAGCTGACGAGCCATATTTTATTGCCGGATAGAAAAAATATTTTAAATATTTGCTATCATTCTTTTAATTTTGGTTTTCATACAAACCTTCTCCTGACGATAACGAACACATAACGATAGATTTATCCAATTTAGTGCAGTCGTTTGGAAGTTATTCGCGTACAAACATTTCAGTAATTCATTATTATTTATATAGATTTTTCTTTCTTGGTTACGAGGAACATACTTTTTGTGTGGCACTATCAATCTTAAACCAAAAATCACTTTGCCTTTCATTCTTTGCCTTTGACTTTTAACTTACTGAAAGTGCTACAAGTACCTTAGTAGTAGCTTTCGTACTAAACAGCAACAAACCTAACCCAACAAACTTAGGCCTTCTTAAAAAGAACAGCTATCGTGATCAAGCTAAGAATAGCTAGGTGTGATCAAGTATAAAAACAATCCTATTATTAATTCAAATTTCATAACGAACTCAATTATAAATTTTATATTCAAGAACTAAAGTAATATTCAAACAGCTAGGAAGATTTTCCAGTAAATTCCATTTTATTGGACTAAAGTTCAAGATCAAATTATGTCATGTGAAAAGTTGTTAGCTCATTCCAAAAGTGTTGTAATACAATTTTTATAGATCCCTCATCTTTCTGCAATGCGAATAGAGTTGGCAGGGAGCCCGGAAGCTGGATTTACACCGAACTGCTCATATATTTTTTGGGGTGGCTGAGAGTTGTGAATATTTTGCGAAGTCTGCCAATATAAACATAAACGTTCGCTATGTTGATTGGATGTTATGAAAAAAATATTTTATCTTATTACTTGCCAAAATCAACTCTGCAAGATGAATAAAGTTTTACGATGGAGTAATATTTATTTTATATTGCAGAATTAAACGAATAATCCCATCATGCGATTGTTCATGGTTCTGTACATAACAAAATATTGAAGTCTAAACTAATTAAACTTACGACCGTTTTTAATAACATATCTAAGATTAAAGAAAGATAGCTTTCCCCGTTAAACAGAAATGTGTTGTTTATCTTTTACTTGCGTTTCACAATCAAATATAGGACCTATTTATTCTTGTCTAACTAAGTATAGCATCCTTCCCTCTCGCCTATCCAAGCCTCTTGAAACGTCATTTGTTGCTAACTACATAAAAATTCATGTTTTAAACAATTATATATTTATTTACAATTAATGTATTTATTAGTTAAAAGCGTAAATATTGTACTTAAAATTGAGAATCAAAACAAATTCGGGATGATTTTTAACTATAGTTATCGTGTTTTTTTATCAAATTCAATAGTGAAATATAACAGTTTGACCTAGCGTCAAATGGAATGTGAAATTTAAAATGTAATCAAACTTCGAAGCAAAGAGAATCTAACTTTATGAGACTAAGATAAGAGGTGGCACTCCGAATAAAATAAAATGTTCGAAATTCTTCATACAAGAAAAAGTTACGCCATCTAGGTTTTCACCGTACTTTAAATGACAGCCATCTTGTTTTCACCATACTTCAAATGTCAAAATGGCCCCAAAAATCTCAAAAGTGGGGCCAAAACTGGAGACACTTTTTGCCTCAACATGCCTCGTCTATAATATATACGTCTATGGTCCCGCCGCAATTAGTGGAACCAAATTTGGTAAATTGTTATTTACAATGCCTGAGGTTGTGAAAAGTGCTGCCCGAGAAATGATACTCAAGTTAAAGTTTTGTGAAGCAGAACAGCAGAATCCAGGTATTCTAATACCCATAAAAATGCTGCCAATATTTTGTCGCGCGATCACAGCGCCGCATCTAGGGGACTTCTTTCATGAAAAGGACTTTATCTATTTACCTTTTAGAAGTTACAACCAAATGTGGTTATATTAATACAAGTAACTGATTCACAGCACTTTTATTCAGCCTAAATCTACGAAAATTAATAATCATTTAATTTCGATATATAATTCACACGTGGTTTGTATTCCTTTTGTATGATATTATTGGTATCACTGTTTCATCATCAATTCATCACAATCTATGATCATTTGAATTAATTCAATATCACTATCATCACTACAACAGTATTCCATTATGTATGTTTTTAGAAAATAAAAGTAATGCTCGAATTTTCTGTGTTTTCTTTTAAATAACACAAAAATAAGGAAAAAATACAAAAACAACAACATCACACATTGATATCCTCGGCAAAACTAGGTTCTCCGTTTTGTTAACGGCCCACATTGACAGATAAGCAAATAACGTTATTAAAGTAAGCTCCGCCTACCGGAGAGTAAGTTGAAACTTAAATTGAAATGCAGTTAGCTAAGATTTATATGAGTAGTAGCCTAGTAGCATATCCATCCTCCCGCCGATATATGAACCGTTTCGGTAGGAAATGCCATCTGTCATTAGGTTATTGAAACGCGCATTGAATTCCCCGGCAAAACTATCATGAATTAACTTCTTCTTCTGTTATTTATGGTAATGGCGGTTGCAAAGGTTTTGCACCATTCTGCCAGTGTGGAGAATTTATAGTTTTTTTTTCGCTTTTATTTATTTACATTATCATTATACGAATTATAAAAAAAAACATAAATTTCGAGGATCGAGATTTCTCTACTCCTAGATTAATTACGCTATGACTATATCACCCGAAACCCGCCTGCCCCGGAAAATTCAGTGCACTGAAAATAGAACTCTGCGCTAATACAATAGAGTTGAAAATGAAAGTTACGAGTGTCGAACTGTCATATATAACATTGCCATTTGTCTCAACACTCATGTGTTCGATTTTCAACTCTTGTATTAGCGCAGAGTTCTATTCCCAATGCTCAGAATTTTCTTCGGCCTTCCGGATTCCAGATCATAATATAGTCGTAGCCTTATACGAAAATTCAGTTTCACTTGACACAATGAAAATTGACACTGGCAATGGTTTAATACCTTCCTCCTCAAATATAAAACCAAAATGAGTTTTGACAGTTGATACACGTTCGTCTGTACGATGACGCCACGTTTCGTTCCGTCAGTACATATCCTTTTATGAAATTTGCGCGGGATTTCAAAAAAAAAATATTGATGATCAAATTTCACCATTATATCACGATAAAGGTATGTTTTTTTAAGGATAAAGATTACAAATAAAAATATTTTATCCATTTTGGTGTCACATGCATATTACTATATATATATACTAGACTAGTAAGTAATGAAATTTACTTCTAGTAGCAAAGACTAGACTATAATATGCTCTGTATAAGCTGCCAGGCTAATATTACTGTGCAGGAAACTTCGGTGTGGGCGAATCCGTGCCGTACCTAACTCGAAGTGTGATCGGTATTTAAACTAAAAGGGTATCGGTTATCTTGTTGTTAATTAAAATGGGCCAATAGAGGTAGTTGGCACATAATTCCACCGTAAAACAAACTTTATGACGTGTCTTTTTCGCAGCATATGCGAAGATTTATTGCTAATAATTCGAACACATTTTATTAGATGATTATGATATTGTATTTAAAAACGAGTATGTTTATGTATTAATACCTGGATAACCGAGCTTTGCTCGGAGTTCTGATAAATTTAAAACAATAAAAAGAATCACAAATATATTTATCTGACCGGAATTCCAACCCTCAAATTTTCAAACAAAGCAGAAATTATACCTACATGTACATACGTAAACCAAACTGCTAATTGAAGTCACTTAATAGAGCCGAAATTATTTATATATTGTTGCACGATGAAAAAAAAAACAAATATAGCTTAAAAATGCCCAATTTCTCAGGAAGACCTAATTAGATCGATTTTTCTCCCGCAAAACTCCTTGCATACTAAATTTCATGGTAATGCAGCCGTTTTCGAGAAACCAAGTTTAAAGTGTCAGATAGGATTTTAAATATATTTATAGACTATGTTATAATGAACGTGTATGGCGGGCATTTTAAAGATAGATAGGCATTTTAAAGGTATGCCATTATACAGCAGATTTGAAATCGCGTTATTTAGTCCAGTCAACGAGTGCCTTTTGGTTCAAACTTTTTTCTGCAACTCCGAAAAGTATAATGTGGAAAAAAAAATTCGGTTAGTGTGTGTATGTTTTTGAAACGAAACGAAAGTTTAACCTAAACTCTAAAGGCGCTTGTTGCCTAGAAAGCAAAGGTAGCGCAGGAAAACAGCAACACTTTATTGAAGGAACTCGGTATACACACAACATGTAAATAACATATTATGCCATTGACTTCTGGAACTAAGTTACTCGGTATCAAGAATTTGACACTCGAGAAACTCTCCTTTAAGTAAAACTATATTTAACGCATCAAAACTTGATCAAAGGCTACTGTATGGGTTTGATAAGGTATTTGGCTTTCTTAGCGAAGTTCCAAATCGGAAGTGTCACCTTCGAGTTTATTTATTGTTTCCTGTTTAAGCCGGATTTGTGCAGAATTGGACTTTGTGACTGGTAGCTGTTTAATTGGGTATTTGACCTTTATTTAACTGATTCATTTAAATAATCTTATACTTTAAACGAGCTCACTTGTATATATAAACGGAATCTCGGAAACGGCTACAAGTATTACAATGTAATTTAGTACGCAGGAAGTTTTAAAGGAGAAAAATCCATCTAGCTAGGTCTTATCCCTGGGAAACTGCGGATTTATGTTATATATGTTTTTTTTTTCGTCACTTTATAAGATATGAGTAACTAGCTGTCCCGACACACATTGTTTTGTCCTAACCATCGTCTTAACTATGAAAGGCATAAGTAAATACCCCAAAATTTTCCAATATTTCTCACCGTTTAAAACTTCCCTGAACTTTCACAATTATTTCAAGACCAACATTATCCAAATCGGTCCCGTCTGGTTCTTGAGATTTAGCGAGACTTTGAAATCGCAATCCATTTTATACTTATATAAGGTGTAGAAAAACCAATTACGGATATTTCGGGCACACGATTTACTGCTTAAGTGAAGAGAGAGAATTTAGGCAGAAAAATAACTGTCCTACTTGAAAAAAAACATTACTTCTTTATATGGGCGAGTTTGCGTTTAGCGGAGAGACACCCATACATGAGATGATTTTTTAGTTTGAGTATGACAAATATTTTTTTGCCTAAATGTCTTTTTCACATTTATGTGAAGACATTTAGGCAAAAAAATAAAAAAAGCAGTAAATCATGTATACGAAATATCCGTAATTGATTTTTCTAGACCTTATATATGAAGAAAAGAAGAAGAAAATTCGGTTTCTGTGTCAAAACCGGTTGGCGGCTTTGTACGTTGTTGACAAATTGGTGTTTTGGGTTCGAATCCCGGTCAGGAGCATATTTTTGTGATTTTTTCAGTTCGATTTCTTTTATATTTATATTAACATCGTTCTACTAAAACTCCTTTCGTCGTCTCAACTGTTAGGTAGCTGCCTCAAATATCGCGGTGGCGGCGCGGGCAACGCAGATCCTATCTAGAAACTAGCGGCGAGGTCGCGCGGCACTATAGCGGAGAAGTATAGTGTTGGCTTCAGATATTCGTATTCGTCGTCGCTCGTATTTTGTCAGATATTTGTTTTTGTTCGCGAACGAAATATGGCATGGCAATTATATAAATCTCGAGGGAACAGTACATTTTGCCACGATTAAAAGTAGCCTATGTCCCTCTCCGTTGTCAAATCTATTTCATCAAAATCGGTTCAGCCGTTTCGGAGCTTATTCAATGCAAACAAACAAATAAACATACAAACAAACTTTTCCTCTTTATAATATTCATATAGATTAATTATATATTGTATAAATTTAACGACCAAATAAATTTAAAAACGACAAAAATAAATTGAACAAAACTATCTACGCAGGCACGACAGTTACCGCTGGACAGAAGTCACCGCTCGTCTCCCGCCGCCGCACTGCTCCCGCTCTGCTGCCGCGCTGCTCTCGCCACACTGCCGCGCCGCTGTTTTCGACGTGACATGTCGCTTGCGATGCATTATGTCAAATCCCTTACATTTTATTTTCGAAATTCGCCGTCGGAATTATCGAATGCATCTTGACAAAAGGCTCAGGTCCATATTTTGATTGCCGCCGCCGCACCCTCGCCGCCACTGCGAAATTCGTCACTTTCTTTCTTATCGCTTTCTATTTTCGTAGTTTGAATGTATGAAACTGATGAGTGATGACGTCACAATAAGAGTAAAATCTGGCAAAAAATTGAAAAACCCGCTAATGATAACCTGCTGATATGCCGGTAACTTATTATAATATAGCGCTAAAGCAATATGTAACTTCCTTTTGTAATATACTTAATGGGGGCCTTCTATAATGAACGCTCCCAGTTTCGGCCGAAATTAAATTACACCTTGTCGATAGGTTATTGATATGGGAGCGTCAATATCGGCTCATCAATAACGTCCTATTATATGTGTTGGCCACGAGGGGCTTCACAAAAGGCTATATAGCAACTGGAACGTGCCTCAAAGGACGTGGATTAAAATTTAAATTATAATGACAAATATGCTTTACTTATATCTCGCCGGACGTGCATAAGTTAACGATATTAACGTCTGTATGTATAGCTATTAACTAAAGCTCAGCCTGCTATAGTTTGATTTCATAATCTGATTTTTTTTCGTATCTCTGCTGATGATTTGAGAGATTTCTAAAGTTTTATTTTATTTCTAAACGGATCTGATTCGGTAATAAATATTTTATCTGATTCAAAAGCTTATGATATTAATTACTTTATTTTTTTAATGTATAAAGATTAACATTTATATAATAACTATTAAAAATGACAAAATAATTTTTTTCTCTCAGATCGAGATATAGATACAATATTTACAGAATTTTTGGTGGAATTCCTGAAACGTCGTATTCAGGGTACCGATAAATAAAACGAGAACAATCGAAAGACGAAGGCACTAATGAAATGTAGCGAGCGAAGAACCCGGCGTAATGTACCGAAACAAACGTAGACAACAACTTTTGCGAAATATCATCGATAAAAACAAAGATTAAAGACGAAGATCTATTTCAAACGCAAATGAAAGCTTTTCGTTCAGTTTTAATAAAATGTTGACCTAAAAAAGGGCTTTTTACCGTTCATACTTCTTTGAGCCTTTGTTTATTTTAGAGGAAGTAATTTATTTTTTGAATTTGTCATTGAAGTCACTCGGGTTAATTATTTTTCGGAATTAAAGCAAAATACCTTTTTGCTTTTCATTAAGTTCGTCGTTGTCGGGACGTATTCGTGAAGGAATTCGGCACACGCGGCGCGGCGAAGTTTTCGCTGTTACATCTTAACTTATGCAATATACAGTCTGCCTTTATACTTTCCATGACGCTCGATTACGCTTAACAACGCGATTCGGATGAATTTTCTTATTTACTGTAATCCGACGAAATTGGGTTGGACGATATACGAGCTCGGAGTCGTAGTGTTTTCACACAAGATATGCTTCATTAAGCATGCTCGGGGCTTTATTAGATTTGTTATTAGTAGCTTTGTGTTTTATTGCCCCTCTGTTCCATAACCGTAAATATCGTTTTATAATGTTAGAGTTGACTTGAGTAGTCAGATTTCAGATATTTGCTACGCAAGCAAGAAGGTAGAGAAGGACACATAATGCTCTTTCGTTAATTATAAAACCAAAATTGATATAGCAATTGAACTCTATACAATTATATGGTAATTATATCCACATCACACGTGTTTGTTTATCCCCGCGCGGCGTGATAATCACTCGCGTGCCATCACAGTCTTCCACCAAACTCAATTACTGGGACTTCTTTGACTGTGATTAAGGCATTAGGGGAATTGAATTAGCCCGCGCATTAATAAGCCGTTCCCGATCGACGATTAATCAAATTGAAGCATCTGCTCGACAGCAGGCTGTCAGATTAAGTAGTGTTTAGTTTACGTCGCACTGTTAACAATCGTTTGTGGGTGCTTGTGGGGTGTTCAAACACCTTTATTGTTTTATTGTTTGTTGTTGTTGATTAAACAGATCCTATAATTTATGCCGTCTAAGGCCCATTTGAATTTCGAATGTTTGTCTGTTATTTCAGTTGTAATTGTTTCAGTGTCTGCGTTGTTAATTAATTGTGAAAGTTCTAGAACATCAGGTGCCAATCACAATAACGATGAATTAGGTTCTGATCGGTCTGTTAAAATACAGACGTTTATCTATTTATTTGTTTATTATTATTTTTTTATTTCTATAGAAAAACTTACAGCTAAACATAACATTGTAGCAACAAAATTGAAACAGATAGCCATTAAAAAGTTTATACAGATATGTAACAAATATTAAGATGAGTGCTAGTTTTATAAAAGAAAAATAAAAAGGGAATGAAATAATCAACGAAAAAACTCACAAGAATATTCGAGAAAAATTCAATCAAACCTTTGGATCACTGAACTGGTCACACATACCTAATTGATTATAATTAACAGAAATATTCTGTAGTTACAAGTCGTTTAATAGAAGAAGATTCAATCAAGAAAGCATCTGCATTAGAGTGATCGCGTAGGAAATCGTTAAATTGTGTGGAAGACCTACAGATAAACGAATTGCGACGGTAATTAGTATTATAGGGTGGGATGTAAAGTGGGACAAAAGTGCGAAAGAATCTAGAGGGTACATTTATTTTAATTTTATTGTGTAAATCGGGGGAGGGAGGGAGGAGAGTTTGATCAAGTAGATCAAATCTGAGATGATACGACGGCGCTCTAAGGGAAGGAAATGATATTTTTTACATCTAGTTTCATAACTAATTAGATTATCACCACATTTGTATTGTTAGTATCTAAGAAACCTTTTCTGTATTGATTCAAACCTATTTTTGTAAACATAGTAGGCAGGGTTCCAGACTTCAGAACAGTACTCAAGTACACTACGTACGTAAGAACAGTAAAGCACTTTTATAGGTTTGAGCGTTCTAAAGTCTTTGCAGGACCTGATTACAAACCCCAGGGCCCTAGAGGCCTTTTTCACTACATAATCAAGGTGCTCATCGAATAATAATTTGTGATCAACAATTACACCCAGGTCTTTGATTTTTTTTATGTAGCAGGGCATGATTGTTAAGGGTGTACTTGTACTTAATTACATGGAGTTTACGCGTAAAATTCACTACAAAGCATTTTGAGAAATTAAGATCCAGTTTATTGTTACGGCAATATTCACTAAACCTATTAAGGTCATCTTGCAGTAGTTGACTATCATCACTTGAAGTGATACGTTTTATTATTTTAGTGTCATCGGCATATAGTAAGAAACCAGCATGATGAAAACAAGATGACACATCGTTCAGAAATATGGCAAATAGAAGAGGCCCGAGAAGCGAGCCTTGAGGAACTACAGAGGGGACTGACATCCAGGATGATACGTATCCGCTTAATGCTACTGCCTGAGATCGGTTATTTATATAGGAGGAGAACCACCGAAACAGGTTTCCGTGAATTCCTGCTTGTTGGAGCTTCTCAAGCAGAATGCAATGATCGATACGATCAAAAGCTTTACAGAAATCAGTATAAATAATGTCAACCTGGTTGCCTGAGTCCATAGAAGAGCTAACAAAGTCATACGCAAGGAGAAGATTCGAAGTGGTTGAACGTCCCTTCAAGAAACCACGCTGCTCTGGGATAAACCAAGACTGTATTGTATCATAGACCTGCTTATATACAATTCTTTCAAAAATTTTGGCGAAAATACTAAGTTTAGAGATAGGCCTGTAGTTTTTAATATTAGTTTTATCGCTATTTTTATGTATTGGAGTTATGAAAGCAGCTTTCCAAGTGTTTGGTACGTAACCTTCATCCAATGAGCGTTTAAAAGGTATACTTAGTGGCGTGACAAGGCTTTTGGCATATTTTTGAATGAATATTGAGGGAACGTTATCAGGGCCGGCGCCTTTGTTCAAGTTAACAGATTCTAATAGTTTAAGGAGCTCGTCAGTATTAATATCAATGTCTCCTATATTAAAATTATTTATTTTATTTAAAACGGGATAGGTGAGGTTGGAACTAGGGCTGGGTTGAAGAAAGTTGGCATGGAAATAAGAAGCGAATAGATCGCAAATTCTGTCTCCAGTTGACGCCGTTTCATTCTCGAGAGTCATGGAGGAAGGAAAGGCGGAGGACGTCTTTTTATTGCTCTTAATGTATGACCAAAAGGCTCTAGGGTTACTTGTAATAGAATCTTGTATCTTTTTTATATAGGATTCATAAAAAAACTTTTCAAGAGATTTCGCCCTTTTTCTGAGTAGTGAGAAAGTCGTATAATCACTTTGGTTCCCATAAAGTTTATATTTGCGGAAAATTTTGTATTTTTCTTTTAATAACTTAATAAGGGCTGAACTGTACCATGGTGGATAAGAATTAGGGTGAATTAATTTATCAGGTACAAAGGAACTACGAAGAACATATAATGTGTCATAGAAATATTTTTGTGCTTCATCTAGCGATTTATTTTTAAGTAATTCGGTCCAATTAATTTCATTAAGAGATTTATTAATCGAATTAAAGTCACCGGAGCTATAAAAATATTTCAGTCTGTTTTTATTTTGTAGGGCGTTTTTTTGATGATGTGACAAGGTTATACTTATTGACCTGTGGTGGGGAACGTCATCAGGCACCAGAGGGTCGTCACAGACACTAATATCAAGTTCACTGTTTGAGAAAACCAGGTCTAGAAACCTATTGTTGCCATTTCGAACCTGATTACGCTGAGTGAGGTCGCATTGAAAAAGGGTGTCAATAAAATTTATTTGAGCTCCACTGAGTGGTAATCCACTGGCTGTAGCATAACTTCCTTGTAAGTCCCAGTCAATATGAGGTAAATTAAAATCTCCCATAACAATAAACTCATCATCCGGACAAGAGTTGATAATGTCAAACAGTTTGTGTGTGAAGTTTTCTAATTGAACGGCGGAAGTATTGCCCATGTGCTACCTACAAAGGTAAATAGTACAAAGATGAATTTTTGAGGGAAATTTACACATATTATTAGGGATAATAGACACCCAAAGGTCCTCAGAAGTAGAAGACTACTCAGGACGCCCTACCGTCGCAAATTCACGCCGAATACCTAAGAGGACACCTCCCCCTAAAGATTGAATTGTTAAAGAATAGTCCCGGTCTCGACGCCACACCATATAGCGATCGTCAAATATTCCTCGTTGTGTATTCCCTCTAGAAGCCATGTTTCGGTTATTGAAATTATATCAAAGTTATTTAGTAAAATGTTTCTCTTAAAACAAGATGTCTTAGTGCGTAAACCCCGTGCATTCTGATAGTAAATATTTATTTTAGATTCTATTATTTAAAAGGACTCAATAATAACCAAGTTAACAACAGAATTACAATAATAAATAAGTATTCAGTAGTAATACAGTAGGTTAACATCAAACAATTAATTTAAAATTACTATAAGATAATGTTTTAATTTAAAAATAAAAGTGTTAAAAAGAGTCGTTATACGATAAGTATGTAAATAATAAATTATTTTAAATAAATATATAATATAATGGTGACCACTAAGTGCTATTATAAATTTATTATAGTGTAAACTGATGGCCGCTATGTTTGTCTTAGACAAGTAATTATAATGCGACACAAAATATGTAGGTGTATAGTAGAAAATGGTATAGCAGTAATTATAAAATATAATACGTAATATTATTATAGGTATAATGTAATTTAGCTTCCGATTAGGTAAAAAGCACTGTATAAATACAAAACATTTGCTTGTTATTATTGTTAATGTGATTACATAACATTTTTTAACATATATTTTATGAGTGATAGGGCTCGTCATTCTTGAATATGGAGTTATCCTATAGCTGAAATACATAAGTATACTGAGACATATCAATTCATATCCAGTACCCACTCATAATATAATAATGCTGCGCTTTTTACGCGATATGGAGACAACACTATGTACTTCAAAACTCGAAACACTTCTTACAGCATGCGTAAGGAATATTTCTGCATCGACTTTAACTATACTCGACATAACCACTTCACTTAAAATTTTAAAGTAAAATATCGTTGAGGAACTTATAATAACTAACATCACTAATTTAAAACTTAAGTAACATTTTCCACTAAATAAAATTGAATTTAAAATATTTAAAATGTTGTACGGATAGAATTGGTCATAATAATAAAATTTATAAAAAGTAATAAATTTAAATAGTCTACACGGCGCAAAGTGTCGACCAGAGCAATAGCGCGCATGTGATATTACCGTCTCGAGCGGCAAGCAAGTAATAAGCTCGGTTGGAGTGAGTGCAGCGCTGCTGTTAGCCCGTCGAGTTAAAGGAGCGCGTGCGATACTAGTTTGAGATAACGAATGAATGCAGTGATCGAGGTGCGATAATTGCATACGAAATGATTTACTAACAGGAGTAAATTGAATGACAGTTCTTCTTCTATTGCTTTCTTTTCAGGCAGTTCTTCTTATTTGCTATTGCTTTGATCTAGTCAAAATGTTATAAAATATGTATGAATGTATTTGAATACAAGAACTGTTTTATGTATTAGCATACAGTCATGATTGTTCTTAGAATTGGCTTCATATAAGACATTATTTTGGCGTGATAACGTCTTATAAATCGATGGAGCCGGCTGCACGCACGAAAAAACATGACTCATGCGTTACCTGTTACTTTACCAAGTACCAGCGTTACCTCGCATTGCCGTTACCTCATTATTATTATTATTGTTGTTGTTGTTATTATTATTATTATTATTAACATGACGTTGTCACGTTCAACTATCATCAGTAAACCGACTTTACAGACAACCGATTTTTTAATATACAAAAGTTGCACATAAACAAATTCTGCGAAAGCAACTCGCCAGTTACCAGCGAACAAAGCTTAATACATACTATACAACACAAGAGAATACACAAGAATAATATAACCACAAGCACTGAAATTTTTAATTTAACCCTACATGAACGTGCAAAAATTAAATTAGCAATTAACGTAAAATTTAAATTGGATTTCGGCGCCTATGATAACATAAGTTCATACACATGAAAGAGAAAAGTTTCCCTCCGGGAGTGGTTTACCATTAACGCACAAAATGAAATGTATTCGGCGTAGCGTATCAACAATGTCATTAACCCCGTAGTGTGGCAATCAGAGAGTAAGTGGGAATTTCCGCGTCGTTTGGTACAGCTCCCGGCTAAATGTTAAGAGCTCGCTAGCCGAAGTGCCGGCCCCTCGTGGACACACAGATCGGTTGAACTTTTACATACTGTAGGAAAACATGTAGCTTATTAAATTGGATGTACCTAGTAGTTCTATCAAAGGTCATTTATGTTTGGAGTTTTGTAACGACTTTTCGATTTTCGATTCGGAACGATTCAATAAAAACAAGTTTTCGTGAACAAAAGAAGGCTTTCTAGGAGTAGAGACAAAATGCAGTTTTGGTCATATAAGCCGATGTTCATGTGTTGAGAATGTCGCAAGGACAAAGCTTTTTCGTATTTTTTGCAACAGTTATGATAAAGTCATTGTAGTCATTATATATAGTCACCATAGGATTTTTCCAACGCCGAATCGGTTCGGACTTGAAGATAGCAAGATTACACCGATATAGGCAGAGCAAGGCGTAAAATAAAACACGAGTTGAAGAGAACACTGTACACAAAAATCGGTTTACTAGAATGGCAATGCCGTATAGAGAGATTGTGTCACGCCTCCTTTGAAACGATTTACCGTCTCACTTGTACTATCTTATACGGCTATTTTCCGCCGATTTTCCTATTAGCTAGGGATAGTGAAACACATTTTGTGAAACTCTTTATTGACTTTTCCTTAAATACAATGCATTACATAAACACACACTTATGTAGAATCATAAATATTCACATACAAAGTTAAAAGAACAACCAAATGCTACGTATTTTCATCACTATTTTTTTTTGAATAAATAGTTATTAATTAACAAAAAAATAGTATAATATAACCATTTAGTTTTTGATCAAGATTTTTATTATTTATTGAACAAAACACTTTTATGTATGTACTATAAAATATGAAATATTTACGTTATAATAGGTCACTGTTTTTTAAATATAATCAAAATGAACTTACGATCAAAAATTATATATATAACTATTTTCCACTGATACTATGAAATTAACACATATTTTTTACTAAATTTTTACTGTTACAGTTTATAAAAGTTTTATGCACTATATAGCGTTTGTATATACCACTCACTATGTGTTATTTCACTGCGAGTCTACAGTCCCTAACAGTCATATCATTTACATTACATTTCACATAATATTTACCTTCCATCGTTGCAGTTCGTGTGTCAGTGGCATTATACATACAGCGATAGTTTCCGTTACTATTAATTAAATGCTTCTGTATTGTTGAATCAAGGCAAGACCCGCAGATACGTTTTAGGAATCTGTTTCCAAATACTCTTTAAATGCTGGATGCAAAATAAGTATACAAATCTTTATGATCTTCAGCTTTCACTTTTTTAAAATCTGTATTCGACTGTGAATCAGTATTAATATGTGTTTTGATTCGGAAGAGTATTTATCCTCCTCCTCCGTCAGTCGTGCTCCTCATATCTGAGAGTCTTGACCGCCACCTCCCATGGTCTTTATCCTAATGATATTACTTCACTTTTCGCTGTCCCCGGCCACTCGAAGTGCATCCTGTTTTGTGCTATTGAGTGTTGTATGGATTTGATCGGACCAACCGATCGGGTTTCGACCACGGAGTCTTTTGCCTTCCACCTTGCCAGTGACAATTAGCTTTTCTAGATTATCTCCGTCTTTCCTGGCAATATGTCCGCAGTATTTAAGAGCTCTCTGAAGGCAGATGGTCGAGAACCCTGACTTTGATGTTGAGTCTGGAATTATGGATGCGTTAGTCTGGAATGCCGTCCACGGGATGTGGAGCATTCTTCTCCAACACGACATTTCAAAGGTATCGATTCTTTTGTGATCCGCGGACTTCTAGGTCCATGTCTCCGCTCCATAGAGAAATATGGAAAAGACAAGCGTGCGAACGAGTTTGATTTTGGTCTTCAGCGTTATGTGTCTATCTTTCTAAGGTTTATTTAATGGCACTCTTTGCCATTCCAATCCTTCAAATCCAATCTTCTCACCTCTGGTTTAAAGACCCGTTGTTCGTAATTGTAGACCCGAGGTAAACAAACTCCTCCATGGTTTCCATATATAGTATATTCCATAGATAGTAGTTTAGGTTCTGTATTAACATAAACTACATAGAGGCTACTTTTTAATTGATAACTTCTAATGTAATGCGTTATGGCGCCAAATAAGATATTAGTAAATTCGAATACTAATGTCAGATACGCGTAGCGCTGTTACGTAGGCACTTGGATTTTTGACCAATTGGTCTCGGGTTCGAATATCTGGTCAGACGAAATATTTTTATTCTTTTTATTTTATATATTATTTTCTCGCGCTATTATTTTTCATTCTTCTAAAAAAATTAAAGACGGTCTCCTAGCTTTTTGTTTAGATTGGTTTATATATAAGTTATCACTTCTGTCGGGTGTCTCGAGACTGCGTTCCCCTGGTGTATTTTTACGCGGGCGGAGCCGCGGATAAATGCTAGCAGATAATAATTGTAGAACTGTACTCAAATCAAAAACTGTAGTCAAATCGTACCTTTTATATATGCGTTATCATAACGACCGCGACCAATGATGATAAAATTAATTTTTAAATTATATAATCCGGACGCCATTTGATAAACAGGACGAATTTATAAAACTATGTCAGTAATATTATGTAATTGTGTTTAACGAATGCATTGAACACGCCATTTTCAACATATTTTCATACAGGCATAACTACAGACATACTACTGACACGAGAAATAATCCTACTACTATTATAATCCTACTTAACTATGTATTATAATGTAAAAGTTTGTGAGGATGGATGGATGGATAGATGGATGTACGGATGTTTGGTATTCTTTCACAAAAAAATCTAAGCTTCATTAATCCAAAGTTTAAGCTTTGGATTAACACACGTATTTACGTTTACGCGGGTGGAGCCGCGGGAAAAGCTAGTATAGTATAATAAGGAAGTTTTCTAGTATATTTCACAGATAATTTAGTGAACTTTATTCGTGATAGCAACATAAAGCCGTATTTATACTGTTAAGATAAGCAGGAATATACGTAATAACGCATGGCTGATCATTACGCGGGAGTATTAAAATATTAACGTTTAATATTTAATTTCTGTTTGCATTTAACGTGGCCGCTATATGTTATAAGCTAACAGAATATAATAATGTTTCATAATTTCAATGTATGACGCGATATTAAATGCTTTTCAATATTTTCCTTTAATTACTAAATTTGACGTTATAAGCAATAATAACAATTATCATTATTTTCTTTAGTAAAAAAAATATGGGTTTCAAAGTTTAATTCTAGTCGGACGCTTACTTTTTGTGTAGGTATAGATTATTTCATTTCCGGTATATTAATTAACTCATTAAAATAAGCTGTTAAATATACATTTTGTAATCTTTTTGAGTTTACAAACAGTAACTATAGTACATTTTACCAAATATTTTAAACATTTAATACTTAATACTAATTCGATTAGTTTTATAATTTACTTTATTTACCTTTCATACCTACAAAATGGTTACGTGGAGAAGCAGTTTTCTGTTGCGGATGAAGTCGCATGCAAAACCTAGCGAAGAATGCCATAATTAAGATAAGAAGAGAATTTGCATAAATCCCTAAGTTCATAAAATGATATCTACATCAAACGGTTTAAGGGTTTTCACTGTTCGGTCGTCTAATCAACTGGCCTGGTGAAAATGGTCATTACACTGTGCATCAGATAAAGATGGCGGTACTTAACTGCTCTGTTAATTATTTCCAGCTTAACCTATATCAGGGAGCTCCCGCTTGACATTTACACGGAAGTTCTGTAAGGTAACAGATCTCGTATCTATTCAATCAATCTTTTTAGTTATAAAACGATGTTCGACTATTTTAAAATGTGCTGAAAGATGTCTTCTATGTTCATCTAATTTACAACCATTAAGAAGCTTATTAAGTATCAAAACAGTTTTAGGTGTTGATGATAATTTAATTAAATCTTAACTAAAACTTTCTTTGTATTTTAACGCCTTACTTTTCATTCGATTAGTAAGATCTCCATCTGTACAACCGAAAATCCTCGCGCAGAGCTCCAATGGGTCTTCTGAACTTCAGTTAGCTGTTAGATCAATGCAAATCTAGCTAAAGTTTTAAGCCGTCATCAATCACAAAAGAGTGACGGCTCCGTCAATGTGTGATCTATCGCTGATATATTCTAGTGATAACGTGACTTTTACATTAGCTACCACTATCGAGGCAATATCTATGGCAGTACTCAATATGTGAATAATTTTATTTTAAAATAATACCAAGTAATTTATCGAAGGAAAAACATCAAACTTTTGGCGTATTCCAAATCTAAATTTAAATAGATAGGACTTCTGGCGGTTTTATATCCCGATTTAATTTACTTACCTTTATTATGACTAAAATATTTTTGCAATTTTTAATATTGCGATGCGAATAATGCTGTACTCGCTACAGGTCAAGTAAGTTTCAGTTTTATGACGTGTGCTTAAGTTTCTAAAGACGGCAACTTTAATTTTCCGACGAGAAAAATTCCTAAAACAGATGGGGTCGATAGTAAATTATGTTCACTTGCTAATTAGCTTAGCGAGCTTGGATATTAAACTGTGAAAGAAAATTTGAGACCGTCTTTAGAATATTGCAATAAAATGGACATTTTTCCCAGATGCCGGCGAAGACACGAATCGCTACTACGTCTCAAGTGAAAACACTTATTTAATTACTAGCTGTTGCTCGCGGCTCCGCCCGCGTAAGTATAGTATCTCTCGGGAACACTACTTTTTCGGGATAAAAAGTCGCATATGTTTTAATCCAGAGTCTAAACTACTACCATACCGAATTTCATCGAAATCCGTTCAGTAGTTTTTGCGTGGAAGCGTAACAAACATCCACGCTTACACATTTATAATATTAGTAAGGATTATAACCTATACCTACAACCAAGTGAGTACACAATAGCACCATAGACACCTAAAGTTCCTACCGCGGATCGGACATCGATCTGTGCGGCTTGGACTGAGTATCGAGCTGTCGTGCTAATTATGCCTAAAAATGGGTCAGAGTTTGGACTGCCGGCGCCTTATACATATAATACGTCATAGCGTGCGTAAAACTGTGGAAAATGCGCTTTCATTGACATTTCTAATCGGACTGTTGGCCCCCGCATTTACTTCGGTTCGGAGCGCGGGTTGGAACGGCGCGTGCTATTCCCGCCGTCAGAACTGTACGTATGACGGGCGCTTATCAAAATACGACCAAGTATAATATCACAAAACTAGTTCTCGAAACGTATAAACAATAAAGGTTCTCTTACAATATGTGAGTGGAACGAATTTTGATTTGAACTTAGAAGCGAACAGACGTCATATACGCACATATTTCCATTTCATAATACTTAGGGAAAGAAATTGATATTTGATTCAGCCACAAAATGGCAAACGATAAAAGGATGACGTCGACCGCTAGGAAGCTTGAATATTTTCAGTCGAGTGCCTACAAATATTCTTATAACCTGAACGCCAGTGCCACGCCGGACGTAAAATTTAACTGACCTTTTTGAAAGCTCCTCCGAAGATAAGGTGGACCTTTTTAAATGTATTTCCGTTAAGTGAGCACTACGAGATACTTTGAAAACTCACAAACAGGAGCATTTATAATTTTAATAAAAAACTACCCAAAGGTTTATGAAGGACCAATGCACCTGCATTTGTGTTTATTTTACAGTACACAGTTTTTAATACTCATTTATATTTATTTAATAATTTCCTACACAAGAAATAGGTGTAATGACGGTGCTTGATACTTTTTCTGCCGCTAGGGGGCTTGCCCACATAAACAAAGCGTCATCTGGTGGCGTAAGTGGTATCAAAAACCCTCAATTTTCGATACTTTTTCTGTCACCAGGCGGCGCTTGGGAGACCGACGGTCCTTGTCGTGTCAAAAAGCTGTCAGGTGTCACGAATTTAAAAACCCTCGTTGCATAAAGTCGTGTTTTATTTTTATATGTTCTGGCTAATTATGCCCTTATCTCATATCAGAACTTGGATAAACGGCAGTGAAAACCGCGCAACGTATTTACAAACATTTAGTTAAAACATCATCACCGACCACAGTACCACTTTAAAGAACTCGGAATATGTGCACACCATTCTTTAAATGATCATGTCTGTTCTTTTAAATTACTTTGGAAAACTAGTGGTAGTAGAAATATTCTGCTCGTGAATAATATTATTTGGATGTTTTACATTGTACAGTCATAAATATATACGCGGAAATTTTTGCACAAATCTACGTTATCGTACCACAATTACTAGTGGTTTATCGTACCACAATTACTGGTGGTTTATCGTACCACAATTACTGGTGGTTTATCGTACCACAATTACTGGTGGTTTATCGTACCACAATTACTGGTGGTTTATCGTACCACAATTACTGGTGGTTTATCGTACCACAATTACTGGTGGTTTATCGTACCACAATTATTGTTGGTTTATCGTACCACAATTACTGGTGGTTTATCGTACCACAATTACTGGTGTTTTATCGTAGCACAATTACTGGTGGTTTATCGTACCATAATTACTGGTGGTTTATCGTACCACAATTACTGGTGGTTTATCGTGCCACAATTACTGGTGTTTTATCGTACCACAATTACTGGTGGTTTATCGTACCACAATTACTGGTGGTTTATCTTACCACAATTACTGGTGGTTTATCGTACCACAATTACTGGTGGTTTATCGTAGCACAATTACTGGTGGCCACTTATAACAGCAAATTGAAGGATAAAATACGTTGTTTCCATATTTTTTTTAAATATACGTAGCATCAAAAAAACCATAGGTGGTGAGTTCCTATTTTCGTTATACATCATAAATTGTATTTCACGATGGATTATATTATAACTTCTAAAACAACATCAGCCCTGAGATAAACGACTGTTATAATATCTAAAAATATATATTACATTGTTATAAGACGGTTTTGTCTACGGTACGGAGATCATTGATATGCCAAATTTTCATAAAATGTTCCAGAAGTTGTCATACGTGGTCATCGCAATGATTAATGTTATTAACAAAGCATGTTCAAAAATTATAATAAAAAGTCATAAATAGTATGTTCAATCAAGTTTCGAGACTCTAATTTTGTCTGCGAAATATGATAATGTTGACTGCAAATGTAAAATGAGCTACCATCAAAACCAATCGGAAAGGTGTTAGTCCGTAAAAGTATCGTGTCAACATCAAATATCATTAACTCCGTTTGAGTCTTGAGTTTTTTATTCATTCCTCTTGATAAACGTTACGGCAGTGATCAAACACGGCGTAAAAACTGACGCAGGCTCTCCGCGGGGATGCCATTTATCCCCTTTTTATGGACTCTAGAGTTTGACGACCTGTTTTTATTGCAATTACCACCCCCACGTACATTAATAGGATACAAAAATAGCCTTTTATTTTTCTTGGGGGCTCCTTGTGTTTATTCGTTTGATGGATTACATAAAAAGTATTTTTTAATAAAAACATAACAAATTCATAAAAATATATTGGAACGAAGTTCCTTATGGCGCGTTGCGAAAGGAGGCTAGACGGAAAAAATTAAGACTGTAACGACACTTTTTGCCACTCGAAATCACAATGTAATAACGACTATTAAGAATGATACAAAAACGACCTTATCACCTAGACAATAAAGTAGAATTTAGCAATTACACATTGTGACTGTTATCGGCATTCCTTCGTGCAATTCAAATTCGTGTGATTGTTTCTTTCTAGAATGTTCTGCTACTCAAATAGGGATGTAATCATATCAATGTTTATGATGTAGGAAAATCGATAGATTCTGAAATCAATCAATATAAATAATATAGTTATATGTAAAAAGGGTTATAATTATTGATCGTGCGAACAAAAATAGTTTGCGACTTCACATGAGCATACTGTGAATTTGGCAGATAATTAATATAATATGTTATATCTATACAGATAAACAAAATTGAAGTGTCTGTTTGTAATTTCAAATTAACAGCTTTTATTTTCACTTAATGCATTTAAAAGTATGATCGGTATTTACAATAAAATATAAATTGTTAACATTTTTCTGTCCGTCTGTCAGTCTGTGTGATTGTTCCGGCTAATCTAAAATAGGCTTCAATTCTTGATTATCAACTATATATCTATATAATAATATATATATATATATATATATATATTATAACTTCGTTCCATCCGGGTGTCCCTTGACACCTCTCAAGTTTTTTTAATACTGAGCCTAGTAGTATTTTCGAAATCTACGGATTGATAGATTTTTTCTGATTAGAATCAAAAGCTATTCGTTAAAGTGCATAGCAGTAGCGAATGCTGGTTCTCCATCAAAAGTAAGCCTTTACTTGTAGATGTAAACGTTGCAAAACTTATTTTAATACTTATTTAATACTTATTATTCGTGTTATATACACACATCGCCAAAAATTTCCATCTGTGAAAAATCAACTTATTAAATATACAAGATTAACCTTATTATTTTTGTATTCGTGTTAATCGTATAAAAGAAGCAAGCATGAGGTATATTAATACCTAGTATTACATATATCTAGTATTACAGATAAATTTACTTTTCTTGGCACGTCTACACATAGATAGTTACGTGTGTGTGTATATGTGTATAAACGTGTGCAGGTCCGGATTAACTCTAAGGTCTTTTGCTTTAGGGCCCGTGCCTTTTAACGGTAATAGGTATATGCAAAATTCTTAAGTGGTTAAGTACGTTTCAAATGGAAAAACAGGTGGATAGCATTTAATCACAATCACAATGGCTCCGACGATCAATCCGCTTTTACATGCTTGGTGTTTTCTGCAAATAGCGAACTCATTACACGGTTCCGTAGTACTACAAACAACCCTTCCAGTTTCACTCCGTCCGTCCGTGTATTCGTTCATTTGTCCACTTCTGTTAACTTCCGCAATCATGGATATAAATGCATAGGTGTAGTTAAGGATTGCTATATATTCTAATTTTGCCTTCAAAGGAAATAGTAATAATATCTATGGACGGTTTCACACAACGTCAATCTGGCCTTGTGCTAAGTTCTCGAGAAACTTGTATTACGGGTACTAGACAACGGAAATGTACAATATTTTAATACTTTTATACTATCTATACATATATTTAAGATTTTTATTATAAACATTTAATGCTCTAAGTATCACACATCCATAACTCAGGATTACAGAAAACTGTTTTGTTCCTTTTCTGACCGGTATTCGAACCCACATTCCGAATTTTCGAACAAAGCAAAAATTATACACACGCATGCTAAACTGTTAATCCGACTGACGTAACAGTGTCAAAATTAATGCAACAGCACGACGAAAGAAAAAAACATATTATATAGCTTAAAAATGCGCAGTTTCGCAGGGCAGACCTAGCTAGATCGATTTTTCTCGTCTAAAACTCCCTGCATACTAAATTGAAGGTATTACTTGCAGCCATTTTTGAGAAACTGATTATATATACAGAAGGGGCCTCACCAACCCGAACTCGCGTTACTTCGGTTTTACGCTGTAATCTGCTGAATAAAACTCTGCGTTAATGCAATAGATGTGAAAATCGTTTAGAGTTGTCAAATCTCGTGAGTGTTACGGCGAAGATGCCAATATATTTCAATTTATCTATAATAGATATTAAATTCGGAATTCGGAACGGTGGTATTAATCATATAAATAATACAACATCACAGCACTCATATTTCTGTATCGATTGTATTACATAATGGCCATGTAAAGGTTTTTCTAGCGTCCCAAAGAGGAAACTCCGAGGCTCACATCCGCTCCTAATGAGCGCGGAGTCGGACAGTAACGACAGTATTAGCCTTTGAGCACCAATACCGGCTAAATCACATTTTCATTGCAATTCACATCAGTATCTTGAGACGCATATTCAAAATGAAACATCATGACCCTTTTTTGTCAACGATCATCTTGTATTTTTTACCCGACTACGGCGAAGCCAAAAAGATGGGTAAATTATTTAGTCGGTCTATGTATGTGTATATGTTTGTTCCACCGTAGCGCCTAAACTACTGATCCGATTTTAATGAACTAGATGTCAATAGATTTGTAATAATAGTCCGGGTAACATACGTTATAATCATAATTTACGTAGTTGGGTTATAGTTTTTACAAAACAATAAAGTTATTTTAATTATATTATACAGAGAGATCTATATCCCTTTAAACCTAAGCGTGATCTAAGATTACAAAAATGTTGTGAAGTAATAAATTATTTCAGATGTTGCCCGTTATTAACACGCTTATATTAGCTTCACCTGTATATTTTTTGGTTTGTAGGCTTGTATGTTTGTAACCGACTCGTTTGACAGTTTCGAGCATAGACATATGTATTATAAACGAGGCATGTTGAGGCAAAAAGTGTCTCCAGTTAAATGGCCCCACTTTTGTGATTTTTGGGGCCATTTTGACATTTGAAGTATGGTGAAAACAAGATGGCTGACATTTGAAGTATGGTGAAAACCATGATGGCGTAACTTTTTATTGTATGAATATTTTTTTCTGTCAAATGTACGTCATAGCCTATCTTGAGTTTTAAAATCTTTGCTTTAAATGGACAGATATAATTCAAACTTATACTACTACCACTATCATGAATCGGTGACAGTACAATAATTTCATAAGTTTATCTCATTATCCTGATCAGGATCGCCAGGATTAAATAAATACCACAAAAATTATTTACATTCCATTACTGAATTGTCATATTTTTATTTATTTATTTTTATTTATATATAACATCGGCTTATAACTATTTGCCAGTGTCAAGTTAAAAAGGCGGGAAAAGAACTTTCGTTTCAATTTTCAACACCGTATTCCTATATCGTCAAGTGTAAAGTCTAGTCAAAGTCCAAATATATAGTCAGTACAGTCCATGAGTCATGTCAGTCGATTCAGTAAAGTGGTAGAAGTTTTACTGAAATTTCCTAGGGAGTTTTGGCGGGAAACACAAAATAGTAAGTTTTTAGAAGTTGTACCACTTGCCCACACTTGTGCACGTTAACGAATATTTAATGGTTAATATTCTACCAATATTACACATTAAGAACCGAGATAACACAAATTTATGAGGTTATACAAATTCCACAACGTCACCCAATTGAACTCCCCGGCAAAAACTCTGTCATATTTTTAACCGATAATATTCGACAACACACCACAACATTTTTTTTAATAAGGTATAGCCAAAGATTTTGAAACTAGGTATAGCAATATACCAATGCCAGTGTCTGACTGATGAGGTGTTCAGAAGGAGTTCAAGTTGCGCCTTGGTGAGTTACACCCACCTTATGCTACGTGTTAAAAATTCTAATATTTTGAACCAAGAGATAATGATCGATCGAATGAAAATGAAAATGAAATTAGATCTCATTTGTTTCCAAATTTCATCAACTATAGGGAAAGAAAACCTTTTTTTTAAGCTTACATACTTTTTTAATATATAATAATTCTAAGTGTTACGCTATGTTTAAGTAAAAAACTTTGAATTCGTTAATTTCGTAAATAAAGACTAAAAAATGTTTGTTTGCTTTATTTTTTCCTCTCAATCAGTTCTTATTGATTAAATAATCACATTTAGTAAATTAAAACATAAATAAAATATTATAAACACATTAAAATGTCTAGTCCACTACATGGTGTGCTGCACCCACCTTACGCACTATGTAACACATATTATCCTTACGCTCGCCAGGTTAAATTAAGAAAAATTCAGCATTAAAGCATAATACCAATTATTCTCATTCATTTCTTTAAAATATGAAGATTTTTTTTTAAATTCAACGCTATCCTACCGCGTTGTATTACTTTCCAGAATTTATTCCTAATTAGTAACATTACCGCATGGTACAATAAAACTGGATATGTATTTTTCTCAAAATTTATCGGTTTCGTCCCGCCAGGCCGTATTATTTTTCCGGTCGGGTCAGCCCATCGAAGCATGTCTCTCTCACGATAAACGCATTTTGCCATAAAACAGGAGGAAAAAAATAACTCCACTCCTATTAGTCATGTTTCGTCGAAGCAGCTTAAAAATGGAATTATCAAATAAGCTTATGTCCGTCAAGTGTTTTGCTAGTTAGCATTCATAATAATTGCCGGGTAAATAACAAATGGAAATAGCGTGCAGCGCCGTGCGTGGCTTGCCGACTGCGAACCGTCGCCACTCTCCACGTCGCGCAACAAGTGACGTTTGTAGCCGTCACTACCACCACTATCTAAGACGGCATCTCTTTTCTTGTCAACGCCTTCGATCCCACCCTACTTTGTCTCAATTTACTCGCTCACCCCCCAACGACCCCACAAAACACAGCAGATAAAAAGAGTTCATTCAGTCTCAACTTATCAACTCACTACTTCTATTTCTTAACAAATAGTTCCGAGTTTATTTACTTTTTGGCACTTTTAAGAGAGATCGCGCGCGGTCTGCGCATGCGCGAAGCGAGACAGAAGGTAAAGACAAGGACGATAGTCAGTTCCACTCGCTCGGGCCAATCGATTAGTCGAATAACGATAGCGGCTTCTTAAATGCAGATGTGTCGTGTACGGTACGTCAGTCGGTGAGCGGAGCCCGCCACGACCACAGGCTATGGCCTCGCTCGGCCCGCGTCACAAGCGCGCTAGCCTCCCCAGTCCTGGTCTCGTCGAGCCGGAGTAAATGACATGCGATCGTATGTGAATGTTAATGCACGTGAAATACGACAGTATCAAAAAGTATTTATTCGAAAAAAATATTTGTAAACATTTCAAAAAGACACTCGAAGTGTTTCCCAAATGTAGAAAAACAGTGAACAAAGGACGGGCTGTAAGAGAAAAAGGTAATTTAAATTTAATGTAGCAATCTGTTCAAGTGTCGTTTGTATATGATGCCGTTTAGCCGTATATATTAAATATAATAATCACGATAATATTAAATATTATACCTAAATTCTTTCGTCTTTCATTCCATTGGTGACATGTAAAATATTAGATTTTGTACTAAAATTCTATATTTACTTTAATTATACAATTATGTTTTTATTTTAAGTAAATGCACCGGCAAAGGGAATTCTCGGTACGTGTAGTCAAATGTCATATAATTGATTTTAATGTCAGGCTTAGATTACAATTGTTTTTATTCTAATAAATATTGTAAACAAATTGCCAGTATGGAATAAATATGAAATGTATCCAAGATTTTCCTAAATAAAAACACTTTTAACACTGTAGCTGATAGTCGTAGCACTCTCGTAGCTATCTCGTAGCACATCTACGTGTTTCCTTAGAAACGAGATTATGAACAAAATAATTTCTCCCATTTCATAACTTCGTCGATAACCAATATTATGTTGAGTTCTCCACATGTTTGACACCATTTCACAGCTGCAATAATATTGAGCGTAACGATCACGTGGATTGATTTTACGTGTTCATTTCCTTCGATTATGTTCGCGGGGATTTTGACTCTTGGTCTTTTATAGGATTAACTTCCAATAATAAACCACGAATATCCGTTTGGTGGCTTTAACATAAGATGCGGTTTTTGTAAAAATATGATAATAAGTAAAATAAATCATTAGTAGTTTCACTGAAAATTATAGGCGAAGCTTTTTGTTGACTGCTTTTTAGATAAATGTCTAGATAAAAAAATCAACAAAGACGCAGTAACATATTCTGTTACAAAATATTTTAGAATTAACCTCAATTTTATCTGTATGTTAATATTGTTGGGGTTATCAAAAATGATATTTTATCATACATTTCTTGTAATAAGTTATCATTGGTCCTTTATTTTAGGAATTTATGAAGCCCACGTTGCTTATCATAACAAAAAAAAAAGTATGCGATTTATTAATAAACGTAATACAGGGTTTGGAGTATTTCATTTTTTCTTCGTAATATCCAATTTTTCGGAAACAATAAAATTAATAATTATATAACACAGGCGAAATTTCACGTCGGTTTCCAGGATTTTGGAAAAAACAGTCTTCTTATTTACTTTGTCGAAGCACGAAATCTGTTCATATTTTGAAAACATTTGCGCATATATTTCTTACTCTAGTAACTCAGATGTATTCTTATTATAAATATATTTTAAACTTTTTTCGGAATAATTTTATGAATATTAACATAATATAAAAAAATAAGCCTTGTGTTCGTTCGCTTTGTTTTGTGGTTACGTAACAAACGAAATATTGTAAGCAAAGTCACGTGCGCGGGCTAGTGAATCGTAAACAGATTTTAATATACAAAGCCGAATGTAAATTGTATAAAGCCACTGTCAAATATTTAGGGGAGATACACGAATTTGTAATTTGCATATTTAAATATAACATAATTGGTTCTCATTTCGCGGGTATTTATTGGAATTGGACGATTTCGGCTTTGTAGCGTTCAGTTAATGATAAATCTAATCTGTATTTATATTGTAAAATGTTGCGGTGTTATAATATACATTTTAAGTTGATATAATAATTTAATATTTTGCTGAAATTTTAAAAGGTCACGGTTGTAAGATCTTATACTAGTTACTTCACTTTAATATGTTTTTTGGGTTTAAAAACTATAGTATAATTAGGTTTTGGTAATTTACAAATATAAATTGAAAATACCTATTTTTTCAATACCAATATACTTTTACTTAAATAGTAAATACTATTTGTGGAAATCAAAACGTACTTGTTACTTCCTACTTCATACTCGTAGAATCAATGTTACTTGTGAATTAAGAGAAAATATTACTATCTATATTTCCTACACGGCTATTTATCGGTTGCGTAGTGTTTGCCCATGAAAGGTTTAATTAAAGTCGAGTAACTCTGCGACGTAATTTACGTATTTTTCAAGTAATATATATACACAAACAGATTTAAAAATTTCAAAAAAGCGATGTAATATATATTGAGGGGTACGTAAATAAATTTTTATGATAATTTAAAAATATCTAAGGCTGAAAAATACTATGGTATCAGTTTTTTTGATGAGCAAAATAATTATTACATTTCTATAAAAATGTAATTGTCTTGTCTGATATACAACACTGTACAAAAGTAATACAATTAATGGCACATTTATTTATTATTCAATAAATAATAGCTCCCTACACCGATTCGGTGTATTCGGTGTATACGGTGGTCGATCTGTGACGGTGGCCGGTTTTATTGAAACTTGATAAAACACTATAAAATAACTCCTATTTTATAGTACCCAAGTGTGTGCGCAGCGCAGCACGTGGGACAGATGACCGACAAGATGGCGAGAGATCAGGCGCAGTTCTAACTTTTTACATTCCCATCCGACGCTAGAATCATCTTTCTTGTCAGACAATCAGGTGATCAGCCTGCATTGTCCTAACCAAACTAGGAAACAAAATTTTTTTGGTATTCCAACGCGAATAAAACCCACGACCTCCGAGTCGAGAGCCAAACTCCAAGCCACATGACCACGGAGGATGTTATTTATAAATAGTGTGTATAGAAACGATACACTCTCGAGTACGAGTAGACGAGAACTCGGATATTTGTCAAATATTATTATGTGCTCGGTCGCAGTCCTTTATCTTCGGCCACGTTTGAGTTGCTCGTACTAATATCCGATAAATTCTGCGTCCTCGCGGGTGTAACGAGGCAAAAGGAAATTTATGTCCTTTAGAATTGGCGTCTACCTAAGTATTGAGCGTTAATCTTCTGTGAAAGAGAATTCATACCGATTTCAACTACCTCCATGGTGTATGTTTAATGAAGGAAATTGGGGGTTTGCACGTCTCATAAGCGAAGCGTTGAGGTAGTAAGCTCTACTCTCGACATTTCAAAAAAGCAGTTTTCTCGAAACTTTTATTCATATCGCGCTTACTGGTAATGAGTGCACTTATATTTAGTCAAATAATTTGTCAGGCACATAAAATATATTTTAATAACAATTATTTTGTTTAACATAGTAAATAATATAATTAAAAATTATATTTTCTGGATGTCTGTGTGTCTGTGTGTCTGTTGGTGGATTTATGAATCGGTGTATGTGGCAGGGAAATTGGTCGAAAATTTTATCGTACCGGAATATTTTTTTTTATTATCTAAAGTAACACACTGCGGACTTTCTTAATTAATGTGAGCGTTCAATTCACTGTCGTTTAATTATTATTAAAAAAAACTAATATGCGACTGTGGTTTTTGTATATCTATCTATACATTTTATTATAATAGTATTTTTCCATGCTTTCAATTTGTTAAATAATTGTCTGGACTTAAATTTTCGATTTATTAATAGATATAATAATAGTAATAATAATGGCGACTTTCCTTTTAATCGCTTGTAGCAGTAGAATGAGGGTGGAGGTACCCACCTCGATTAGCAATTGTTTTTAAGTCTAATTTTATAGAGCATTTAACGAATTTCCCATAAAGATTTTTTTTAAATTTCGTATTTTTTTTAATTTACATGCTATTTTTTCTTCATACTACACTGTATTTGTCACTTGGATCTCTTTAACTCTATTGAAATTTTCAATTTTAAAATACCACCCACTTCGGCGGTAGTGACTCCTTTTAAGGGAATACAAGAGCTTTGGCACATGAAAACGAGTGCATCTACGTACTTGTATACACTTTTACAAATAAACAATTTTATGGTGGAAAATGCGATTATGAGGCGTGCACTTTTGGATTTTCCAGACTAGTTCTCTTGTCTTTTTTGTACGAAAACACAGTCCACAGTTTGTTATTATTTGATGATGACGGTTTAAGGCCTGAGGGTCGTTGCAACAGGCGCTTCCGGCGACTTGCATCAGTGCTATATTATACAATGTTTTACAAAGTGATCATGTCTAAATTTTTGTAAGATTTTTTTAAAGTGGAACAATTACGTCTATATGGCTAAGACAATTTTCGTATTAAAGATATTTATTAAATCGTTGCACACCCCGCCTTTCTGTTACATATTTTGGTCCCACAAAAAAAAACACTAACAAACTACACAACTACACTACACTACACTACAAATAAAATAAAATAGTGTGTGTGTCAGCTCCGACACACGACTGGATTCTACTCTAAAAAGAAAAATTTGGTGTGCAATGCAATGAAAGTAAGTACACTCAAAAAATAAAAAAATAGTTGTTTGTTAAGTCGGTTACGGACGATAATTTTACGTGATAACGTGATGACGTTATCAAGGCGAATGCTTAGGCCGATCGTGCCTCTCTATCCCTTGTTTCGCGCTCTCGCTTGCACGCTCGGCTCAGGCGTAACGTGACAATCAGGCGGAACGTGACAATGTTTCGTGCGTGCAGCTGGCGTTCATGGACTTATAAGACGTTATACGTCAAAAATTTTCTTCGATTTGCTTCGAATTTATGACTATTTGTCATTAGTTGTCATTTGCAATATTTGATGTGTAGGTTATTTTTATTTACAGCTATAAACTTTATATAAATCGTTATTTAAACATATATTTAACTAATGAAATAAAAACTTTGGTGTGTGTGTCATATATAGATATTCAACATAATATAGCTTCAAAAACTAAGACTAAAATTCATCGAATTTTATTTGTCACATTGGCCTGTTTTGTTATTAAATAATATGAAAAATGTATCCACAGTATGAAATTAACGCAAATTTCAGTAAATAAAAACATAAATATTGTTTTAGTTGAGATTTGTAACTAAGAATTGGTAAAAATATAAAAAAATAATTTTTGATTTGTTTACTTTTTGAAGGTTGTTAGTTTTTATTATGTTTTCTGATATTGAACGGAGTACTTAAAAGTGTGACATCTTCGGCTAGCATCGTGTGATTGTCAGACATTCTAATTCGATTTGATATGAAAATCGTTTCTTAAGGAGGAAACTTTAAAAACCTAGAGTTCATGATATTATTATTATTATAGAAGATTTCACACATCAAAAAGCCACATTATATTATATGGTAACATCGGTAACAGCTTGAATAAATAAAACAACGCTTCAATTAATGGAGCAGTCAACAAATCATATTTAAGTTAATTTTAAATTAGATTCTAGCTAATCCGTTAACGATAATAATCAAGCATTTGAGATATTAAATGGGATCAAGAGCTCGGGTAATGTTTTCCGAGGCACGAAAGGGTCTGAGAAACCTTTTTTAATCATGTAGAAATTGGTCGCTCACAAGGGACTTGCCATTTTTCGGGTAATTTATATGTTAAGCTATATTGACATTTCAATTAATGAAATCAATATTTTTTGCTTGTAGATTTTGACGTGATAACTTCTTATGAATTGATGAACGCCGGCTGCACGCACGAAAAATTGACGCGTTCTGCCTGATTGTCACGTTCGAGGTCACGTTCCGCCTGAGCCGAGCGTACAAGCGAGAGCGCGGAACAAGCGATTGATAGGCACGATCGGCCTAAGTGTTCGTCTTGTGATGATGCTATCACGTAGAATTATCGTCCGTAAACCGACATAACAGACAACCATTTTTTATAAGAAAGAAATGCATCACCTTTCTTAGATCCGACTAAAGTAATTGTCCTGTCTGAACAACGTGTAGACTGTTGGCATTATAATGTAGGTATTCAATTTTAAATGAAATAGATAATTTCCTACCTATTCATTCTACCGACCTTTCTTCGGAAAATACGTCACCAAATCATCGGAAAATATATGTTACAAACGCCTTAATTCGAGATTTTTATAAAATATACTGGGCGTCACACGTTGTTTTGTCTTAACTATGAACTGGAACAAATAAATAACCAAACAGGTAAACTGAACGCACCTTTATAATTTGTATATTTGACAGTCAAGTAACAAATTGAACACATTAAGCAGTTAGTATGGTAAAATTCAATCGTTGTGTTTGGTATTTTCTTCACAATTGTTCCAATATCTGTCGCAGTTTAAACCTTCCCTGAACCACCAAAATCACTTCAAGACCAAAATTAGCCAAACTGATCCAGCCGTTCTCAAGTTTTAGCGAGACATTGCAATCCCGTTTTATATACGTATAAGAGAAGAAGATATTATAAGATGCAAATGACTGTAAGATACATTTTATTGACTGAACTATAAACTGAATCTGAATTCTAGATTAATTGTAACATAATCTAGCTTAATCATTAGGTTCTGGGTGCAATTTATCTATAAGCTTTAAATTTTAGCTATATTTTAATTTGACTGTAACGAAGGAGGAAGGAATTTTGTAAACACTATCTGTGATTATCATTATTCAAGCTTGTACAAACCTATACATTAAAAGCCGGTTTCAATAACCTACCTACCAATAACTATTTCTTAAAAACGTCAAATTTATATCGCAAAAAACTGGCAAATTATTGAATGACGATGTTTTTAACTAATAGTTATTGGTAGGTACGCCGTAAGTGTATCATTATTCAGATCATCAGCTGATATTTTTATGAGACAGTTAATAAACACAGAGTAAAATGATAATACGAGTAAGTATGCATTTAGTAAGAACTATCGACGGTGTCCTGTAATAGATAGGTGCTGTGACATAGGTGCTTAATCAAAATTGCAGGTAAAAACTCTAATATCATCATAAAATGATTTTTGGAGATTGGACCAATCAAAACGGGATTGACGTTTTTTTTAATTGCAGGTTGTAATTTACTTTTATCAAACCTACGGGTAAGCAAATACGAAACTAAATGAACTGAACTATTAATCTGAAATAAATTATTATCCATATTCAACTCATACCGATAATTTTCGTTATCAACAACTCTATAGGGGCTTAAAATGTATCGGAAAACCAATCTAGCAATATTGAACTTTTGATGCAACACTAAGTATCTTTGACAAAAAGTAATTGAATAATTTATGTTAAATAATACAATAGGGGAAAAGCCGGATCGTTTTTAAAAAACATTGTGTTCAGTAAAACTGTACTAATTCACAATAATACAACGTGATCATCCAAAAATAGGTCTTTAATCTTTATAATTACTATTTTTGTATGCTTAATTAATATGAGTTTTGAGTAAATCCAGTTATACTGGACTTCTAAAAAAGGGTTTGGTAGGATTTGCCTACTATAGCAGATAGTTGCGTAACATTAAAAATGCATCGGAGAATGATAGTTAGGTTAGGTTAGGTTACTCTACGTTATGCCTAGGTTATGCCCTACGGGAGGTATCTACCTAGTAAGGTAGATACCTCCCGTAGGGCATATTTCCCTTTAATTCGCTTTTCGACTCGCAATTACAAGCAAATGAAAAACTTGAATGTTTATGTTAGTAACGACTAGTTATAATCTCTGTAAAAGTATAAAAAACAAACAAAAATACATTTTTCTTCACTAGTTAAGAATGTATAGGTGCGTATAGATGCCCGTAGAGCAGCTCTAGGGACGAGTGTTCTCTAAAACCTACTTGATACGGATTGTTGCCGGATTCTTTTCTATTTACAAAAGAAAAAATCTTTTCTATGATAGAAAGTAACAAATAGTCTAATAAAGTAAATCTGTAATGCACACAAAGAAATAAAAAATAATACTAAAGGCCCCTACACTAATGAAAATAATATTATGTAATAGATTTGGCTTGCCAATATTAAAATGACGCCCGTAACAGTTTCACCGCGGTAGATTTTTGCTCACATAGACAAATCGGCCTACACTAACTATTTTCGTGGAATTAATGTTGTTCCAATTATAATCAAGCTCTTACGCTAAAATATCCCTAACATAGTGATTTTAGAACCGAGGCAAGCATATTACCAAGACAACTATCCGACTTTTAACCTATACAACTTCGAAAATATAACATCAAAATCATAATTATATAAACTCAGATAGTGTTGTAAATGTAAACGGTGTAAATAAATGATCACTGCACAAAAAATTACCTATATTCAAAACTCAATATATCTGGAATTCACACCGTTTCCATAGAGTTATCATGTATATTTACGTAATATGTTTGCGAAAAAATAAAGGAAAAACAAAAATACAATTTTGTTTGTTATGGAGTAATAAGCAAAACGCTTTACAGAACCTTATAACCCGGTTCATGTAAACATGTCTATTTTCGCTAAAGTCACTTTTACGACTGGCAGCTTTGGAGATAATAATAGAAATGCTTTCGCCGCTCGAGTCATACGGGATTATTTACCTGTATCTGATTCTTTGTCTGTTTTCGCTTCAGAAACTTCGCTTTATTTGCTCCAAGCGATTGGTTCATTCTGCCATAACAAATGTAGGTAACTGAGATATTACGTTTATCCGGATTAGCTTCACGAAACAATCTGGCGAATCCACTTGCGCAATCTAATAGAACGTGAATGATACGTGTGAGAATCCACACTAGTTTCTGAAGTATTATGTTGTGTAAAATTAACTGTTTACTGTTTAGTAGGTACGCGTTTACGGCTTGAATTGAAAAAAAAAAGATCTTGTTCATTTTATACTTTCTGTTTCTGTAGTCCAGCAGGAACAATAATTGACAACTACGTATTCGTTATCGAATGTCTATGATTGCGTGGGCGCTGTCATAATTTTTATATAATTCTATTTCGATAACGTTACAACACGTAGTTAACCATTATTCCTGCTAAACTCACTGAGAAGTTATTATAACTATTATATCCGACTTAAAAAAAGCAGAAGGCTATAATTATATTTGGCCGTGGATATTTTGGTTCATTTGCGGTTTAGTGTTAGTAGAAACCGCGCGCAGCGACGGAGGCGCGGAATCCGCGCGCGGAACTTGTTGTCGCGCGAGGGCGCAAATACTGCGCGAAAAGGTGGAATTAAAAACGGATTTCACGTGATTGATGTCCGAACCACCTTGTAATTACAAGCGTATAGCAATAAATTCAAAGTATATTTTCAGAAGCAATAATCTTGGGCGACGCGACGTGACCCACACGCTAAAGTAATTTTGGTACAAGTTAAATTTTGTTTGATTAATCACTGTAATAACTTTGTGAGAACTAATAGGTGCCTTAGTGCTCGTACGTTATACCAGACAGGAGCTTCTCTGCAAAATTTTAAGAATAAATCAATACAATAATTGAAAAACTGAATGGGTTTTCGTATTTTTATACTCACTTTTTCCTCGAAAAAGTAAAACTTATACCTTTATGCATGCCATCTTTACAATAAGTTATAAAATTTAAATTATTTATTTAGCAAGCGGACTTTCACACCGGACGTCAGCCATACTTTATCATCTTTGTATCGTGAGGAAAAACAATTTAATCGGCTATTCAACACAAGTCCTAGTGGAGAACAGTATAAAAATAACCAAGTCTTACAATTTTTACACTGTAAAGTTACAGTAAATTTTAACTTTGTACACCCCCAGGTAAAATTATATGACATTTTTTTTAAGTTACTGGGTCACCTAGTTTGTAGGGATTTGGTTATTAAAGGCAAAGGGCAAATCAATGTTTCAGAAACGAGCGAGATTTATAATAGTCGCTTAAGATGTGATTCATCTGACACAAAAAAGAAGAAGAATAGGCGACATACAATGCATAATATTGTGTATAGCTTTTTATTTTTACAAAATATCTAAATGCGGCTGAATTAATCGCGCACGAATGTATATTCGTGCGATTTGTTAATTATAAATAATTAAATAACACTAGCTGCAAGTTCGTTTGCGTAGAACTAACCCTAAGATAAAGTAGCCTATGTTATACCTTATAACAACAGCTATCTGCCAGTGAAAGTCTCGTGAAAATCGGTACAGCCGTTTCACAATGTGGCGGACCAATTAGTGCCACAATCCTGAATCGCGCTATCGAAGTTTTCTAAGATCGGCACTATATATACGACATCTGAAATTCATACAAGTGGGCTTCGGCCTGACCGAGCATAGCACCTCGCTCGCTCGGTCGGAGATCTCCCTTTGGGGCTTGCCACCATATTCCCACATTGGTGACTCTCGACAGAATACGCCTCCTTCTGGACATCATCATCATCATCACCCCCACCCCTCCGCACCACGCCAGCTAGCCTCAGCCTCATCGGGTACCCTCGACCACCAGCCTCAACGCACCGCGGCCTGGTCGAATCTTCATCGGCTTTAACGTACACTACACGGACCGGTCAGCAAGCAGAGCACGAAGCACCTCTCCTGATCAGCACACGTAGCTACAACGATCGGTTAGCAAGCAGAGAACGAAGCATCTCTCATGGTCAGCACGTAGCATCACGGCAGCACGGCAGCGCAGTTCCGACTCACTGGGACTCTCCACAGGCACCTGGCGACACAAGCGTAAGACGCTTCGAAGATTTTGACCTCTGGTCTTCGGGGGGGAGTTATGTGGCGGACCAATTAGCGCGCCACAATGAATCGCGCTATCGAAGTTTTCTAAGATCGGCACTATAATATATACGACATCTAAAATTCATACAAGTGAGCTTCGGCATACGACCGCTATGACCGAGCATAGCACCTCGCTCGCTCGATCGGAGATCTCCCTTTGGGGCTTGCCACCATATTCCCACACAGAGATTAGCTGAAACCAAACAGACAGATTGACAAATAATTACAATTCGTGAAAATTTAATGTTTATTGTAAGTACGGAATATATATATATATATATATATATATATATATATATATATATATATATATATATATAAAAGGCAAAGATAATATAATATATAAAAGACAGGCCAAACCCTTAAGGCTAGAAATTTGTAATTTTGCACACATATTTCTCCTACGACGTAGGCATCCACTAAGGTTTTTCAAAATTCAACCCCCAAGGGGATAAAATAGGCAGACTTGCTGGCTTGATTTGACTTGCCCTGGGTGGCAAGAGCCCCGGTTTGCTCCCCCCTTAGATCCGGGGCTGAAAATAGGTGATAATAGTTTGTATAAAAATTTCTATTCCTTGGACATATTTGCATGATATTTCGTATAAATTGAGTATGGAAAAAATAATTAATATCGTATTTCAGCGTTTTCTAAAATGCATCCGGCGAAGCCGCTGGTAATTAATACTAATAATCATATAAAATTATTCTCAATTATTATCATACATCAAATGTAACAATTTTTCTCTCGCTTAATGAATAAACAATTACAGTTCAAACACTAAGATGTGTGTCGGTTGAGAAAAAACTAGAGTCGATTCCCGTTGGAAGTTGATCGACGCGGACTGGAGCAGGATGCAGTCGATCGATAAATCTCTTTAACGTGATAACTTTTGTCCGTCACGGCAACCGGAGACGCGCGACAGAAGCTCCGTGAAAAATGTATAGGACGCTCCGATTTACTTTCGGATCTTTTTACTTTTTGATTGTTTTTTGTTATTTTATATATATTTTGCTATAGATTTTCGCATAAGCCTTAAAAAATATATTCACAGTATTTAGCTTAGGAAATGGTGTGTTAATTAACCTAACTATCATCATCGAGTACATAACAAACATGTCGCATAATATCCCTAACCGTTTTCAAATATTTTAAATTCATGCGGAAAATTGAAAAAATCTTTTAAAGTAATGAAGTCGGGACAGATCGTAAATCTGTTTAATGTGGGGACATGAAAAATGTTCCGAATACGTACTTGAGAATCACTTATTTACGTCGACTCGAATGGAATTAAATTCAGACATTTTCCTGTCGTTTTCGCCCCGAGAATAGGGTGATATGTAAGGGGTATAATATCAGCGTTTGTTTATTTAATTGACGCACAGCTATTTATTATATTACCAATACTTATTTGCACATCCTCATTTACTTAACAAAACATGTAATCATCGAAATATTTTCTGGATGAAATCAAAGTTACCATGCCCTACGAAATGTATTATTTTATCGTAACATAACGTAGTGTAGTATGTTTTTTTTTTGTTAATTTAGGGAAATTACATTTAGTATATTTTCTGGCAATGTGGCCTAGGCATTCTATACAATCCCCAAGCTATTTAGGCAATGTATGAAATATTGTTTCAAAGATTATTTTATATCGTGTATGAAACAATATTGATTATTGCCTAGAAATTGTATACAGCAATGCCGATATCGTATTAGGAAATGTATAAAATACGTTGTTAAACTGAGAATCAGAGTTATCTATACTGATCTTATCTTATACTAGCTGTCCCGACACACGTTGTTCTGTCGCACCTTTAAATGTAGTGAAATTTGTTCCCCGCAATTTTTCCAATATTCTTCACCGTTTAAAGTTAAAGGTCAAAATTAGCCAAATCGGTCCAGTCGGTCTCAAGTTTTAGCTAGACATTGGAATTGAAATCCTTTTTATTATAAATAAGATAAGATTTTCCATTTCTTTGTAATTTTCCATATTAAATCACATATTTTATAAACTTTATGTCACATCCCACGGCAACGGGATAAAAAGCATCCTATGTCTCCTGGTTCTAAGCTACCTCCCCATCAATTTTCAGCTAAATCAGTTCAGCCGTTCTTGAGTTATAAATAGTGTAACTAGCACGACTTTCTTATATCTATTTATATATCTATATAGATATAATTGTATAAAAGGCAAAGCTAATTGACTGATGTATCAACGCACAGGCGAAACCATTAAGGCTAGAAATTTGAAAGTTTGCACACGTATTTCTCACATGACGTAGGCCACTAAGGAAGGATTTTTCAAATTTTTCCCCCAAGGGGGAAAATTAAGTAATAATAGTTTGTTGAAACTTTTTGTCCTTGGACATATTTCAATGATATTTCGTATGAATTGAGTACGGAAAAAATGATGAGTTTACGTATTTCAGCGTTTTCTAAAATTCAGCCCCTAGGAGGGTAAAATAGGGGATGAAAACTAAAAATCTGTATTTCACGCGGGCGAAGCCGCGGACAATTAATGCTGGTGTTATTATAAATGTGAAAATTATAATGTTTGTTTTTACGATTCACCCAAAAACTAATGGACCGATTTCAAGATTTTCGCTCGGCTCTGTGTCCCACAGTGGCGTGCACAAGATTATGACACTGGGTATGCGGCGAAGTACTCGGTCACAAAAACTTTTTCGTTTATAGATTTTCAGCATAGCTACATCCAAGCGACGGATCTCTAAGTCGAAACCATGCCAACAGAGCAAGTCTTAGAAGTACTACTATTCATGTACATCTTCTACGGCAACGCAGACAAAACAGCGATCGATCGTCGCGGCGGAAGAAATTCTAATAAGTAAAATAATAAGCATATTTTAAAATATTATAACTACTCACCAGTCAGCTTCAATTTTCACATATTAAAGGTTCCGGTTACTTGAGATTACTATATCCCGATGTAAATTACTAAATAATATGCAAGGAAAACAATATAATTTAATCTTGTGTACACAACCACACAGCCAGTTATACGTTTCATAACTTTTAACATGAAATTTTCGAGTTACATTATTTTTTTGCTGGTTTAATTGTTGTAACTCGGGTACACACCTACCTTTAGACAGAATTTGAATCTTTTCACTGAATGACAATTGTGAGAACTTGTTATTTTTAATTTTTAATAAACACACATTTTCAAAACCTCACAGTCAAATAACATTTAAAAAAAATCGACTAACTCACTAGTAAAAGCAAATCACTACAATTATTATAGAAACTCAGTAATAAACTGTTAAATGTACACACTTTCAAATGTTAAAATGAAAAATCTTTTAAGAAAACTATAAATAAACTGGAGCGATTAAATTGTAAACAATGCTTATCACATGAAATATGCAATATGGCCCCCGCGAAACACAAAACGTTTCTTCTATTTAAACAAATAAAACCTTACTAAACAAAAATGCTTAATGTGCATACGTGATTTATTAGATTTCCGTCTATTCTTTTTACTCGGATTACAGGCAACGAATAATTTCCGACAAGCCAGTTCGGCGGTTTTCGGAAGCGATCGGATAGCCGAACCGAAGCCGAGAGCCATCGCCTGCCGCTGGAGTTATGTCATGTCGATATTCATGGGTGTGTGCGTTTGCGAAGTATGAAAATTACACATACATGCGATGATTTGTCCTGCACAAAGCAACCGCATGAGTTGCTATTTATAAAATATTAGGCGTTTTTAAGTAATTATATTTTTTAAATTAATTTATTTACTATTAATTAATTATTAAAGTCATCTAAAACGTACGAACGTTTTATTAAAATATCTGTGAATGACAAGTAAAGCACTGCATTTCTGCCTATATGGAGCGCACGCCCCTGGTGTCACATATCGTATAAATATGAAAAATTATACACCTATCACTATTTTCATAAATGTAAAAAAGTGAGAATTGATGGATGTACGGGTAGGCTGGGTATTTGTTATTATTTTACGCAAAAAGTACTGAAGGGATTTTGATGAAATTTGGTATGGTAGTATTTTTAACTCTTCAAAGCTTAAAATACTACCATACCTATTACTATATATATACTAGGCTACTCTTCATCCCAAAAAAAAAAGTAGTGTTTCCATGAAATACTGTATTGTAGGCGGAGCCGCGAGCAAAAGCTAGTATTTAAATAAAAATGAATACATATTTTCCGAGTTCATAGAAATGCATGAATTACTGGACCGATTTTGATACTTCTATATTGTTGTTTGATATTGTCAGCAAACGTTGAGCAACGATTTAAAAAATATATATTAGATTACTTAACAATAATATCAACTTTTCTAATGTAACCTTAGGTAGGTTGTAGGGGAAGGTAGGTGTAGATTGAAGGTCCTTCTGCGACGCCGTAATCTCCCAGAAGGAGGCCGCAGAACGGGAGAGTGAGGCGGACGTAACCGCAGATCCCGTTCGCAGGAGGCGAGGAGGGCGCAGGCGTGCTAACCATGAGCACCAGCTCCCTGCCTAAAACAGACTCGGTATACGGATTGGGGAACCCGTCGCCCATTACACGAGTCCCATCTAGTAGAAGAGCGTCCGGTGCCTCGAACTGCTCTCCCGGAGGAAAAGCAGCTGTCGTCAACAGGCTGCTGCGATGGTTCTGCTGCTGAATGCCGCTTACTGGGCCGCTGCTGCTGCTTTTCCTCCGGGAGAGCAGTCTGAGGCACCATACGCTCTTGTACCGGATGGGACTCGTGCAATGGGCGACGGGCTCCCCAATCCGTCTCCCGAGCCCGTTTTAGGGCGGGAGCTAGTGCTCATGGTTAGCGCGTCTGCGCCCTCCTCGCTTCCTGCGAACGGGATCTGCGGCTACGTCTGCCTCACTCTCCCGTTCTGCGGCCTCCTTTCTGCGAGATTATGGCGTCGCAGAAGGACCTTCAATCTGCACCTAATACCTTCCCTACAACCTACCTAAGGTTACATTAGAAAAGTTGGTCTTAATGTAAAGTTATCTAATATATATTTTTTTAATCGTTGCTCAACGTTTGCTGACAATAGCAAACAATAATATAGAAGTATCGAAATCGGTCCAGTAATTCATGCATTTCTATGTACTCGGAAAATATGTATTCATATTTATTTAAATACTAGCTTTTGCTCGCGGCTCCGCCTACAATACAGTATTTCATGGAAACACTGCACTTTTTTTGGGATAAAAAGTAGCCTAGTATATATATATTATATAGTAATAGTATGGTAGTATTTTAAGCTTTGGACAGCTTAAAATACTACCATACCAAATGTCATCAAAATCCCTTCAGTATACCTTTTGTAGGTTGTGTACACTTGTTCCTTTTATTTCTTATCATATGTCCTTACCCAGATCCATTTAAGTTTTTTCACTGTATATGTGACATCCGTAATATTTGTCTTAGTTATTATATTAGTTTAATTTTGTCCCGTAGCTTGATGTTTAGAATGCTTCTTTCTATTCTAGTTTGTCAAACTTTAAGCGCTTTGCTATGTTCTCAGTTCATTTGCTCAGTCAGGGGCCAAGTTTATGCTCCATAGGTATGGCATGCTCCATAACATGGCAGTACACATGAATCATATACTCTCTTCTTGTCTTTCATTGGTATGTGTGGATTCTTCAATATTTCTTTTAGGGACAATATATTATATTATATATTATATAAATTCAATTAAAATAACAATAACGCACCTCAGATTTATAACTCACTACCATGTGTTTTTATAATAACACACACGTGGTGGTTTTGACAATTGAACTGCCCAAACAATTACAGAAAGCTTTGAATATACAAAGTAATTAATTTTACCTCGCTAAATGCTTTATTATTTATCTAAACAATTTACATCTATACATACGAACGCACAGCCTAAACCGCTAACTGTATAAATGTGAAATTTGTACAGTAATTTTAATTTACAATGTAGACGCACACTCCAAGAAAACAACACACGCAACAATTCCACAATTGAAATAGGGGTTGAAAGTTTGTATGGAAAATCTTTGAATCTGCACCGATTTCAATCAAAATTAAGATTCATGCTCCTAAATACATTTTATTAAATACGTCAATAATCTACCTATAGGAAAAAATAATAATTAAACATCTGGTTTTCCATAAATAGATGTTTTTTTTTTTCACTAAAATCCGATGAACTGCGTGAATCATACTTCAATTTTGTAGCATTCTGTACATTTGGGCGAAGGATATTTTCGTTATAAGTACATTAATGGGGACATATAGAATAGCTCCATTAAAGTCTTGAGATTTTAATTACACCATGCCGTACCTCGTGTCTCTTAAATTTATTATTAGGTTTAATCAAGGCCTTAATAATTAAGTGTATCGTTAAACCAGAAAATTGATTTTGTACCTTAATTTCATGACAATAAGATTTTATTAGATAACTAGCTACGATCTATAGACGTTGTTCTGTCTTAACTAAGACTGAAATATTATATAAATAATTTCTATCTAGTACACCTACAACCTCCACATACAAACTACATAATATACTACCACTACACTACATAAACTACATCTACAACTACTTACACGTACTACCTACACCTACAAACTACATAATATACTACCACTACACTACATAAACTACATCTACAACTACTTACACGTACTACCTACACCTACAAACTACATAATATACTACCACTACACTACATAAACTACATCTACAACTACTTACACGTACTACCTACACCTACAAACTACATAATATACTACCACTACACTACATAAACTACATCTACAACTACTTACACGTACTACCTACACCTACAAACTACATAATATACTACCACTACACTACATAAACTACATCTACAACTTACTACTACCTATCCCTAACCCAACAGGTGATGTGTGAAAGAGTTATCAACCACTGAGGGTTGTGAACAGTACTAATATTGACAATGGGGGTTGGTGTAAGAAGGGTGAAAATGATATATTTGAAATGTCAAATCATAAAATAATAAAAAATCAAAAAATCAAAAAGTCATAAAAATAAAATTGAAAATTGGGTCGGGCCACACTTACCACTTAGCGGTGTGAAAAAACCTATTCTCATACCTAATTAATACACCTGCATAATTTCATTAAATCGGTTAAACCGTTTTGAAGGAAATCTGCCACAAGCACAGTGACATGATATTTGGTCATAATTTATACTTCTAAAGTATCGCCTTAATATTTTTTAATTTACCTTGAAAAAAAAAAAATTAACGTTACAAAATATTACTAACTAGATGTTGCCCGCCTCTCCGCCCAGAACTCGGGATAAAAAGTAGCCTACCCGTGGTCTATTCTATATCTGTGCCAAATTTCTTTAAATTCGGCCCAGTAGTTTCGGAGCATATTCAATGCAAACAAACAAACAACACTGGCATGCAAAAGTAAGAAGGGTAACACAACCAACTGTTGGCCCCGAACAGCCAATTGTTGGGTAGGGTAGTAGGTAACAATAATTGTAGTTTCTTTTGTAGGCTAGTAGTCCTTACTACTATTATATATATATTAAAGTTTGTGAGGATTGATGGATGTTTGTTACTCTTTCACGCAAAAACTACGAAACAAATTATGATGAAATTTGGTATAGTAGTAGTTTAAACTCTTGATTAACACATAGGCTACACTTTTTATAGCGAAACAACTATATTTACAGTGTTCTCGTGGAATACTGTATACTGTATTTACGAGGGCGAAGCCGGAGGAAAAAGTTAGTGTTTATTTAAGTCGCTGCGCCACAGTAAGTAAGTATACATTAGTATTAATACGAAGGCACCTATAACTATTGAACATTGGCTTAGTACTATAGACGAATATAGATTCGTCTGGTGAAAGGCTCAGACAAAAATACTAGTTCACATTCCAACAAATACGAACAGAGGAAATACTGTCAAAGGCCGTTCCCGGAAAACTCTAAGCCCTTTTCGTGCTAGTGAAGCAAAAATATTTAGAAAAAAAATTACAGTTAATTCATGAAAATATTTTTGTTATTGTTCTTATATTCTTGTTAGTGTATTATTCCGACATAATAATATTATTATGATATGTTAAATCTATAATTATTCAAGTAGTTATATACAGTACAGCTACGTTCTTTTTTTTTTTCTTTGCCATAGAAATACGATGATTGCTAAGGGAGATAGGGGAGGAGAAAGTAGTTATAATGTACTCTCAGAGAACCTAATTCGTTCGTTTTATGATAATGTTATGATATCAAACTGTTTTGTAATAATTTCATTGACATTAAATTTGTTTTGTGACTGCATATTGTCATTATTATAATACAAATAAATTATGAGAACGCTAAACCTGCTTATGAATTAGATTCCTCGTACATTGCTTTGTATGTGATGTAAATTTGACAGAAGTTGGGATTTGAAAGAAAATATTTTTATAAGATATTTCCCTTTCTTTATTCTTAGGTTGCCAGCACGATTAACGTGAACACTATAGAAATGTCTACACAGGAATAGACAAACTGGCAGATTAAATGGAAAAAGTGTCAGCATCCCTTTCATTATCTGTCATTTTGCTTAATTCTCCATAGAAATAAACCTTAAAAGTTATGCTACCCGCGCAATACTCGCATGGAAGGACTTTTACTATGGAAGTTAGAACAATTATTAGCCACGGCGACCAAAGATACAATTAGGTTAGATGTAAGCATTATTACATCTGGATAATAACGGCATAGGTCGCATATCTGCAGGAGATGGCATATAATACAGTGTGATATTTTAACTAATTTCAACGAAAATTCATCCTACATGTAAAATTACATGTAGGATGTAATGTACATCCTACATTAAAATGTAAAAGTTTGTGAGGATCGATGGATGGATGCTTGTTACTCTTTGACGCAAAAGGTAGTAAACGGATTTTGATGAAATTTGGTATGGTAGTAGTTTACGCTCTGGAATAATATATAGGCTACTTTTTATCTCGAAATAGTAGGTACTGAAGTGTTCCCGTGGGATTCTGTATTTACGCGGTCGGAGCAGCGGGCAAAAGCTAGTATAAAATATGATAAACAATTTGCTTACTAAGGGAAATGAAATGTAAAAATTGAACAATGTAATAGTATTTTGGTTTGTGGTCGCTGTGATTTTTTTAAACAACGGGTTCAGTAAAGCCCAATGTCTTTAACCGACTTCATTCGAAAACTACGTTTGTTTCAGACGCGGAGGAGCGTCGATGTAGGCGGCCCGTCACAATGGATCAATGGGTGACGGCGGCCAGCTCGCTGCTGGCGTTCCTGCTGTACTACAACACGCTCGACGCCGGCTTTGTGTACGATGACAGGTATGAATAAATATCCAAATACAATATACACGTATGTCAACTCTGAAATATGAACTTTTTTATGGAATAAGCGCGGCAAACAAGCAGTCTAAGGGCCAGTTCACGTCGAAACGAAACGGTAAGGAACACGCCGCTGCATTTTTAAGACAGCTATTCAAAATTGAACTTTATTTATTACACAAGAAGATACACGTTTCATTGGAAAGGTTCGAATGTCAATGTCAAGACCGCGCTGCACAGCGTATGACTGATATCATATGAGACGTGTATCTTTTTGTGTAGTGAATAAAGTTCAATTTTGAATAGCTATCTTAATAATGCAGCGCCGCGTCACGTATCGTCACGGTGTGAACTGACTATTACTCGCTGGGCCAACATAAGCTATTTCATGCCGGCATTCTGTGAGGGTGTTTTAGTCCATTAAATATTAAAGCAGGCTTATTTGCCAAAATATGGCTGTCCCACAATAAAACTCAATGAAGTAAAACTCATTTTGATATTTTAACCATGCAAATAGATCTAAATTCTAAATTGTAGGTACTTAAACGAGTATTTTGTGGTTTGAGTTTCGAGAATGCTATTTTTTTGATTGCATATAAACTATATCTCATAGTTCAATAAGTGGATTAAAAGTAAAAAAAAATATATTTAGAAATTCAATATTTATGTCCAGCACAGAGTACCAAAATAAAGTATGTACAGTAGGGACAGTATAGCAGGAAACATCCAAAGCTTTGAAAAGAAAGAAATCAGAGAAACTCGTTTAAAAGTTAACGCTATAGACTACCGAAAATAAAACGAGCGAAATATATTAGAACATTTCAATTAATGAGGAACATCGTTATTATAATAAGTTCAACTTGAACGGTAACAATGCCTGTTTGGACGAGCACTTCGGTACTTCGCCGAGATAATTACTCCAGTTACAGTCACTGATTGTGTAGAATGGAATGAAAGTTGAAACATTCACCGAGTTATTGTACTAACTACTAGGTGTAGGGGGGTAGTGATAAATTTCACCGAGTTTCTGTACCTTTAAAATAAATATCAATCAATCAATCAAGTGTTTTATTTGCCAGAATATAGTACAAATAATTGGCATATACTTGAACTGATTGATCTTAGTAACTTTTGTTAAACAGCTTTGTAATTATTTCACCTCATAAGTGTGTAATAAAATGGTTTCTATTAACCATATTTTTTTTAGATTTCAATTTGCTTCCAATAAGTGAAATTAATTAAAGCCGCAAATATTTTTTATTTGTCAACGACCAAAAGGTTATTTTATCAAAATAAATGTTAAATAAATGTTGGCAAAGTATGATTACTTCGCAATTCGCAAATATTTTCCAATAAAATCAATGCCTTTCTGTATTCCCAATAACATCGCTCGTTCTATGTTATTCGCATGAATGCGAGGAAGGGTCCGTATTAATAAAATACCAAACAGATCGATGGAGCTTAATCTCATAAATGCTGTATTAAAGAAAACTATTCTATTATTTAATATAGGAATATCAATGTAAAGTTTCTCAATATTTTATTCCAATAAGTTCAAGAATGAAGACAAAAAAAAGTCCAAACTGCTGACAAATTAGAGAAAAGCTGGATTTTCGCGTAAACCTTCTATTCGAGGTTTTAAATAAAATTCCAAGTCTCCATTGATCCGTGAGCCGCTAAAAATGTTACTCGGGTGCAAAAGTCGCAAAATGCATATTAAAGAAATTTTTTGATGTTATCTTCGATCCTATTTCATTCATTCATTTAAAACAAAATAAAATTACAGAAGTCTTCTACAGTTCATGTCTTTTAAATGTTTTTTAAAGATGTTTCGGCGTACTAGCGCCGCAAACATGGCGCTAAATGTTTTTATTTATAGGCGTGTTGGTGGTCCTGGTGGTTCGGCCGGAAAATCAGTTTAGTTTTTTATCAATTGAATGACTTTTGCCCCACATCATCATTAGAAATAGTGTATACCACAGACATACTCTAAAATGTCAAAGCTCAAAATCTTTTTTTTTTTTAATTTGTTTCATAAAATATAGATTTTGATTTTTGTGACTTTGATGGTCTCACTCATAATGGTCGAGGGATAGTTGAGGTTTGTCTCGTCCTTTATGATGTGCTCACAGGTGATGCAAAATATTAAACTCGTACGTAATTAAACCGACTTCCAAAGTAAAATACACAAAAAAGTATGAAATAAATCTTATTTTCTAAATAATTCCCCTTTTACATTCGGCTAAAATTTTAAGTATTTCTCTACTCAATCTTCTTAATTTTGAAGTCGGTATCAGCCCAAACAATATCCTACAGTATTTTATAGAACTAACATTGAAATTTGCTGCTACCGACTTCAAAATTAAGAAGATTGAGTAGAGAAACAGTTAAAATTTTAGCCGAATTTAAAAAGGATTTTTTTTTAGTAAATCATACTTTTTTGTGTATTTTTACTTTGGATGTCGGTTTAATTTTTTGTTTAAAATAATAATTTTTCCCTTTTTATAACGCTTTTTATTAGTTTCACCTGTATGTTTGCTTGCTTGCTTGTTTGTTTGTAACCGACTCCTTTGGGCTCGATTTTGTCCTACTTTGAACGATCAGACCGATGACAATGCAATAATTCGATTAAAATATCCGATTATCCTGATTAAATTCGCCAGGATTCATCAATTTCTTTTCGCATCCTTTGCATGAGAGTAAGAGAGATAGAACTAGTGCGCGAACTACGCATGCGTGCAGTTCCAGGCTTACTCTTTGGCAAATCGTACTAAAAAGCAAACAATAAATTATAGTTTAAAAAAACTAAAAAAACACGCTTTTATAGAAAATCTAACTAAAAAATAAAAAATAAAATTTAATAAATTTGGATTAAGAACAGTGTAAATGAAAAATAAATGTTTATAATTGTAAAAAAGCGTGGGGTGCATAGTCTCAATAGTTATAAACATTTTATTGGCAGATATGAGAAGGATCTTCACTTTGATAATATCTTAAAAATCACTTTAAACGAAATCTGACCGTTTGAAGTGGATCAAAATCAAATCCAATGGAGACGGTTACATACAAACAAACGTACAGGTGAAGACACTGTACCCCACGCTTTTTTACAATAATAAACATTTATTTTTCATTTACATTCCCCAGTAAACACATTTACGTAAAATTTTCATCAGAATGACATCATGTCATGTCATGATTTACGTAAGATATGTCACTTATAGATCATATGTGAGTCATTATTTCATAACTCTTGACGTCAAACTTTTACGTAAAACTGACGTAAATATGACTATATATTTTTGTCCGTAAATATTACCTTCAAGTGATCTCGGATTGACTTCGATGTGATTTAACTGACATCGAGCTGACATAACAATGATGTCATATTTATGCGTATGCTTTAATTACATATAACCTGCAATTGACGTGACCTTAAATAGACAGAATAGACAAACAATAGTGTGATACTGTATTCCTACTATCTTTTAATAAGATTACCTCTTGCCTTAAATTTCACAATATTGTTTTATCAAATATACAGGTACTCTTCATAATTTCTAAATTAAATTTTTCAATGATATCTGTCAATGTAATACGTAATGATGTTTTGCAGTTTTTAAAAATTAATTGACCATTTACAACATACATAATAACTTTTGAAAAATAACATTTCTAAAGAAAACCACATTACATTTTGAAGTTTCTGCAAAAAGGACAAAGAACCAAACAGTGTTTAATTCATAGTAAGAAACTGTTTATTAATAATCATCAAATTTCACAAAAAAAACATAGTCGCAGAAAACAGTAATTATTAAGCTTTTTTTATCATCGGGATCAAATTTTTTTTAAATCTAAGTTGACAAACAATGACGAAAATTTTTTTTATGTACTCTAAAGTACGTATTTCAATCATATGATAAATTTGTTTTAAAATATTTTATAATAATATTTAGACATCTTATAATAATAATTTGGTTCATTATGACTTATTTAGTGTCATTAACATTATTAAGATTTTAGATGAATAGTTTTAGACTTTTCAAATACATTTAATGTTTTGAAGTTCTGTCGTTTTTTTCTTATTACCATAACTTGTTAAATTATAATTTTTAATATTGCGTAAATTTTAACACATACTTGAATATTTTTATCGTAAAATAGAAGAATACTGTTAATTACAAAAATTATAACAATCTAAAGAGCTAGAATATCGATATGTAAGTAATAAATGTGAAGAAGTTGAGTGAAGTAAACATATTATTTTATTAATTAGATTTTCTAACTTATTAGATTGGAATTATTATAAAAGAATAACAAAATTTTATATTTTATAAAATTTTGCGAATGTTCAATACATAAATAAATATTTTAATTATTTAATGATGAAATTTCGAATTATTGTATATAATATTTATATTATTATTTCGAATATCACAACATAGTTAATAGAATTTATTCTACCTATGTAACTTTTTATATTTTATTAATAGTATATTTAAATTTTTGGACTGTAATTATTATTGACTAGGAGAAACATTTTAACAATTATAATATTGCATAAATCATTAGCACACTCATAATATGACTCACTCATATAACAAAAAATTATAATATTCAGTTAATAAAATATAAAAAATTACTTGGATTGAATAAATTGTATTTACTACTTTTATTTACGATATTCTTCTTTTTTCAATTGTAATTATTTGAGTATTAAAAAAAGAGTGTGAATAAATGATTATTTAATGATTAATATATATATATATATATATATATATATATATATATATATATATATATATATATATATATATATATATATATATATATATATTAATCATTAATCAAGAATGATTAATTAATGATTATTATATATATATATATATATATATATATATATATATATATATATATTAATCATTAAATAATCATTTATTCACACTCTTTTTTTAATACTCAAATAATTACAATTCAAAAAAGAATATCGTAAATAAAAGTAGTAAATACAATTTATTCAATCCAAGTAATTTTTTATTTTTTATTAACTGAATATTATAATTTTTTGAATTGTAATTACTGTTAGCTTGTCTAACCTGCGTCATCGTTCGTTTAATGAGTGTATTCTTTATTGTTCCGTTGTTCGGAATCCGTTGTTGTTACTGGTGGCTTATTTTTTTTTGTACTTGTGCCGGTTGTTGTTTTGCTCGTTGGTTTCCTAAACGGAACCAATTATTACATGTTTTTGAAAATTCGGCGCTGTCAAAAGCTGGAAACTTTTCCAAGATCACCCCTGAAAATAACATTTTTAACTTAAAAAAATATTTTTCGAAAGAAAACAAAAAAGCACAATTTTGAATATTTTCTGTTCTACTTTAATATAACATTTCTTACCTTCGCAAGTTTTTACAACTTTCAGATCCGCGACTTTGTACTTATTCTTTTTGCCTTCCCACGTATTTTCTTGCGCGAATGATTGAGAAAATATAGTGTTCAATACTCGTTCAGTGTGCTCCTTTCCATTTGCTCCACCAACTTGACCCACGATTTTTATCTGTATTTATATTTAGAAATTAATTATTTTACATAAAATAATTTAAATAAACTTTCCAAGTTAAATTTAATTGCGTGCAATTAACAACTGTTATAGCCATACCGCCAAGTAACTTTCCAGCGAAAACATTGACTTAGTTTTAGGTTAGAAATAGTATTTGGAAATGGTATTTGGAACAATATTGTTTGGATAAAAGTTTGAAATACATTTGCATGTGGTTTGGTTATAAATACTTACCGGGCTTTCGCACATTCGGATCGGGATATAATGTTTGCTGTTAATAATTCGCGAGCGTTAATAGATTTCCGTCTGTTACTTCCATGTATGTTTCGTTTCACGAGGATCAAATAAAATTACACACTCAACTGAAATTACACACCCAGATTTAAAGAAAATACAATTATCAACCATTTGTTATAACCTATTTAAAACATAAAAGCACAACGAACTAATAGACTAGAATTCTTCAGTTTTTAACAATCTTTGCGACAATTCAAATCACTGATTAGTGATTACTCAGCTGCCGGCTGCCCTAAAGTTGACAAGTGGAAATGGGCTTCATTTTGACGTTTGAATTTATTTTTTTTAATTTATATATGGCATCAGCTTATAACCATTTGCCAGTGTCAAGTTAAATAGGCGGGAAATAGAACTTTCGTTTCAATTTTTAACACCGTATTCCTAAGTCGTCAAGTCTAAAGTCTATTCAAAGTCCAAATAAATAGTCAGTGCAGTCCATGAGTCATGTCAGTCGATTCAGTAAAGTGGTAGAAGCTTAACTGAAAGTTCTTAGGGAGTTTGGAGGGAAACTCAAAATAGCATGTTTTTAGAAGTTGTACCACTTGTACCACACCACAAAAATTTTCTATTCATAGATAATCACGGTTTATAACTCCAATATTATATCAAACGTAGGTACATTAAAATAAGGACGTATAACCGATGTAACGGTATGATGTTCTTGTTACATCAATTTTACGTAAAAATGGAGATTTTTGTCTTACATAGAAGTACCTATGATGGTATTATCATATTAGTTTTACGTCAGGAACCTGAAATGTATCTTATGTAATCATATGACTTAATGATTACATAAATGATACATAAAATTGTGACTCTAATATGACGTATTTTGATGAAAATATAATATAATATCTATGTAACAGTTAAGTCATACAAAGGGCATCATATAGAATTCAAGTTTCATGTCAATATGGAGGTCATAGTAGTGTCATACAACATGACATCAAACGAAAGTCATCTAACATAGTCACAATTATGTCATACCTACGTTGTAATTTGTTGTGACCTGTGGACCTCTGTGTGACCTATAAATGTCGTCACTTCAAAGTCATGTGTTCACTGGGTCTTAATCCAAATTTATTAAATTTTATTTTTTATTTTTTAGTTAGATTTTCTATAAAAACGTATTTTTTTAGTTTTTTTAAACTATAATTTTTAGTGATATTTATTAAATTATTAATAATACATTCTAAGAACGTTTTAAATAAACGATAGAATATATAATTAAATACGCGCCAAGCTTCCATTAGATATTGTAAATAAGATAATGATGATGATTACTGTAAGTTACATAGTGACATATGCTTGCAGTTTTTTAAACAATACAGAAATTTTCAAATGCGTATCTTTAAAGACTGAGGAGCTCTGTTCAGTACTTTTGAATCAAGGGAAAATCCTTGGTGCAAATTTTATTTTTTGGTAGCATATGCTTGTTGCATGTAGTTGCATGCATGTTGCTGAGTAATGTTCAACGATATCCGTATCGGTGTAAAATATTATGAGAAGTGCCTTTTATATCATCACAATGTGATGATGTATGGTGTGATGATGGTGGTGATTATGATGATTACTCTTATTGTCAATAAAATTTTTACAATATGAAATCATAGTATATGTAATATTAACAAAAGTCAGATACATATTATAGTACATAGAAGCAGCCTTGCAGGTGTCCATCCTATTCCCATCGTGTGCGATCGTCAATAAAACCATTAACCCTTTAATAAGCTTTTGGACACAAACGTTCTTTAACTACACTTTTTTTAAACGTTTTCTGGGATTCTATTGTATAAGCGTATACAGGCCGTATATGTCCTGTAAAGGATTTGCTACTTTACATAGTCTGAGCACCGGTATATGTTGCTTGTGCTTATATCTAGTGTTTCTAAAGCGATTGTCGCTTTTAGTTTTAAAATTACTAATATTCTTTCTAACATATAATACATTATCCAAAATGTATTGAGAAGCGACGGTCAGAATACCTTTTTCTTTAAACTTTTCTCTCAGACATGAACATATTGCTCTCTCCTGCAGCACAAATATTTTACGGCATTTCCCCATAAAAGGATGCCGTAAAACATTCTACTATGAAAGTAACTAAAATAAACTAGTCGCGCCGTGTCTTCGTCAGAAATTTCCCTAATTTTTCTGACTGCATGCATGCTGCAGAACTGAGCCTATTTGCAAGATTAGCAATATGAGCACCCCACTGTAATATTACGAAGGTAATTTGATGAAATTGGCTGATTCAAACTATTCATCGAACTGGCTTGAACTGTCAATGAGAAAATAGTAAGAAAAATAGTTTTTCATTTGACACTATAGCACACAGTGAACGCGTGTGGCGGGCATAGCAAAGGCGGCAAGCAATACTAGTCATAGAGTGCAGTTTATTAGTTAGTTATTATGCATTGAATTAGACAACTTCAGTACCTCTATTGATGATGCTGCCATTCCGCAAGCAAACTTCACCTAACTACATCAGTTAGTGTGATGAAATATGCTATTCTAATTAGGTATGCTTATAATAATATCTAGTTCCAAAGCTTAGTTTATTTAATAATCAAGGTACTCAGATACTAGATCAGATAATCTAATTCATAAGCAGGTTGATCATTGTCCATGCCCAGCGTGAGTTTCTAACGCCGCCGCTGGTTCTTCTCCCCGCACCAGGGCCTCTAGGCAAGATAGTTGCCTTCGTTAAAATTCGAAAAAATCTGTCGAATCGTCTCCATCAAGGTGTAAAATATATTGGTCATTGATCTAAACAAGTATGAAATAGTAATAAGATTATACTACCTATAGCGAAGTTAATAATTATAATATCCTACAAATATAATAGCTACGAATATTAGAGAAACAGCGTGAAGTTTTTAATAGTTAACCTAATGTACAAGATTTTACCTATGAAACCAGCTTTGAGTTCAAAAATTTGTACAATTGACACTGGTGTAGTTTATAGAAAGATGAGTAAAATATATTAGCTATATAAGTTTTCGGAAGTTCAGCACTTAGATTATAATCGTTCAAATTTATTGTAAACAGTAAAGCAATTAAAACAGAAAACACTTAATAGTTAATCTGTGTTTATTTATGTTACTGTCTTATCAGTTAAAAAAACTTATAAAGAAACAATAATATTTTATACTATGTATATGTTACCTTCATAGTAATTTGCGTTTTAAATATATTTCGAGCAATCGAAAACTGCACACATTGACAAGTTTTACTGATAAGTAAAACAAAAGATGCGAAAAAGCACGAAACTGAAAGAGATGGCTATAATTTCAATGATTGCACTTCAAATGTTTTCTCTTTCTTTATCTGAATATGGCGTCTTATAATAGATTATTTGGAAAAATAATTGAAATATATTAAAAAAAAGCCGTGGTGTCGTGGGACACCGGATAGGAACGAAGTTCGTTATTATAAAAATATTAATTTTAAGTATTATTAGAGGTATAAAGAAAATGATAAAGACTATACATAAAAATCTTACGTTACGGAGGTTTTTTCCCGGCTAGGGTACACCTCCGCATCGCCCCATAAGGAACCTCGTTCCTGTAATCTAAGTATCTTTGCATACTCACATGTGGTACGAGATTCCTTGTATTTTGTTTACTTTAAAGACATAATTGGTACACTTCCGAAACACACACGATAGCATTTTTGATTCATTTTGGTAAGTACACAGGAACCTATGGTACGTCACGCTCGTGATTGTGCTCGACGCAGACTAGCTACAAAACGTCACAATAAAATATCATTGTAAAGAAACATTCAATTCATTCAACAAATAACAACTTACAAATGAATATAACTTAAGCTTGGATTTAATAAATAATATTATTCACACGGTAAAAGCAATAAATACCGCTTAGTTTTGAATAGTCTAACAAATAAAAAAGTTGGTTGGTTGTGGAGGTGGATAGGCCATACAGCAATAGGAGAAGAAAATGGAGCAAAAGTGTTCTATCTTGGTACTCTAGAGAGGGAAGGAGATGTAGAGGACGATAGCGAAAGAGATGGGAGGATGAAATAGTAAAAGTGGTAGGAAGGACGTGGATGAGGGTGGGTAGCACAGGACACGAAAGAATGGAAAAGATTAGAGGAGGCCTTTGCCAAAAGGCAGACAGATGAGGAAGAACACAATAAAAATTATGAGTAAAATAAGAGCCCTATTACAAATCTGCACTCTGCGAGATTAGGCATTTTAAGCGTTCCCGACATTTCGCATTTTGTAGTAATTTTGCAGTTGTATTGATCGTTTTTATTGAAATAGGTTAATAATAAATTCATGCTTTAAAATTATAAAATCTTTATTCCTCATGAAGTAACAATTGTTCTGGTATGAATTTTGCTTAATAATATTATCGTAGATAGGAGTAATTCACAGTTAACATAAAGCTATTTTCGAAGTTTTTTTTGGCTTAGAATAAGTTTTTTTTCTATATAAAATCAAAGATATTTCAAAATTCTAAGGCCGCTACTAACTATACGACTATATAGGAGATAACATTCTCATTTTATTATTTCCTTTGCTTAGAACTGTAGTTCAATCCAGGAGCTCAAAAAAGTGCCTTCGCGCATTTTATGAAATCTTTCTCTGCAATTTTGGGTTTAACTATAAAGTTAAGCAAAATTTACAAAAAGTGTTTTGACTACGCCAATAGCTATTATGCACTATTCAATATGTCAAAATTGTTAATGTGTCTTTGTTTCTGAGATCAAGAACGCCATAATTGGCCATTTTACGCAAAAATCACAGTCGAGATGTAATATGCCTCGTATTTTTGAAATCTGAAGTTCATTATACAGGATGTGGCGTAATGAATGGATAATCCTTCACCTGCAGCTGGAGAATATCATAACGGATCAGAAAAATACAATTCATGTGTAGTAAAAGTATCATGGTTTTTTAGTTTTTAAAAATCTATAAAAATACACCCTTGCTCACTAATTTTGTTGTCACATTCGAAAAAACATGAATTATCTCTATCAGGTTTTTATTTATTAAACTTAAATAGTTGTATTATCAAATGTATCGTGTCATTTTTGTGCTGTTGCCTAATTTTTTTTACAAATGCAATCAAAAATTCCTCAATCTCCTTTTAAATAATTTTTTCTTTGTGTTTGAATAAAAAAAACAACTTTGTTTTTTTTACATATTATGAAAAAATATATGGGAACCTTTTTATCTTTTTACAATCTCAATTGAATAGTCTAATCATTTGTATGTTGGTCAGTCAATCCACATACATTTTTTATGATATGTGCGATCAAACACAAAGAAAAAATGATTTAAAAGGAAAAAAAAATTGGATGCATTTGTAAAAAAAAATTAGGCAACAGCACAAAAATGACATTATACATTAAGTGCCCCGCCGAGTCTGCCTGTCTGTATATTCGCGGTAATCTCAAAAACTACTGAAAGGATTTTCATGCCGTTTACATTTACCAACAGAGTAGTTCTTTAGGAAGGTTTAGGTAGATAATAATTTGTTAAGGTTTTCAGGAAATTGTTTTATTTTTAATTGTTTAAGGTGTCGGAAAAAATCAAGCCGTCTGGGAACTTTTATCGAAAACGCTGCCTAACCTAACCCGTTGAAGATAAATAACAAAACAATATATTATGCGATTGTTTTTCTTTTATAGTCTACAAAAAAGTCCCCGGTGGCAGAGATATGTCTATCTTACTATACCCATTCGTAGTTTAAAAAAATGATCAGAAATAATGTGGTAGGTATTTTTAGAAGCTATTTAGACGGATACAATTTAATTATCCTTATCTAGAAGATATCTTATAGTTAAAAAGTATCTACGTGTGAAAATATATTGAATATAAAGTATATATTTTTACTCTGTGCTATACTATATTGCAGGTATATTTGATAAAGAAGTTTTTTGCCACGAACACTCTCCCACGCGGGCGATGCTGCGGGCAAAAGCTTGTATTCCTATAAAGATGACTAGAATTTCCAATCATACTGATTTACAAATAACAGCCGATCAATAAAATCCGCCATATTGTTCGTAATAAGAGATAAATCCACCTTCCTAGGAGTCTTGATCGTTAGATCAATAACGATCAAGATGACGTTCTACTAAGGCACTTATGACCTCTTGTCAAGGCATTGTATGGAGAAAAGCATTTGAGTAATTAGCTGTTTGAGTGATTTGTTAGCATAATCGTTCAAAATAGCTGCTTGGCTACCATTTTTTTAACAATATGAATGAACATGTTATTTAACGCACGCTTAATATGTAGATTACCCATTGTACCCATACATTAAGTCACCATGTAGATTGTAAGACAATTCTATAAGAGTTAGTTTCTAACCAATTTAGAAACAAAATATTTTTCATTTTCAGTGACAGTTGTATTGTGACTTCATGTCGTCATTATAATACAAAATACTAAGAGAACACTCGAACTGCTTATGAATTAGATTCCCTGATAGTACATAAATGATCAGTTGGTTAGCGTGGTGGACTCCAGCCTAGCCCTTCTTAAATTGAGTGAAAGGCTGAGTCCCGGCAACGAGGATATCGGTGGTCGGAAAAAATACTGATGAAATCTTTTTTATTCTCTTTTGATCGCGCAGTGAACTTAAAACGGGTAAATTTTTCTTCAAATTTAAATAGATACTTTAAATGTTGCTAATTTTTTTTAGACGAATGTAGAAGCCTCGAGGAATTTACTTGAAACGGACGTTATAGCAATTGAATTATTTCTTAAAAGGTTTTTCAAGTCCAAGTCAAAGGACTCTGTGGTGTTAGATTTAGACCGAATAATGGAACATCTAGATTTATTTACTTATCGTACAAATCTATAGTCCTACCGCGACAAATAGACGTAAAAAACTCAGTGAGATTTTGCATTGAATTATCAAACTAAATATATTTTTTGGCAATTTTATCGCAAGTAGTTTGGGTCGCAAAAATCATGAAACTTTAAGAGGATTTCAGCTTCACGCCGTCGTCGTGTTTCTAGGAATATCAAAGCAATTAATAGTACTGAAAATACAACCAGTTGTGATATTTATGAGCTATCATATACATTTGATAACCAACTGTAAAAATATACCTGCCATTATCAGCCAGTTAAATTATGCCAGTTAAAAATGCTTTTGCTATCATATGTGTTAAGACCTCACATCACCATAGTTACATACGATTACCTATTTAATTCATAATCAACTTTATCAAAACTGAACTAAAAATACTCTCACTGTTTAATTAAGAAAAACATATTAAGAAACCGACTAAGTGCGAGTTGGTATCGCGCATGACGGCTTCCGTACAAACGGCATTAAATCACGTTTGTTGCATGGGACTTAAATATTTGTTATATTCTGTTTTTAGTATTATTTATTATAGCATCTATGAAAATTTCTACTATCTAGATATCACGATGGTTCACGAAATACAGCCTGGTGTTACCATAGATAGAGAGACAGACAGTCGGACGGACAGTTGAGTCTTAGTAATAGAGTTACGTTTTTACCCTTTGAGTACGGAACCTTAAAAATCATTTTTAGTATTTTCACAGTAGGTGTATGTTGTATTTGTATTTAACGAAATTATACACTCGAAAAATCACTGTATCGTTCTTAGTTTCAAAGAGAAGTAGGTATATGTGTTATATATGCGAAAGCTCCATCTGGCTCGTTGATATGCGGAGCTTTCGGGGAGGTTTACCGCACTGTGTCGCTTCTCATAATCCGCTTTTCTCGAGCGGGGAATTAGTGTTTTAATTCAGCAGCGCTTGAGAGTGTTTCGCTACCCGCTTTGTTGATAAAAAATATAATGCACCAAAACTAGAATTGTTTTAAATTTTTTATCAAAGGAGTTTTGTTGTGACAGATAGTGATAGAAAATACTAACATTCCTATATTTATAATAGGCACCGTATATCAAAGGGAGTATACACTATTTAATTTTCGAATTAATTTTTATGGAATTATATTGAAAAACGAGCATGCATATTGCAAATTGGCAAGCGGTTACACGCACAACACCAGAAGGACAAGTGCGTTTAAAACCACCTATATATAATAAATTAATAGGCTAGTGGACTGAATTTTTGTTATTGCACAAATGAATAGTACTCTTAAATATGAGTAACTTCGCAGAAGAATCAGTACCTATACTAAAAATCAATAATTTCAAAGGTACAGCGATTTGTATTACAGAAAGTCCCGTGAAAACGCTACATACAAAAGTCAAACGTCACGCATTCCTGCAGTTGTATGTAAATATATAGGTCGCTAGAACATTTTACTGACATCTCCGAAATTATTCCCTTTATGTTTATAATAACTATAATGAATGTTTTGTATTTCATGTAGGAAAGTAAACTATATTGTGTGTTAGTTTTTTTATAAGAATATTAAGTAAAAAAATATTCCAACATATTATTTGTATTTTGAAATGCGCCTAGAAAACTACACATAACATTTTATACTTTTTTACATTTATCAAGTATTATTTAATATCTCAATATTACAGAATATATAAATTAAACAAATTTTTTTAGATGTAATCAACCACACATATATATTTTCTGCATATTTTGGCTCCTGGTACTCTTGACGAAACGAAACTTCAATTTCAATTCAATTCCTCCCAAATCGAGGTCGTCTATTTACGTGTCTATTTACGGGGCGATCGCCTCGATTTCATCTCCGAACCTGTAGTGATTAAGTCAATATTTAATTACAGTTATTAACTCATGAATTTGTGTTTCGAAAACCGTAATTCATTTGTTTTTTCCTCTTTTGGTTACGCAAAGAAAAATCTTTGCGTAAACAGAGTTACAAAATGGAAAACTTGAAATATCGTATTATTTTCGAGTACGAGTTCCACCGTGGTACCAGTGCTGCAGAAACGGCTCGAAGGATTAATGATGTGTATGGCGGCGGTGTCGCAAAAGAAAACAGTGCGTTTTTGGTTCGAACGTTTTCGTTCTGGAAATTTCGACCTGCAGAACAAGCCCCGTGGACGGCCGGAGACCAAAGTTGATAATGAAAAAATCGGTTGTCTGTAAAGTCGGTTTACTGACGATAGTTGAACGTGACAACGTCGTTTATAGTGCGCGCGGAACTAATTGGCCGCGCCTTAGGTAGGCGTGTTGCCGCCGCGAAATCCGGCGCCGAATTGAGTAATAACATCAAGCGCCCCCGCGTCTCCATCCCACCGCTTACATATCTAAGACGCGGCCAGCTGAGGGAACAGCAAATGCGTCATATTACGGTGGTAACGGTATGAGTCATGTTTTTTCGTGCGTGCAGCCGGCTCCATCAAATTATAAGACGTTATCATGTCAAAAATTGAAGGCTATTGTGGAAGCGGATCCATTGCAAACCACGTCCGAGTTAGCTGCAGGATGCGGTGTTAGTAATAAAACTTATGTTTTAATCCACTTGAAGCAAATTAGGAAGATGAAAAAGCTTGAAAGGTGGGTACCTCATGAATTGAGTGCAGCAAACCGACGAACGCGCGTCAACTTCTGCGTTACATTACTCAACCGGCACAATAATGAAGGGATTTTAAATCGAATCATTACCTGTGAAGAAAAGTGGATCCCGTACGATAATCGGAAACGATCATCACAATGGCTGAACCCTGGCGAACCAGCCAAAGCCTGCCCCAAGCGAAAATTGACTCAAGAAAAGTTACTTGTGAGCGTTTGGTGGAGTAGTGCCCGTGTCGTTCACTACAGCTTTCTTAAATCTGGCCAGACGATTACGGCAGATGTCTATTACCAGCAACTGCAAACCATGATGGAAAAGCTAGCTGCCAAACAACCGAGGCTGGTCGCTCTAGGCCACTGCTGCTTCAGGACAACGCTAGACCACACATTGCACAACAGACGGCTATCAAATTAGAGGAGCTTCAAATAGAATGTCTAAGACATTTACCGTACTTCCCGGACCTTGCTCCAACAGATTACCATTTTTTTCGAAATTTGGATAACTTCTTGCTAGGGAAAAAATTCAACTCCGATGGGGCAGTCCAAAGCGCCTTCAAAGATTTTATTGATTCCTGTCTGAATGGTTTTTTTAGTAAAGGAATCAATGAACTACCTATGGGATGGCAAAAGTGCATAGATAGCAATGGTAAATACTTTGATTAAATAAATATAAAATGTTTTTAAAAAATCGACTTTATGTTCCTCCTTTACAAAACGCCAATTTCATATGTAATGACCTAATATTTATTATAATGTATAAAAATAACAGGGTATTTTTAAAGTTTTAAAAATTAACATGTGGTACCAATTATGGGAGAATCGTGATTAGGCACAAATGGCCAACGGGAGAGGTAGCAAGGCCTCATAGAAACCCAGTGCAAAATTAAGCTTGCGCTTGCTCGGTTGCCGGTATCATTTCATTAAAAAAATATTACTCGAGATAGCTCTAAGCCCCAGCTAACAAAGTCCCTGTTTATACTTTTTATACAAGTTAAGCTTATAATGCTATGTTCATATTTCTCAATTAAAATTAATTGTGCGTCACCCAGCGTAAATAAAATTGGTGCATAATATTTGCGGACTAGATTTCTTAATGCACCCAATATTGTCCTGTATTTAATTAGTATCTACCTACTATTCAGAGATTTTGTATCAAATCGTTGTATGCTTATAGTGAATATAGTTTATTAACTTTATGCCTCAACATTGTCAAGTCATTACTCATCTTAGTTTTTACTTGTAGTGTGTTTTTCATAACTAGTATCTGCTTTAAAAGCGCACCAAAGTTACACCTGGTAAGATTTACGAAAATAGAAAATAAAATAGTAAATATTTACTAGATGTTGCCTGCGACTTCGTATGCGCAAGAGAAATCTCGTTGGAACCGTACATTTTTTCACCATAAGAAGTAAACTAATGCTAAGAACTCACGGAGCAGTTTTTTCCCGTGCCCGCCGCGGTCGTCGAACTGTGTTTTTATTTCTTAACTCACGAGACCGCGGTTTTGCGCGGTCACGCAGCAGCCGCGGTTGAGATTATCGCCCGCAAACGTGGCGAGCGAAGATCGCAGGACGCGCGGTCGCAATAAGGCAAATACATATTTACAATAGAATTTCTGAATTTCGCCCGCAAACCGAACGCACAGCGCGCGGGCGCTACCCGCCAAGGCTGCGGGTGACCGCGGCCCGCGCGATTCTACTAGTTGCCCGCCGGTGCAGCTGGACCCGCGAACAACCGCGCACATCACGGGCGTAAAATGCGCCGTGAGTTGTGCTTTAATTTTTGACACACATATCTGCATTCTACAGAAGTTGCGGACCCGCAACCTCAGCGGATGCGGGTGAAAACCGCTCCGTGAGTTCTTAGCCTAAGTGTTAATCCAATGCCTAAACAACTACCACACCAATTTTCATTCAAACCGGTTCAGCCCTTCGGGTGCAAAAGACGGACATACATACCCACGGGAACACATTTTCGTGATAAAAAGTAGGTAGTGTTTATCCAGCCTAAACTACTACCATACTAACTTTCAATAAGTTCATCATCATCATCAAATCCATTCAATAAGTTTCTGTCACAAAAAAGTCACAAACATCTATCTATCTATCCATCCATACATCCTAGCAAACTTTCACATTTATAACAGTAAAGTGGGAAGTAGGATTTTAATATTGTAAAATACGATATACTTTTTACAAAACACATTTCTGGTACTTTGAATGAATATTTTCGAGAATAAATCACTTTAAAAATTCCAGCAGTAAGGCAATCTGTAGTAGAAATTTTAGAATTTTAAATCTTATACCTAGATAAAATTTATTGCCTCTGTGTTTGTGTCGTTTGGAACGTTCGTGTCGTTGAGTTAACGGAATTTACATATATTGTTGTACATATTCTTGCAGTCGGTTGAACATAATGTTAGTATTTTTATTATAAAGTGTGTTTCGTCTCGATATTAAAAATAGGTTTAATTTTATCGACAAAACTCCCCCTTTTGGTGGTCACAACTCTCACCTCCCCGAGCTACGAGCAATTGAATATTTTTTGGTTCGGTTACTTAATTACGTTGAATAAAACTATATAAATAATTTTGATTTTGACTTAGCTTACCTCGAAAGGGTCACCTGAACGGTGTATGCAGTTCACACGCGACAGAAGTGAAATTTTCTATTCAAGTTATTAGGATTCCGTAGACTACTACGGAACCCTAAAACCTTAAATAGAAAGTTATTTATGGAATCCTTATAGTTTCGCTCTACCCGTCAGTCCGTCTATCCGTCTGTATGTCTATCCGTACATCCTCCCTTGCTAACTTCGCTAATTATGAATATAAACCATCTAAAATAAATTGCTTAATATATACTTCATTTTTGGCATCATAAAAAAGTATAATTTTGTATTTTATCCCATGTGAAGTACACCTTAACATTATGCAACGGAACTTAGGTTATATCTGGCTTAATTAAATAAACTCGGTAAAATAATATAAGTAAATCTTATTCTATAATCGAGCAATTCTGGTTGTATATTAATATAATCAGAATCCCGGAAACGGCTTAAACAATTTTCATACAACTTAGTATTCATGCGATTTTAGGGGTGAAAAAATACTAGCTACGTTTTATTCCAAGGAAACCGCGAATTTGTAAGTTTTATATATTTTTTTCTTTCGTTGCGTAATAAGATATAAGTTAAATTACTCTCAAATTGTCAAAGCGCGCGGGTCCGGAGGCGCAAGCTTATGCCCGTTTTCACCAACTGATTCCTAAACAACTCTTATGTAAGTGACCCTTTGGATAGGTGGTCTCCTAAAATCGGCACCTACCTAATTTCATTTTCATCAAGCTGGGTAACACTTAGCTATGGAACTCCTAGTTAAGTGACAGTATTTTTTTTATAATTTGCGCTCATACTATTGATATTTTATCGATAAATGTAACATTGCAAATTCTAGTATAAATAATTCACAGATAAATAATATAACATAAATAAATCCAAGTTAGTGTACTTTTGTATGCTTTGATAAATTATATAGCAATTTTAATAACTAAATTTGTAAGACGATGACGTACAGCATTTTTAAAATGTACTGTGCTGTTAATTAAAAAGTAATAATGTCAGTTTTACTGATGAGTGACAGACGAGTCATTTGATGTTGTTTATTTACAATTCACAACCACGTTTACTGTCTCACAATCTCCAAATTGTTCGTTTATTCTTTTGTGGTTAATTATTATATCATTTTTGATTAGATTAATTAAAAATATTTTTCATTAACTACAGTTCGCTGCCTGCTACTTGTGATATACCTATTTGTATGAAATTATATCAGAGACGTCCAAGTAGGTAATGGTACATGTAAATACATATTAAAAGAACAATCACTGCTTTTGATTTCGACATGATATTCAAGTATTATTAGAAAATTTGTTTGGTTAAGGAGTATGTAGGTAAGTACGAGAAAAGTACCTAAATGTAAAATGTAAATGAATAATACACTGACCTGTCTTTATACTCAAGATGTTCAATTTCTAATAAAAATATTACCCTCTGTTTTGTTGACCTACATCGGATGAAGAAGTCGATATCATATCATACTCTATGGCGATATAAACGGGGTCTTTTTGGTAGCAAGTCATTAGAAAATAATCCAAGCACTTCAACAGCGCCTAAAGTTACCAATAACTGGCATAGATCGTCTTCCATTTCAAGAGATTCACGTTTTTTCAATCACAATGTAATGTTAGGTGACAGTTAAGGCGCGAAATATCGGGCCCCTAAAGTTAGAGGCCCTCCTAAGGTCTTAGGTGACACCTAAGCGTTGGTGAAAACAATTTGTCTTAAGAGGTCTTAGGTGACACCTAGGTCTTAGGTGACACCTAAGCGTTGGTGAAAACAATTTGTCTTAAGAGGCGCCCTAAATGGCCGCTAAGGGATACTTAAAATTAGGAGTCAGTTGGTGAAAACGGGCATTAGTCTTTTTGCGTTGTTGTCAAATTGGTGTCTTGGGTTTGAGTGACGATCAGCCCATTATTTTTGTGATATTTTTTTAAATACCTATCGCGATCTGTTTTTTTTTTTTTCGTACAAAGCTCTGCCCCCCAGGTAATGTGTATTAAATAGAGTAAGATAAACCGGACAAATCATAATATACATTGAAATAGGTTTCAAGTTCGCAAAGTAAAATGACTAGTCACTTCGTTTTAACTCAATTGTACATGCAGAGGTGCTCTCAGTGCAACAGTTAGTTATACAGAGTTGGCTACGTCGTTACGTCCTACACTGTGTAATGTAGGACGTAATATACTATGGATTTTTAATTGAACTTTGACTACGTAGACTTGCAGTTTCCCCAAGTGGACAAAATTTTATGCACTGAAAACATATGACTGCTAGCCTTTAACCGCGGCTCCGCCCGCGTAAATATAGTATCGGGTATCCCACGGGAATACTACATCCGTTTAGTAGTTCTGCGTGAAAGAGTAACAAACATCCATCCATCCTCACAAACTTTCACATTTACCTATAACAGTAGTAGGATTTAATTATTAGTAGTGATAGGTTTTTAAAGTATAAATTATACATTAAGTAAGCCAAGTTTATAAAATTGACTATCCCAATTCCCACAGCATTAATTATTTTCAGTTGGATTTTATTGTAAATACACAATATTATGTCAAAATAATCAGTTCAAACAAAGTACGGATAATATCACTAATTTCATTTTAATATAATAATTAATAAGTCATCGTCTAGTGAGTACTTAAAAGTCACACATATTGCTTACAAAGCTAGCAAAGTTCGCACAAATTGTCAAGTGGGCCCCGTGCCGACGCGGCGGCGATAATGATGATAGAATCGATGAACTTTGTTCTGGAGCTCGGTGCAAACCACTTCTGTTTCGTAATTGAAGGCTTACGTGACGACCCGCCGCAGCTGCCCGCACCATAGCAAAGAGTTCTCCAACTTCGCCCCAATCTAAGTTTCGGTACGACTAGAGATGAAAATAGTTTTTATTGGAGCTGTTTCAAAGAGGGATGCAATTATTTTACTACGTTCCCCCGGATCGCAACATTTTATACGTCTTAGCCCAGCACAATAAACTCCCCACAAAGTTCACGTCTAATTTTGTTAGTAACTGGCTACAAGGAACACCTTAGCTAAGTTTTGTATAAATTCCTTTGGTCGTATCGTACGTTATTTTATACATGTACTATATTATACATTATAATATAGTACCGATATAAACGATAATAATTTATATCGTATATAAACGATAATATAATTTTAACGATTTATCTAAATTTTTTTTTAATACTTCTTTACATAAGTGCAAACAAACACTAGGTACAGATAAACAAATAGAACGGATCATATATTATATTAATAACATATTATAATAAAAACTTTGTAACTATTCCTTTTGTACAAAAATTATGCGAACGGTATGAAAACGATACGGTATGAAATTTGACACAGTTAAAGTTTATATGGAGGAGGATTGAACTGCACTTATATTTTTCATTACAAATGCTTAAAAATACAGTAAAATAAGTTTGTCAATCTGTCTGTAGGAGGCAATCGAGACCTAATAAATCTCAAACCAAAAAATTAAATAAATTATGGTTGATTTTCGATCACCAGGCGACCACTAGTTAAATGAGATCTGTCAGCAATTCCTTGTCTGCTTGTTTGCATTTCTGGTTAAATCGATAACCAGAAATGTTCCACTTGGACGCGTTTGGAATGAAATGTATGTGTTCACATACTGAATAAAAGAGTTTAATTGTTCAATTTGCGCTCAGATTTTTTCCGGCATTTCGCATTTCGCTATTTCTCAATTTATTCGCAGCTTCAAAATGCTGAAACTGTTATGTATTTGTTTATTACGTCGTCCATTTTTATTAAACGGGTTACAGTGTATAAACCAGATGAGACGTGAAGCTATAGTTACTATCCATAAAAAATCATTCACGGTGACTAAAATTATGTTGAGGCAGTAAAATTTACTGTCTCTAAGGTCGAGGAATATATTATATTACTAACGTACTGAGGTTGAAAACTACGGTTGAAGTTACTTTTCAGTATGATCTTAAATTAAATCTATAATGCGTCTTTTTTCGCCAATTTCATATTATACAATTTTATTTCAATTCGCTGTAATACATACATACCTACCAGTGGCGAAGGCTTGTCCTTCTTCATAGGGAAGTCCTAGCCTGTATTATAGGTAGGAATTTGGATGAGGGTCTTCAAAAGGTAAGTGGTAAGTGAAGCCGATAGGAATGGAGTTGCAGGAACTACACTGGTTAGGTACTAAAAATATATCAATTTCAAAATATTTTTCGTGAATAAAACTTTTAGTAAAAATATTAAAATACATAATCATTTACATCATAATATATTATATTACCTAATGTATTGAATTACAAAAATGGTCGTTACCAAATTTCCGCTACAGAGGGTTTCGTTTATGCCCATCCGGTGAGCAGAGTGTCATAATTTTTATCAGACAAGCAGTTTATCTACTGTTAAATGCAAACGAGATCTTTGGGTGTTGCTTTTAAGTTAATTTACATCAGAAAAAAATATTTGTGTTGCCGTCTAGCGATAATAAAACGGCTTTAAGCATAGACCTGTGTATTTACAGGAGGCATGTCGAGGCAAAAAGTGTTCACACTTGAACTGCCCTACTTTCGGGGTTGTTTGGGCCAGTTCAGGTTTGACATTTATCATCTTGACATTTTGACATAATATTTTGCTTTCCGCAGTATACTGCGATATTAGATTATAATCTGAGTTAAGAGAAAAAATCAAGTAAAAATCTTCTTAATCAATATGCCGTAACTTTTTCTTGTATTGCCCATCCTTAGTTTTAAAATCATTGGATTTAAGTATTCAAGTGTCATTACTAAAATAAATCTCCTAAAGTTTTTACATACCTAAATAGTTATTATTTTTGTCGAAATACCTAAGTAGATAATTAATAAACATCAGATCGAAATCGATTCGAAACCGATATTGATTGACAGTGGAACCGAGAAAAATGCAAATCAGTCGACCGCATGATGGATCCGTTATTTCGGGCGCACTCCAGTACAATAATTAGTCCAAAAATCCATTAATCTATTGCTAATTGATTTTTGTAATTACAAAGCTGATTTGTTGATATAGGCATTAATTGTATGTTTCAGCGACGGCCGGAGTCAATATTTGCTAATGGTAATAAGGCTAATAAGTGCTTGTTGATACAAAGGTACGGCTGTAGGTACTTCTGTTATTATCCTACGAGTACCTTGTTTTCTATAATATGCTTATGGGTAGAAATTTTATCCGCAGTAATATTGTAACTAGTAGTTTAGTTAAGCATGTATCCTACTACTATTACAAATGTGAATGTTTGTGAGGATGGATGGATGAATGGACGTATGGAAGGATGGATGGATGTTTTTCTCTCTTTCACGCAAAAACTACTGAACGGATTTCAATGAAATTTGATATGGTAGTAGTTTAGGCTCTGGATTAAAACAGGCTACTTTTTATCCCGAAAAAGTACAGTATTCTCGTAGGATACAATATTTACGCGGGCGGAGCCGCAGGAAAAGCTAGTCTTTATATAACTTTCAATAAACGCTTGTTTGGACGCAATTTAAAAATTGCTCAATTGTTAGTCCACATCCTCTCGTAAACAAAAGGGGAACTCGGTAGGAGATGTATGCTTTGTATAACCTAAATGGATATTATAAATTAGTGGCAAAAACATTGCATAATATATTAAAACATTGCATAACATAAATATATTTTCTTCAAACATTATTTGAACCGTTAAGTATATATATAATCGTTGTCTCCAAAGCGGAAACAGCGTTTTAAAAATATCCATACCAATAATATTCAATTTTAAATAATATTTATCCTAGGCCACAATAAAAATGATAAAAGCATGTTACAAATTGAAAATAAAATAAATAGAATTTAGAGCATGTATTTATAAAAAAACATACGATGAATAATTTTTGTGGAGTTTTACAGATATTTTAAAGTACCTTAATGTTTCTAATGGAAGTGATTTGGAAAGTAAACACATTCCGTGATCAGTTATTTGGGTTAATAAAGGTCCTCAAACGAAATAAAAGTAATTTACGAACAAAATACCCTTGAAGTTTTTATGTAAATAGCCACCTAAACGAAAAGGCGCCTTCTACACAATTTGCAATACAATAGTCGAATGTTAGAGATGATTTTTTCTTCTTCGCATAGTAAGTACGGTTTTGGCTCTATATATTATTCAATCGACTATTCCATTGGCTTTACTTTATATCCAGAATGATAAAATAATATCGAAGAACGAATAGCTTGGGATGGATAGTGAAAGTAGAAGAATATTGATAAATTTCACGCATTTTAACGCCGATGTGAAACAGATTGGTGTTAATAAGTTTGACGTGTCTGTCTGTGTGTGTGTGTGTATGATACATATCTCTCCGTTGCATCGTAGCTCCCAAACAGAAGAATCGATTTTGATCTAGTATTAAAGCTGACATGATCCAAAGTGTCCTTAACTGTAATTCATCATAATCAGCTCGCTTACTGCTTGACATTTCGGGTATTACTTATTTTTTTTGATATTGCTTATTGTCTTTACAATGGGATCAGTCACAATCTAACCTTTATCTAATATGAAATGTGCACTTTTCAGTACTTAAACTACCTTTCTGTACTTTATTTGTAAAACAATATGCTCCAAAATTCGTACTGACATAAAACACATTAAGCGAAAGTCAATGAACTGAATAAGTAGGTAAGAATTCAGTGCTAATTTTGGATGTATTTGATTCTATTTTGATTGAATAATATATTCTCACATTCACTAAGAAGATAAGTAGAAAACACATCTGTTTAACCTCTAAGTAGATGAGTAGAAAACACTCAATTTTTGACTATAGTAACCTGCCATAGTAATAAATTCATATTTAGAAGATCATTCTTCTGTTGAGTATAAGAATACTGAACTTTCATGCAAAGTCTAATGAGTTAAATAAAAAAAGAATACAATTTTCATTTCAATAGAAAGATACCATAAAGCGGCTACGAAGAATCCGTCGATTATAAAATACAGTATAATTATTCAAAGAATTTATTAGAATATATGAATTCTTACTCGTCTTTCTTATAGCCTAGAGCGTCTGAAAATAGAATATATATTCTCTATAACATTATATATCATTATGAGAATTAATATCGTTAGAAATTCAACTTTCATAAAGGATTTCAATTAATTTGTCTAGACACTTCTATTGCGATGTTTACAAGGTACGGGAGATAACATTATATTTTATTACATTTTGAAACATTAAATGGAGTAAAACTGGCTAGTTTTGAAATCTGCTGAAAATGTACTGCGATCAGCGAATAAAAATATAATCTGGGCGATTCTTTCTAAAATTTATGAACTCTCATCTTAGGTACTGCTTTTGTATTAGTTGTTCCACACCACGCTCGCGCTACACATGCTACATAGTAAATTGATATACATTTATTTGTTTATTGACGTGATAACGTTTTATAATTCGATGGAGCCGGCTGCACGCACGAAAAAACATGACTCATGCGTTACCTGTTACTGTTACCAGTTACCAGCGTTACCTCGTTAAATATGACGCATTGCTGTTAACTCAGCTAGCCGCGCCTTAGGTATGTGAGTGGTGGGACGGAGAGGCGTTATTATGGATTTATTATTATTATTATTATTATGCACTTGATGTTATTACTCAGTTCGGCGCCGGACTTCGCGGCGGCAACACGCCTACCTAAGGCGCGGCCAATTAGTTCCGCGCGCACTATAAACATGACGTTGTTACGTTCAACTATCGTCAGTAAACCGACTTTACAGACAACCGATTTGTTTTTTTATAAAACACTGGGTGACCCGTCAGACAGTGTTTCCGTCTTAACTAAGAACTGGATTAAATAAATAACTACACCTACAACTACACACCTCTATCCTACACCTACATATACTGCGGCCAACAGATTTTTCTGAAACAGAACCCTTTTGCAATTCCAACTAAACAGATAAACTGAACGAACCTATAAATATTTGACAATCAATTAGTGACACTGGAAATTCGAATTTACACTACCGCCCGTCGATACCTAAATATAATCGTTTGATAGTTAGAATAGTTAGTATGCGAAAATTTATTTGTAGTTTTTGTATTTTCCTAGAAATTGTTTCAATATTTATCACCGTTTAAATCATTCCTAAATGGTGGACCGATTCTCGAGTTTTAGCGAGACATACAAATTGCAATCTATTTTTAGGGTTCCGTAATACTCAAGGAACCCTTATAGTTTCGCTCTATCCGTCCGTCTGTCTTTCTGTCCAGCCTTCTAGCTTCTGTAATTATGAATATAAATGAATGAAATTTGGTATCATTGTATTCTAGTGTGTATTGATCTCGATTTTAGCATCATAAAATAATATTAATTTTATATGGCTCTCCATACATGTGAAGTGGGGATGAATAATATTTTTCTTTCTATCCCATCGTGTGGGGTATCGTTAAATAGGTATTTTAAAATAAAGTCAAGGTTTCATACATTACTTTTTTGTAAGGTTAACCATTTTCGAGGAATCGGCCTCCAAAGTCGCTTAGAAGTTGTTCTTATAGTTTAGAAATGTCAGAGGGAGCTCTGACATTTCTAAACTATAGAAGATAGTAATTTGCTAGTTTGCATGATGATAACTCACGCTAAAAACTCCTTAGGAAAATTATTTTGAGCGAAATCGGACAATAATTTTTGAAGTAATTCAAAAAAAACCTATTGCGCGTTGGTAGTTACGAAATCCTCCTTAGATATGTCACATGTCCTGACATGCCCTTGATTAGGTTAATAAAATATAAAATATTATAGATAGGTATTGACAGATCCAGTGTAAACTGTTGGGACTTATATCCCTATTAATAAGCTTGATATGTGGTAGACTGTATCTGTCGGTGACTGTTCTTTATATTAACGACCAGCTAGACATGCCTTAAAATACAGACAAACAAACACTTGAAAATTAAAATCGGGGCGAAACAATAAATGACGCTTAAATGTAACCTCTGTGAAACTTCCTTCGGTAATCAGACTTAGATATATCGCAAGGTTCGCAATCGCTCGGCGCCCGGCCTCAATCGCTCCAGTACAATGCCATCTAAATAATGGAAAACGTTTACCACCGTGCTTTCAGGATTGATTTCCTGAATCGTGTATTAGACGCTTATTGGATTTTGTATGCCCCAGATATACCTCTTCATTCTCTTGATGGTAAATAATAAATCCTATAGACGTTTCTCTTACAATCGACGACAGGGTTTTGGGTAATTAGAGCGTGGGAGGTGACAGCTTTTCAAATAATTTTCTATTTGAGACCATTACAATAGGGATGTTGCCTTGTGTCGAATAACAAATTTATACAGATTACATTTTAAAATTGTTGAATAGAGATACATAAATCTCAAAACAAATAGTTATTTAGGTTGATGCGATTAAAAATTATAAGCAAATAAAAAATATTGCCCATATCTTTCTCGCAAAACGATTTGTTCCGTCGCAATCTGCTACCGTCATACATTTTTTTAATGACAAATATATTATGGCGATAGTAGTTCGTGACGTCGTGCTATTTACATTCATTTAGCACAGATTACTAAACAGTTACTACGTAAATACTAGGCCGATATGTCATTCTCTTTCTTTTTGTAAATTTAAATTGTTTGTATCTTCGTTAGTTTTGGAGATTTACAAAACCGGTTTTGTCTATAATTGAATAGAATAAACTTTTTGATGTGATAACGTCTTATAATTCGATGGAGCCGGCTGCACGCACGAAAAAACATGACTCATGCGGCGTTACCGGCGTTACCTCGCTAAACATGACTCATGCGGCGTTACCTCGCTCTGAGACGTTCCATTTTCTTATGACGTTGTCACGTTCAACTATCGTCAGTAAACCGACTTTACAGACAACCGATTTTTGTCAACATGACTCTTCACTAAAAATTGTTGTTAGAATTTTAGTTTAGCTCATGACAGAACTTGCTTGAAATATAATTAGAAGCTTAACTGTACATATACCTAACTGTAATTCGGTCACGGTTACGACTCGCGAAACCCCGGCTTTAGAAGTTTAAATGAGTATCACATACACACATACATATATCATGCCGAGTGCGTATAACGTTACGAGTAACAAAATACGTAATTCCGAGTCCCCAAAACACTTAAGTACATACTTAGCTCCGTTTCACGCACTTTTGAATAATATAAAACGCACTAATTACTAAGGGGAGCAATTTTCAACTGATACCGCCTACACGTATCAAGTTATATAGCCGCCATATTCGTGAAAGTTATGTGAAAATAATTTTGTTCAAATGATACGAATCGATGAATTTTCAAACCAAATAAACTTGACTATAGTTTGTGAATTTCGTCGATACCTAGGTTTATGGGGATTTTTTTGTTTTCTTAAAATATTTGTGTCTTCAAAACCAATTTATTTCAATTCATCCATATCGCTAAAACGTAACATACATAATAAGGGATGAGACTAATTAATAATAAATATTATAAGCAGCTACATACAAAGAGCTACGAACGTATTTCTGAAAATTAATATAGAAATAACCAGCTGTTATTCGATAGAAAACTTAATTCTATGATGTTATAAAGTCGAAGTTATCGCGAGTCTTGTCACGCAGGACAATCAATCCCAAAAGTCATTTAACCGATTCTGCGCTTCGAGGCTTGAGCCTCGCTCAAATCAAATATTATATTTCTTTTATTACGATAAAGATGAAATATTTAAGGCTCTAAAGTGTAATCAAAGTAACGTAAAGTAACTTAACTGTGTCAAAAAAATAATAATACAACAGCTTTTGCTTACAGTATTAAGTAATTCTTCACGAAAAAGCATCTTCCATGAATTCCGAAGTTTTTGTATATTTTTAGGCATAGTAAAATTAATATTTTATTTTTAATTCGAATAAAATAATGTGGACAAGTAGTTTTGATATATGCAAGGAACTTTAAAGTATTCATCTTCATATGACGTAACAAACTAAATATTTACATACATTTTATCAGTTATGATAACAAAATCAATTGTACCATAAAAGTAGGTAAGTACTAAAAAAATAATAACTACTCCAAAACTTAAAATGCTACAAAAAAAAGAAATCTCCCAGGTCATCCCCACCAGGCAGAGTACCTAGAAGGCTCAAAGAGTTTCCTCGCTGGATTGCGATACTTATTCTCTGGGCCAGGTAGGTGCCGGCTCATGTATATTTACATACACACTTCGTATGTATGAAGGTTTGAGGTATGCAGTAAAAAAGAAGGAGGCATTTACTGTGCTCGCCGGCCTATTTGGTTTGAGAGAACACTCCAGTGACCTTTAATTTTTATGTTTCGCTCATCCATAATACTTCTAAAGATGGAACCTTTTATAATTATGACTTTTTATCTCGATTCGTTAATTATAAAAATAATATTATAACCGAATAATCTACGGCGTACATAAAGTAAATAGCTATTTACCTAATAACTATAAAATTTGGTCTCAATTCTATAAATTAAAACTCTACATAATACTTGTAATCAAAAGTATCGAAACTATTATAAGCTACTATAGTATCAAACTACAATGAAACTTATAATAATATCTTATCAACTTATATTAACAAAAAATAACATAACGATTACAAATATTGAGATTTGACAGTGGAATGTAATTTGAAATAAACAAAATTCGTCTTTGATATCAAAATATATTCAGCTCGTAGTTGGAAAAATGAGGATATATATTCGCGTGTGCCTTTACGAATATTTTCATTCATATTTATCTTCTAAATAAAATGTGCGGAGGATTCGAATATAATATGTACTCGACTTAATTCAAAGGATTTTAGTATCAAGGCACCGTTTTGTATGAGCTGGCCTTTTTGTCTTCATTCATAGCGTGATGCCCCGCTGCAGTGGTGCGGGCATTCCCTCTCATTACAGTGAATGTTTTTGTCCCGCTGGGGGACATGAATAAGCTTACTCTATCACACTGAACCAAATAAGCTGCATTCATCAAAGCTCCTATGTGAAGGATGATTGTGTAATAGTTATATATATTTATAGCTCGTTATTGTGCTGTTGTTTGCATACTGGATGTTGCCTGTAACTACGCTAGAATCGTAAAAACGGGATGAAAATGAGCACATATAATCCGGGCCACGAACGACTTTTGTGTTAATATATAAAATTTTATTCAAATCTGTTCATGGATTTTGGCTTGACAGAGTAACAAGCATTCATTTATTCTTACAGGTATTTTTATAGACATCCACATTTTGCCCGCGGCTCCGCCCGCGTAAATACAGTATTCCACGGGAAAACTGTACTTTTTCGGGATAAAAAGTAGCATATGTGTTAATCCAGAGCTTAAACTACTGCCATACCAAATTTCATCTAAATTATTTCAGTAGTTTTAGCAAGACAGAGTAACAAACATAAATTTATCCATCCATCCTTCCCCACAAACTTTTGCATTCATACTATTATGACGCATTACTTACACATTTCTATTAGTAGGATGTTACAAACAGATGCTACGTTCAATTAAACAGAGGGACAGCGGGCAATGAGCCTATAATTTTCTAAAACGGAAACAGCGCTTTAGAGAGACTCGCTGTTGGTCAACTGCCAACAAAATGCTGCGATAGTGATATTAATTTAATTACTATTACAATAACAATTTATATAAAAACAGATGGTTGAAATGGCGGGCTTAGTTTTCGGCTTACTTTGAAATAAGATGCGAAGGATAATATTATTATTAAAGATTTAAACGGACGAGATTATATTACATACTTAGAATAAGTACTTCAGATTTTCTGCGTAAGATTAATTTTTTAAATAGATGAATGGAAAAGTATTAAATTAAGTCGGCACTTCAAGCCTTAAAAAACTTTAGAATTATATATAAGAAACATTATTTACCTTAATAATAATATAAAATTTTTGTTGCAGGCGGGCGATCCTCTCCAACCCAGATGTTATTGGACACACGCCGATCAGGTCGTTGTTCAAGAATGACTTTTGGGGCACCCCGCTCACTGATCCCGGCTCGCACGGCTCCTACAGACCGCTGTGTGTGGCTTCATATCGCCTAAACTATGCATTCAGTGGATTTAAGCCGTGGAGCTATCATTTATTCAACACAATCCTTCATTCTCTAACCACTGTGCTCGTAGTAGTTACGGCCAGGCGTTTGTTACCGCCGCATTGTATAAGGCTCGGCTCAGCGGTCGCCGGTTTGACTTTCGCAGTTCATCCTATTCATACCGAGGCGGTGGCTGGCGTGGTCGGGAGAGCTGATCTTGCCGCCTGTAACTGCTTTCTCCTCAGTTTCCTCCTATACACAGAGCACGTACAACTCAGAATCGAGAGCCAACGAAAACACTGTCGCCACGTCATAAAGAACAACGTTATCCGCCGACAACTAAACTCGAACGACCAAAATTTTCGTCTCAGCTGTCACGGCCTCGTCCAGCAAATCGTGATAAATGTAAAAAAGCTGTTAAAAGCGAGCCAAGGCGGACCATTAAAGATATTGAATGCCTGCGAAATGGAGCCGACCGCAGTAAAGCTCAGTAAGTGTCAGTGCACCAGTGTTAGTGAGGACTCCGGTGAATTAGTGCAGTGGTGTACGCTGGCCGGGACTCTGATCTTCGCGACCGCGGGGACGCTCTGCAAGGAGCCGGCGATTATGGTGTTGCCGCTGTGCGTTTTTTATGACTTCTTGAAAGACGTTCGGCCCGAAGATTTTTATTCGAAGGTAAGTTTCTCTAGTTATGTAGCAGGTTTACATTTTAATATTATTATATTTAACTGGAATGTTTTTATTACATAAATTTATATTGCTATGAAAATAAAGAAAGCTTACAAAAGGGATGGTATACTAAAAATCAATATTTTCAAAGAAACGGTTGATTGTTTGAAGCACTTTTGTGAGTCTTGTGTAAACGCCCCTTACACAAGTCGTACACACTGGTTACGTCAATCGCTAGTAAGGTGCTACGAAATATATTTCCATATGCACAAAATTATAAATATCTCCGAAGTTATATATATATATGTTCATACACACCATGGTAAATCTTATTGTATTTGATGTAAGTAAACTATTTATGTGGGTTTTTTGCACCACTGTTGTAAAAAAAATTTTTTTTTGACTTTGAACTTTAACTTACTTACTTACTTTTGACTTTAATGTATCTAATTACAAAACTTCACATAAAATCTGATTTTTTTTTACTTTTATCAAGTTGTAATACGTAATTATTTCTTAATGTAAACATGTAGGCAAATACCCAATTATTGTTTAATACTCTTCTCTAGTTGAGCTTAGCAAATGAGCACAGAAATAATCTATAACTTACAAAAATATGGTGTGTAATAACAAACACTAACAAAGTAATCATAAATACAAATTATGTTTAGTATTTGTGTGCCGCAAAGGTTGACCTACCTTATTTGAAATTCAAATACACATGAACCCTTACCAAATATGTTCGGAAATATTTTTAGTTAAAGGTCACAATATCTTAAATTAATTTATTAGTGTTTGATCGTCGGCATTATAGTTTTTACAAAAATATTATTTTACAAGTAAATTACATTTTATCCTGCAACATGAAACGATATCATGAAAAACAGAGAGTATAAATACAACGTACCTAATATAATAGTTGTAAACAACTATCAGACATTTAACTTACCTTACACGAAAGAAAGTTGATCCTATTAGAATCGTATAAATTGAACAAATCATATTAAATCCTCTGATTGAATGAAATGGGCGCAAAACATCCCCGAATCTTTGCTAATTGTCTAACTTATAACATACCATTATTCCGCGTGTGAGCCGACTTTCGTTAGGAATCTGTCTTAATATAAAGTATTACTCCGCTAACTAATCCAATCCCCTAATCCAATTTGTATCCCTGAACGTCTTGATTGTTTTGAAGTCGTGGTCAGAAAGTTAGATGGGATAACCAAATGTAAGGTTATCCGATGAGTATGTGGACAGATTAATTATACGTAAATTTTCCACTTGTCCGTACCCTACGAGTACACAATACGATGGGTGTCATATTATTATGGGCATTCCCAAAATAGTCTTATCTTTTGGGCACAAGAGCCAGAGTCATCAAGGCTCACACAGGCAGAGTCCTCACTCTCTAGAGTGGTGTCTGGGACATCACGAAGGCACCACCAGAGATTGGCCGGTGTCAGAGAGCCGCCACTTCCTCCCGTCCTCACCAGCGGATTCCATGTGAGCAAACCAATGCAATAAGTAATAAGATTATTGCATTTAACTGGTGGCGCCATTGGTGAATATACCACTGTTATTTGACAAAATTACAGACCGGAACATAACACCATACATCCCATAAAAGCAATTGCAATGCACAAACAAAATAAATTGAATGTTATTCCTTCAACTCGGAATGTAATTTTATGCCGAAATTTTTCTCGTGTTATTAAAGCACCCTTCTCGTTTTCGATTAAATTTATTTTCTTGTACTTTGTACGTGCGTGATAAGACGCCACGTGTAGGCGTAATAATATAACACTTTAATATTTCCTTTGTTTGCGAAACGGTATTAAATGTTATACCGATTAGCTTTTTTGGCGTAGTAACCTTCCATTTTGCCGGGGTAACAAATGATGAAACTATATCTAACATTATATTTTTCCCGCGACTTCGTTCGCTATAAGCGTAATCTCGTAGGAACCGTACATTTTTCAGCGATATAAAGTAGCATAATATGTCCTATCCCGTGGTCTACTCTATATCTGTGCTAAAATGTCATCAAAATCGATGCAGTGATTTCGGAGCCTATATAATGCAAACAAACAAACAAATCTTTCCTCGTTATAATATAAGTAAGATTAAAAGAAAAACTAAAAAAAAAAGAAAACTGCTAATCTGTAAAGATATTTAGAATTATCATATAAAATACTATACTATACTATTATATATAAACTGTAACTTTCTGTAAAAAAATATTATAGTTTGCATACACCAACATCGAAAACGTAGATAGCAATTTCAAACGTAATGGAACTGAAACATTCTAAAACAATATAACGCCTACTTCGCACTGCAGACAGCAAAACACAAGCAACGTATTTCAAATAATTATGGAATAATCTAGCCAATATTTCAAATATAATGCATTCTAATAATAAGCATGATTAAGTACAAAATGATAAAGCACTCGTTTAGTTTATAACGTCGATGTTTGGTGTAGTGTGTGCTACATAGTAGGATGTCATGACGTTACGTTGAAATTTTCATCTTAAAAATGCAGCGCCGCGTAGCGTGGCGTATCGTCGCAGTGTGTACTGACCCTAATGGTGTCAATAACAATGATATAACTTCAATAATCATCTACGATGTTGACCAAAGCAGATTGTTTAGTAAGAGATAAAATATTACAATAATATTGTACTAAACTACACAGTCTATAGTAATTCAATGTTAGTTTCAATTCACTGTTACTTTACCTTGACTAAAATGCGTTTTTTTTAAGAAAATAACATTTAATCGCAGTTAAGTATATGAGTGAATGTTCATAGAACTTATAGGTAGATACTAGGTACTAATCTAGATATGAATAAGCGCTAATTACTTAATTTGTGTGTAGAACTAACGTTCAATATTGACCAGAGCAGTTTGTCTGGCCATTACTCCACGCCTGGTATTGCACACTTATACTTAACTTGTTTTAACTTGATTAACCGCCACATAGTCAATAGCTTTTTTAAACCCCGACAAAAAAAGACAGGTGTTATATTTTATTTTAACAATAATCAAAAGTTAAAAATTATATCCCGACTACGGAAACTATATAGCCTATGTTAGCCGGGGTCGTTAGTCGTTTCGCACCGCGAGGATTCGAACCGCGGTGTGAATAGCCCCAGCACTGTTTTTGGATGAGTCGATTCGCCCTGCAGTAGAAAAATTTCTGTTTTTGAACATGCATAGTACAACCATGTACAAAATAACAGAAAAATACAAAATAAGTTCTAAGTTACTCTATTGGGAAAAGCTGCGATTTCAGAAACGATTGACTCCCAGTAAAACGATCATGCCGTGGTTCGGTACAGTCTTTGGAAAACAGATATTTGTTTGATGGACCCGGTCTTTCGACATCGCCACGACTGTTAATATGTTAGAATACTTACTTTAGGACTTTAAGCGACAAAACATTGGCTGCTACCTTCTGTGAGTACATTTAAAAAAAAACATAAACAACATTCTGATATGTCAAGACTAACTTAGGCTGTAATTTAATTAAAAGTGGTTGTCGCTCTACGCCAAAACATTTATTGGCTTTAGTTTGAAAAAGACGAAAAATAAAAAAGTTCACCTTTTATTATTAAGTAAAAAAATTAAAAAAAAAAAAAAAACTTATAACATATTACATATAAAATTCATGATTTTTGAAGTTTACCATTATTTTTCAATAATAATTTACTCACAATGTTATGATGAAATAGACTTCAACTATTCCTAACTAATCAATTAACAAAGTTTTGAAGATCAAATAACCCATAATTAATAAACACCACGGTTTGAATCCTCGCAGTGCGAAACGCCTAACGGTCCTGTTACGAATCTTTTGACACCTAATTAATTAAAATCGGATAAACAGTTTAGACCCTACAATGAAACAAATATAGGTACATACATGGACTGCCAAAATCATTACCATCGGCTTCGCCGTAGGCAGGTGAAAAGCCTGTACACTTAATATTTAGAATGCCTTGAGGATTGAGGAGGTCATTTTGTACATAGAAAAAACCTTATTAAAAATAAAAGGTTGTCCTATTTTTATAATATTTTTTTAAATTTTATTATTTATTTTATAATATAATATTATTATTACTTTTCTTGCGAAACCACGTAGGTAATCAGATTGAAACATGTTCTTCTAGTTCATACCACATTGTTTGTATTTAGTATGATTATATGTCAGTAGACAATATTATTAAATACTCCACACAAAAGGTAGCTTTGGAGCATTTTAATTTACTTATTTTATTCATTTATACAATCGCGTTGACTCTGCACGTAATCAGGTAAAAATACAATTCAAACTGAAGTAAGATATAAATGATGGATTGTTATGGTAAACATTTATGGGCAATTTATCATGGCCAAAAGTTTGCACTGATAGTGACAAATTCGATATTCAATTTGTAATTTACTTTAAACGGACTAGTAACGCCTGATCTCCCGTAGCAATATACGAGTTCGCTGCAACAGATCTGCTTATGTTGGCGATTTTAAACGATGGACGAGATTTCTACGTTAAAACAATATGAATTACTTTTTAATACGCTTCTGCCTCTCATCGCTCATTAGAACTGATTATCTGAAATGTTTTTTTAAATATCTTACGGAATTTGAATATTTTAACAGAATCTTGAGGAAAATTCAGATTTTATTTCTTAGTGTCTACCGAATCATCTTCGGGGTTTTTCTTTTGTAAATATAGGCACTATTTTTGAAAATCATTTAAGTAGGTACTATGTCGATTGTCGATATAGTGTATTTTCTAGCCTAATCACTTTTTATATCATATTAAATCTATATCTATATCATATTATTGGTTGTTCGAGTTGGGCGAAAATTATTTCACTGCTTTCGTTTTATTACCCAGGAGATTGATTCATTTTATCCCGAAGTCCGAACTCATCAAAACTGTTACACAGTAGATTTATTTTATGAGTCTTCAAGCGGCAAAATATGTAACCACACTTGTACTTTCTAGAAATAGTCAAGAACTTCAAAAAGGCATTTGTAAATAGTTTAAAAATCGAAATCTCATAACGTTTAAAAATATAATAGGTAATTTTCCATTAAGAAACTATGTTTTTGTGATTTTTTAATGTAAAATACATATTTTACAATTGAAATATACATAGTACAGTAAATAAATTCAAGAAATATTATGTCTATGTCAAAAATTCTGATGTTCGAGTAAAGTCGAATGAAACATTAGTAGCTCTATTTCAAACATCCCGAGTTCCTGTTTTCAATTTTTTCTAACTCAGTTTAGCCTTTCGAACGTCAATTTATACGAAAGATTGATTGTTGAATTTACAAACACAAACAAAAAGCTTTCGAATTCATTATTGTAGAGAAATGGGATTGTTATTTTGACTAGCTGTTGTCACTCAAGTCTGGGTGGTAAATAGGAGACAATAATCAACTGTATACTTTGCGTAACTGAAACCAAAGACTTTGAAGATTTTCAGGAAGATACATTTCTTTTCTTTATTGTATGAATGTTAACGTTTTCTACGCAACATCTAGAAACAAGTTATTCAAAGTTTCATCATATTTAAGCAAAGAAGTATTAGGAAGCGCTTGAAATGGGACCTGCAACTGATATTGGTAAATTACTCATAAATCCTTTCGTATACAGTCGTTGCATTTTCAACGTAAAACTGACAACGAAATATGTAGACGAGAAAAAGTACAAAACAAGTATGAGCAATGGCAATCATTGTTCAATTTGGGTCACAGGTAAAAGACATCGTTACCAGCCGTGACACATTTTAGCTCCAGGTAAAAATGCTCCGACATGTTTTGTATTCTACAAGATCTATTTCTGCTCTAAAACGTAGCAAAAAGCAAATGTATGTTGTTAAATTTTCGCTCTAACGCTAAACAGTGCATATATTTTCAGAATCGTATTATTATCCGACAATAAATAGTCAAATTTATACTAAGCTAACAGATAAAAGCTATATTTATACTAATCAAACATCAGACTGTGCATAAGCTTAATTAATTTTCCTTCGCTCATAATTAGCGAAAACAAGAAAACTTTGTTTCGGTGTTTAAACACTTTGGCGAGAGGTATTATCTGATTTAATATTAGTATTCCACACATAAGAAGGGACACGACCGTTGGCAAGTTTTCGCAATAACCCTCGTTTTATTCGTCAATATATTTGGCAGTTCGGTTGTGTTGTGCTAAATGTTTTATCACTTTACGGCATGAGATCGCATAAACTTAGGAAAGTGCAATAAAAAGTTACAATGCTTATATTTTTGTATTCTAACGATCTGTGAAAGGTCATTGCTAAAGTTAAAATTTTATAATGACATCTGTTATGTTTATTATTGTTTTAATTCTCCTCTTAAACAATAATAATGGCCTTGGCTCAATATTTAATATTAAACACCTTGTTTGGTTGTTCTTGGCACATTTAAAAAAAATGTTATTCACAAAACTCATCTAAAAAATCAAAGAACCTCCCTATTTTATAATAAATTAAGCATTAAAAATAAGAAGCACAAAGGTACGTTTCAAATTAAAATCACCTTAAATTTTTATAAGCTCTCGGATATAACGATATCGTTTTCAAGCAAAATAATTGTTCGTTTTGCTTAATGAATATTGATTTCGCGCCGCCTCCCTAATTCACTCCGCATAAAATTAGCAACAAGCCATGCTAAGACCGTGGCCGATATTTCTCAAATCTTGACGAGTATGAAATTCTCCGTGGCGCTTAACATTAAATTAGCATCGGGATTTTTCTCTCACTTTTTCCCCGTCCTCGACCATCGGGCCCTGTATATTTCAGCGGTTGCGTAATTTGTGGATCGTAAATGTTCTGAAATTGGTCATCCCTTTGGTTGAGGTGAATTTATGGGCTCTTCGGTTGGCCTGTCGAAAGGGGAATTAATAAGGCCCCCTCTAATGGTGAAACGTACCCGTACCATCAATTTGAATGTCCCAAGATTGCTACAGACCAGCGAAATGGGCTTCGCTTGGGAAATATTTCACTTATAGATTTCTTTATTACGTGTTATAAATGTCAGCGAAAATTGACTTGAAAAATTGACGGAGATGATTGGTTGGAAGTGAAAAGTTATGTGACGCTTACTGGGAAATTGATAAGTGTTGCAAGTGGACCCTTATGTTCATTTAAGATTAATTGGGTTAACCTACCTACTAGGCTCACATAGTAGTGACTGTAGTCAGCGAATTAACAATCAAATGATTGATTAGGCTACGAATTTGAACTTTCATTTTACTTAAACTGTAGCCATCTTAATTTTTTTAAGAACACCAGTAATACAAATAAATTATCTTTCTACTTTCGCAAATGTAAGCTCTTAAGTTCGCTCACTCAGCACAAATTTAATTAAGAGCTATGCAATGATAAGCTGCAGGTGTGTTGGGCGGACTTTAGTGACGGAAAATACGCGGGGTATAATTAAAACGGCAGTTTATTTTGCAAAGTAAATTAATTATTACATTGTTGTGTACAAATACCATGCGAGAGCTAGATTAATTTTTATTAAATGAGAAATTTAAATATTTTTCATTTAATAAAAATACTATTTTAGTTTGATTTAAATATCAACGATTAACTTCCTGACTTTGCTAATTTAATATATTATACCTTTAAATGAAATAAAAAAATTCAATATTTTATACCGAAGCTGTTAGTCGATTATGTCTTATCAATCGATCAATGATCAAAATGCAAAAATATAATTGAATTAAAAAATATTGTTCCTATTAAGAAAACAATAGTGTTATGTATTAACTGCCTGATATTTTTATCTAAGGGTCAATTCACACCGTAACAAAACTATACACGACATGGCGCTGCATTTTAAGAATTTAATTGTAAATAGCTCTATATATTCACAATTGAATTTTATTATTCATTACACAAGAAAATACGCGTTTCATTGTAAGAGTTCGAATGTCAGGTTGCACCGCGCTGGACAGTGCTTGTGCAGTGCATGATTGATGTTATATGAAACGTGTATCTTTTTGTGTAGTGAATAAAGTTCAATTTTGAATTGCCATTTAAAATGCAGCGCCGTCTCGTATCGCGTCGCGCGCGTGTCGTTCGTCGCGGTGTAAATTGACCCTTACTAAGCTTTTTATTTACAGATCAACACAAAATAAGAAAATAATATTTTGTTTCAGTAAAGTTTTTTTATATAATGTTACCTAATTTTAGACGGTTAATTTCCTACAGCCTACGCTATTTACATAAAGTAGACTGATTCACGTGTGTGATAAAAATAACATTGTTCAAAGACACAGGTAGATTAACTCGTTAAATGTCTTGAGTGAAACGGAATTTCATTAACATTTTCTTATCTTTTTAAAACATTTGTGTTTGCTGAACGATGGCAGGACGTCTCTTGTCTTCGAAGCACGTACCCGTCGTGAGGACATATGTGGGGGACATAAATTCTAGGCATTTCCAGTAACACTTGACTTTGCATCTTCGTCGGAAGGCTGAGACCGAGCCAAGCGACGCAGCTCCAGGGGTGCCAACTATGCAGTTGCTTCTTCTTATACACATACATACATGTACGATGAAACTCGTGTGCTTACCAGCCCTGTGCAGCTGGCACCCATCCGAGCGGACGTTCTATACATAGCCTGACCTAACGAAATAGAAAATGCCATTCTTTCGACGAAACAAGGAGGCGTTCAACCAGTTTTATTTACATTCGAATTCGTTTTACGCTCGAGAGTTTTAATATAATTTTAACTTATTTCAACGCCTGACACTTTGCTTTACTATTAAATTACTTTAGAAAGTACTCGTAGTTGCTAAAAATACAAAATAAACTACCGTACTATATTAAACTACCATACTATATTAAATTACTATACTGTGATAAACTACCATACTATATTACACCACCATACTACATTAAACTACCGTACTATATTAAACTACCATACTGTATTAAACTACCATACTGTATTAAACTACCATACTATATTAAACTACCTTACTATATTAAATAACCATACTGTAATAAACTACCATACTATATTACACCACCATACTACATTAAACTACCGTACTATATTAAACTACCATACTGTATTAAACTACCTGTATTAAACTACCATTCTACATTAACCTACCATACTATATTAAATTACCATACTAAATTAAACTACCATACTATTTTAAACTACCATACTATATTAAACTACCATACTACATTAAACTACCATACTACATTAAACTACCATACTATATTAAACTACCATACCACATTATACTACCATACTATATTAAACTACCATACTATATTAAACTACCATACTACATGAAACTACCATTCTACATTAAACTACCATACTATATTAAACTACCATACTATATTAAACTACCATACTATATTAAACTACCATACTATATTAAACAACCATACTATATTAAACTACCATACTGTATTAATACTGTATTAAACTACCATACTACATTAAACTACCATACTATATTAAATTACCATACTAAATTAAACTACCATACTATATTAAACTACCATACTATATTAAACTACCATACTACATTAAACTACCATACTACATTAAACTACCATACTATATTAAACTACCATACTACATTAAACTAGCATACTATATTAAACTACCATAATTTACTTCTCAATGTATGCTTAATTTGATGAATAACAACTATTGGTACTACGTTACCACATCTGACGAAATTCACCCGAACTTGTAAATCTATCGCAGTTCGATAATTTAAGGTAGTTTTAGTTAAGCGATTCAGCGTTGGCGAACTAATAGATAGCCGGCAAACAATTTGAGAGCGAACGTTTTTAATACGCTTACCAATTGTTCAAGCGATAGAATTTTGGTATTTATTTGCACTCGCAAGCCGTCGGATTAACGAGATATTCAAAATAAAATTTAGCCCGCGGCTGCGTCTGCGTAAATACAACAGTATCCCACGGGAACACTATAATTTTTCGGGATAAAGAGTAATATGTGTTAATCCAGAGCTTAAACTACTACCATACCAAATTTCATCAAATTCCGTTAGAAGTTTCTGCGTGAAAGAGTAACAAAAATCCATCCATCCATCCATACATCCATCCATCCATCATCACAAACTTTCACATTTATAATAGTAGTAGGATTATATTAGTAGCGTTCATTGACGTATAGTATGTTTCCTGTATGTGAATTGGGAAGTCATGGGCATTGACAAAAATAATGCTTAGATAAGTTGCTCACTCACGCGAGTGTGTTCAAAAGATCGGACAAAAATTGGTGATCGGTCACTACTCTCGAAAGACCGAATAAGAGAGGCGTAAAAATGTTACTTAATTAACATTAGCGAGTTATTTTATGATAGAATATTGTATTTCATCGCTTACAAAAGCTAGGGATATAATGTTATGAAATCATTATTATTTTACTTCAACGTATCAATATTTTTGTACTTACGAGCACGTAAAAAAATTTTGTGTAGCTAAGTAAAGGTAGCCAGAAGTTCACCTTTACTTTAAAGCTCGTTTAGTAGCTGTATTCTTTTGACTGAGTAGGAAATATGTCTTTGGCAATAAATACTTGTACGAGTATCTTTTGTAATATAAAGTGATACAATTAGGCAAAACAAAACGATAAAACTAAAACTCGAAACTTAGATAAGTAACTTGATAAAATATTTAAAGTTTTTCATACAAAGGCTGCTTAACCCAATACCTACCCTACATTTATAGTGATTGAAAATATCTAGTTATGTACAGTACAGTAAGCTGCCTAACATTTTCATCTGATTTCGTCTGTGATTATCATTCAATTTAATCAAAGTCAAGAAGAAGAAATATATCTTCCGTTCTATATTTCACGAAAACACCACATATAAATGAAAATGAGAGGAAAGACATCAAGAATGATAAATACTGGGTTATATTTTATTTCCTGAGAAACAGAACATGTTTAGTATTAAAAATAGAATAATCTACAAAAGCATTTAATTGTCAAATCTCAAGTATATAAAAGTGTGAAAATCTTTAATAAAATAATAATTATGGTCACCCTACTGCGTGGGCGACTGGACGACACTCCACGCGCCGCGCGCCGTTGTACGCTTCAATCACTCGCAACGTCATAGGGGTCAATATCGTGACGTTTTTCTGAAATGCTTTTTTAAGTGTATAAATTAGTAAATAATGATTTTAAATTAGTAGTCCAATGTTGTAAAACCATTTTAGTACCAAAAAAAAAATAACTAAGTAGCTATGCCACAGTACTTCTATTTCATGTACCTACCTATTATACATGGTTTTTACCGAAACGCTATAAAACACCCAGTAAAGCATAAAAAAATGGTTCCTATAGGAATCATCGAGTCCCTGACCATACAATACAATAGAGTTATAAATTACTCGTGTGTCAGTTGTCTTATTATTGGGTCACCAATCTTTTGGTCGTTAAAGACACGGTCTGGACCGCGGCCAACTGTGCGCAGTCGTAAATTGTCTTTATAACTTAATATGCGTACTTGTCGGGCTATTGTAATGTAATCAAACTGTCGATAAAAATACTTTTTCACTATGGAACTGGTGGAGGTAACATTTATCATTTTCTTGTGTAGCTTAAGCTTAAGCGTAAGCTACTATTATAATAATAGTAAGTAGCTTTTTTCCTTCCGTCAGACGTAGCCAGCTGTTGTGAAATTTACAGCACGACCACGTTGCACATTGGCCCTCGGCAATCATAGTTGTTCTATGAAAAACGTCGATTCTCAAAAGATATTAGAAGCATGGTTTTACATCACCTTTATTCTCGCTATCTAAAGCAGTTTTTTTTTATTAAGTTGTTGTTATTTAAATTATGAAATAAGTTTATGAAATTACTTACGTACGTATAGAATTTATTAAAAGCAAAATAAATATAAAAAAAATAAACATAGCATCACAACCGATGCTATGCAATAAACATAAATCACAATCCGAAGAAATAGAAGTCAATACCGATGAAAAAAGAAAATATCTAGCGCACAATTCAAACGAGGGTTATATTATTATTCTTTGATAAGCTCTTTAATTTCCGCTGCTTTGATTTTAAATAAGGTCTGGGAAAACGTTCTACTAGCTTGCGGTAATCGCCTCCATAGGCGCCCACGCTAGCTGATACATAATTATACAACGAAATAATTATGAATCGCAGGTATTAAGAGTACTTTCTAAGCCGTATATTAATTGGTTTTGGGTAATTATATGCCGAGAGTGATTAATTAGGTTAGGGTTGAATTAAGCCTGAAGGGTCGCAGTTTCAAACTAGATTCAGTAATCACATGCATAATATGATATTATGATAATATTATTATAATTGTACAATTTGGGAATATATAGTTGCTAATTTCATATATCTTCTATAGTTTAATATTTTGTCGAGAATAATCTTAGGTGTGGGTTAAAATCTCGCACAATGTTGCAAGAATTTCCCGTACCGTACGGTATAGACCATAAATCGCAAGTTTGTGCAAGGAATTTCTTACGTTCGTCAACCCTGGCCCCATATTAAGAAACGTTGTTTCGTTTTAGACATAATATATTCGCGTTACGACAGATTCGTCTTAGGTCAGATTCGCTTTAAAACAGGTTCGCTTTAAGGCAGAAGTATGGTGACCTTGATTTTTTTAAATTTGTTTAGAATTACCATGCTTTTAACATGTATGTTGTTCGCCTTAAAGAGGAACGTAATTTAGATACACTTCCCCGTTTCCGATTGAACTTTCCGAAAGTTCACTTGCATAGGAAAATCCTGGAAGCCAGCACTATGCAATATTATGATGACATAGTGCTGATCTGATAATGGAGCTGCAAGGTGGTCAGTTGGTAAAAAATCCGTTACAAAACGACATAACCCCTTGAGCTCCTACGATTTGCTTGATGAGTACTTTGTCTTTAGATAGTATCCGGGGTCTGATGGATTCGTCATCGATTTATTTGCAGCCCATTATTTGAAAGGATTTCCAATAAATATTCTCACTTTGGTTTTTTTTAACATACCTAATTGAAGTGAAAACTAATATGTAGTAAGACCATAATATTATTTATACCATCTAAAGACAAAGTTCTCGTCAAGACGAATCATAGGAGCTTTAACACGATGGGGGTATGGCGTTTTGTAATGGACAAAACCTTGCAGCTCTATCATCAGATTAGTGACAACGCAATATTATGATCCATGTCATCATAATATTGCATTTTCACAGGTGTCCATTGTACCCGCGCGTGTTAAATTACAGTTTACCTAGAAACGGGGAAGTGTTTCAAAATTAAGTCACATTTTAAAGCGAACATAGTTAATATTATATACATACATTGCAAGTTAAATTGAAGGATGTTTAATGGATGTACAGCTTGAGCTTGCGGTTTATTGTAAACAAATTTTCAAAAATATTTTTATATTGACTATAATACTAACTTAAAGCGTATCTTTCCTAGGGCGAATCTGCCGTAAAGCGAATTTATCCTCAGGCGAATCTGTCGTAACGTGAACCGGTCCTAAACGCAACATATGTTAGGACCTTCCCTTTTCCCACTTAACTCAAAAGCCCTTATATCGTGAAGCACTTTTGAGTTTAGTACTCACTTGCAAAAAGTGTCTTTTGTAAGAAAATTTTACAATTAACGACGTTTGTTTAAAAAAAAAACAAAATTAATATTAACTAGCTGCTAGTAATAAAATATGCTAGTTACTGGTATATATCACATGCGAACTTTATTGGTTATATTATTTTCTTAATAGTACTTGCGTGAAAGCACAATTATCAGCTATTTATCCGACATATTGTCCCAAGTTTCAAAGAGAAATAATGGTCACTGAAACCCAAAGCATTATCAACTTTACATGGACAGTATAAAAATAATAGATTTACTGTTAGACAAATAATTAGATTGGTAAGATATATTTATGAAATCGCAGGAAAATACCGCTCGCGGTAACTTGCCTCTAATCCGTACTAAGCGGGTAGGTTAGTCGGGAAGTCCTTATTTGTGCTAATTTTAGAGCATTAATATTAAGATATATTCTCATAAAACCCGATTTGATATTTGATTCATCATCATATTTGAGTCATGATCAGAGATGTTATATGAGAGGTCTTTGCTGACTTCATCATCAACTATCGTTGGCAACTGAAGATTAAAATAATCTATCCCATATACATAGCATTTTGCTGAAATTGTTAATATAGTTATATATACAACAAAGTCCTACGGTTATTAAAATAAAAAAATAAATTGTTTGAAATAAAATTGAATGCTGCCTGCTTTATGTTCTGATAGATTTAGGTCAGGTCGAGGTTCGTTCTGTCTATTCATTATATTGTGATTTAAAAATATAATACATTTTTATATTTTTGTTCCCAATACCTAAAAATATGTCGCTTTTAGTTTCCAAATGATACCAGGCTATATTAATGATACTTACAACATGATTGAACGTCCTAGATATTAACACAATATTCTTAAAATTAAAGCTAGCGAGGTACTTAAATCCAGTTATTCCTCCATTGTTGAACTAATTGATTCATTACCTACATTGTAAATTATATTCATTTATTTCTTTCGCAGTTAAATATTAACTTCTGTTGTAGGATTTAAAAAAGTGTCGGAAATTGAATCAGTTCGTATTTTGCCGAAATAAATAAATAATTTACTAGTGTCGTGGGTGCAAAATGGATATTGAATGTCTAAATTTGTGGTGCGATATCAGTGATGCACTCCATTTGCTCGGCATACTAAATCTACGAGCTGCGACAACTTTTTCACCAACAATTTTATATGACGCTATTATATTACATGTCTAGGTATACGCTATTACCCTATGTCGCTAAAGCACTTGCAAGTAAATTATAATTTACTCAACATATCGTTTTATTAGTATATTTATTTTAACATATTGTATTACTTTATTACTAAAGTTTAAAATAGTTATCATTTTATATATGTAGGTACTTACATAGATATGCCTTTTTACATATAATAATATAATTTTTAGTACAATGTAACTTAATAAAACAATATTGAATTTGAACATAAATATTGAATCAAGGGAATCTAATACCTATATTTCTTAAACCTGCTAGTAAATACCTAGCTAGATATTCGCTTCAATTTTCGTGAATGCGAATAAAATATTTTCAACCCTGTTATTTTTGCGGCAGCCATAATTGGATGGTCGTAAGTACCCTCAAAATGCACAAGTGAACTCTAACATGCTTCATCGACGAACTTGAAAAATAATAGATTTATTGAATATAACTGCGCCAAAAGTAAAAACGAATTTCCAGAATTTTCGACCCTCCAAAAATCCCTCGACGAGTAAAAATTATTTTTCCGCCGAGTCCATTCGAAAACATTGAATAAAAAAATATCTAAAGCTGTACGAAACGGCGGGGAAATTTATTATGGAATGTTTTTACAGACATTCGAAGTTCCTTAATCTGAAATCGATAAAAACGACGTCGGGCCAACTTGTGAATAGTACTTTAAGTTCGGAATGGTAGAAAGTCCTTGTCGGCCAACACCTGTGCGCTGTAGCGATACGGCCGCGATAGAGCCGTAGTTTGAGACCCAACATACATATAAAACAGAATGTTTTCTTGGTAATTTATCGAAGAACTGCGATTTGCGAATTGCGAGTTTAGATAACTTCATAGTGGGTTTTCTCTTCGTATATTGTACTGAATATATTATAATGTTTAAAATCTATTTTATTTACTTTATAATTATTTTGAGAAACGATTGTTAGTAGGTACTTGTTGTATTATTATTACCATTTTCAGTTATTACCTACTAGCTTTTCCCAACATAAAGCAAGCGTTTTGACGGGACTTTCTCCGGCAGATAACTGATGTTATAAGGAGTAATTTAGGCTACTTTTTCTTAGGATTCCGTTAAAAATAGGGTTCCGTTTCCATTAATAGGTCCACGCAAACGAAGTTGTGGACACCAGCTAGTTATAGTAATAAATAACGATATCAACTAACCATATTATGCTGAGACACAAAAATGCTTGGCAACAATACGCATAGTGCGACGACCTCTGTGGCTCAGTGGTTAGCCGGAGGTCGCGGGTTCGAATCCCGCAGAAGGAACAAAAAGGCTTACTGTATTCCTGGATCATGGAATGTATATGCTTAAACCTAGCCTTTTTTGATTATAAGATGTATGGGATAATGTATAGATAATATTATAATGTGATTGTATTTATATTATCTATATATCCTATCATTTATGGTCCTTCATGCCGGATAACCATGTGTATAATATGATAAAAATCTTAAATATAATTATGTATTGTATAAAATATGTAATAACATATTATATATCATTATGTGATCCCGTAACACAATTACTTCGGGACAGATTGGCGTGGTGCGAAGCGTATTAAAGTTACATGCATTATAAATGCAGGCGAGTCCGAAACAGGAACTCATAAAACACTAGTGACTAGTCCCTCACGGCAAAAATGTACACTAAAACTTTTAAAACGAGGCTTCGACCATGCGTCTCGAGAGCTCTTAATAACCAGCGACCGCCGACTGCAACTCATTACGGTCCTAGTTTTACTTATATACCTACTTATGTCGGCTTTTCCTAGCACTTCTAGTACTTATATATGAAAGTGTAAATGGACAAATGTCATTTTGAGCAGGAAATTCTTTGCTTTCATTATAATAAAGAATTTAGCAGTCACTCAAATATCTACAAAGTCTTAATTTTTATAATGCCTTTTCCCGTAGTTAACAAAGACCCTCTCGTAGAGATTCCGTGTTAGATGACCGATGGCTATCGAGAACAGAATATGATATAGGTAATCCTTTTTTCCTTTTCATATATAAAAATGGATTACAATTTCAATGTCTCGCTAAAGCTCGAAGTTAATTTTGGTGTTCAAATAATTGTGGAAGTACAGGAAAGGATTCAACGGTGAGAAATATTGAAAAATATGTGGCGAAAGTGCTAAAAACAGCGACTGAAATTTCCCATACAAACTGTTCACAGTGTTCACTTTGTCACTTGAAGGTCAAATATTTATAGACGTGCGTTCAGGTTACCTGCTCGGTTTATTTCAAAAATATCGGCCGGCCGCAATAGGCCGGAAGTTATAGATGTAGGGTCGGGTGTAGGTGGAACTATTTATTTCTTCCAGTTCATAGTTAAGACAGAACAACGTGTATCGGGAATTAAAATCAACAGAACTTCTGTTCACATAAGTCACGTAATAAACCGAGTGATTGTAAAATTTCGGACATGCCGCAGTTGAAGAGCACTAGAGATGTCCTCAAAGTCGGAGTCCGATTGTTGAAATGACAGTCGGAATTCAGGTGCAATTTCTAGTGAACATTATGTTCATATATTTGATTTAATAATATTATTTTTATATTTATTATTTTTAAATGTAAAACCAGCCAATTGCGAGTCGGACTCGCGCACGTAATGTTCCATACCATTATACCAATATTTTAGGTGTTAACTTATTATTTCGTTATATTTGTAAGAAGTTTTCCAATTAAACGCATTTTACAAGTTCCGTATTTGTAACTCCTGAACTAACAAAGTTATTTATACGGTTATAGTTTTCCTTAATAGTTCATCACACGGACTACCATCATGATTTTTTCAGATATTTCGAGCCATTTAGTTTTGACGTGTGATTTTTGTTACACATCCTTGGACATGGAGTCACTGAGACTCCTCCTGCTATATGTTAGTAGGTATATAACGTAATTCGACGTAACGATAGTATACGTTCAAAATAAGAGAGAAAATTTGGTTCTCATCTTATTAAGCAAGTTTGAATGAAGTAACTTCACTTACCAGAACTTTTTATTAAATTTTACTTATTATTACTAATTTACTTTAGTATTTTAATATTACTCTTCTTTATTAAGACACATTTTAGTCTTTAGCGACGTGAAATCACTTATAGGAATATTATGTTAGTAATGTAACTGAGTAAATTAAAACAAATTGGTAATAAGAAAATAAACTATAAAAAATAGTAAAAAAATGAAATTGAAGTCTAAATATTATTTGGAAAATATAACAAGGTCTAAAAGTGAGGTAATTACTATTTTTTTTTGTTAATTACTATTTTTAACTTTTTATTAAATTTTACTTATTATTACTAATTTACTTTAGCATTTTAATATTACTCTTCTTTATTAATCAAATCGGTAATAACAAAATAATAAACTATAAAAAATAGTTAAAAAATAAAATTGAAGTCTAAATATTATTTGGAAAAAATAACAAGGTCTAAAAATGAGGTAATTACTATTAGCAATCGCTACACAACGGTTTTCAAATTTGTAAGTAAACTGGACGATTAAATGTCTACGATATAATCTTCTACAGCTATATTTTCATGGTAGCATTAATGAACTTGTAGAAAAATTACTTCAGACACTAAACAGAAAGCAATAACATCCTCCGGGTCCGATTTATCGCAGGCCATAAGAAACGTAGTAATCTCATCTTCAACTGAAGGGTTTTCTAATCCTACCTTATACATTTTTTTAACAATATTTTTGTCATTTTATTCTAGTTGTACGTGGTTGATTTTTTTACCATATAAAATATTTTGTATGGGAAACGTGGACGTGGAGTCTCGGAGACTCCGAACAAATTTTAAAAACTGAATACTCAAGCGTTTTCTAGTCGGTGACGAAACCATCTATGTCTAGCTTTGCTTTGCCACTTACCGCAAAGGTAGTGGCTCGGTGCGGGGGGACGCAGGAAGTGACTTATTCACGAAATTTGCAGTTGACCCGGAGAAAAGACTCCACGTCCACAGTTAAAGTTTAAAGGGAGGAGGGGTGCCTTATTTTAACAAAAAAATGCGCTTTGAATATAGGAATAACTAACAAGAAAAAGGAATTAAGTTAAAAAAAATTAACTCCGAATCGTCAAGCAGTAAGCGAGCTGATGATGATGAATAGTTAGCATACGTCTTTCCATCATGTCAGATTTCAAACAAATAAAACTATATCAAAATTCATACGTTTGAGAACTACGATGCCACAAACAGACACGCACAAATACACACACACACAGACAAATCTATCCAACGAAATTAGAGGGGCGTTATAAGCTTGAGCTTATAACACCCCTCTGTTTTCGTCAGGGGCTAAAAAGTTTATATTAAATATACTTTTTAAAACGGTCCTAAAAGTTTCATAATAATCATAATCATGAACGTAAATACCACTCCTACATAATTACATATTTATTTTTGTTACGAAGAAAGTAATATTTGTTTTTGTAGCGGTGATCTTATACAGATTAGCAGATGAAACATGTCCAGAGGGAATTATTAATGACAAGAAGTCCCTTCTTATCATTACTAATTCATAATAACTTTATTTTCATGAAGGAATATATTATGGATATGTTTTTAGGGTTCTACATCTACAGTACTACAAGGAAACATTACATTTTCGCTCTGTCCATAAGTCTGTCTGTTCGCCCTTCTGGCTTTTGTTATTATGAATACAGTGTGTTTGGTTATCCGAATGAAATATTTAACCCACCCACCCATTTAGGCTACAATATTACATAAGTAATGGCAGTTCGCATAACTAAAGATGTTCGTGATTCACAGAAAAATAACATGATTAATATTTCCTGACAACTCGCACTTCGCATGGACACCCACCGTCACACTGCCGTACAACGCCCGCCGGCTTCAAGGTCACGCGCTCATCGAGTGGTACGCGGCCACCGTCACACTGCCGGCCGTACAACGCCCGCCGGCTTCAAGGTCACGTGCTCATGGACTAGTACCCGGTTATGAATAGAATTTAAGTATTTTATAGGACAATCTGGTCAAAATTCAAGGTCACATGTTATATTTGTTTTTGGAACGAGAATCGAACACTGGTCACGCTCCTTGAATATTTATTTTTGTTAACCATACATCCTGTATAAGTTGATACAATTTGGTAGAGTTATTGATTGTGTAAAGATGTTTTGGCATCATAAAATAATACATGTGAAGTGGGGATGTTCTTTTTTTTCATTCTACCCCATTATGCGTGGAGTATCGTCGAATAGGCGTTTGAGGGTTCCGTACGCAAAGGGTAAAACGGGACCCTATTATCGAGACTTCGCAGTTAGTCTGTCCGTCCGTATGTTTGTCACTAGGCTGTATTTCCATAACAGACAGTTGAAATTTTAACAGATTATATTTCCCATCCAAAATACGTGAGTTTTTTCCGTTTTGTACGGAACCCATCGTGCGCAAGTCCAACTCACACTTGCCATTTTTTATTTTTTATGAAGTGAGCCATTTTTGGTTAATCGGCCTCCAAAATGGCTTATAAGCTGGTCCCCCTAAACTATAAGGGGTTGAAACTTGTTACTTGCCATGCTGATAGGTGATAAATACTATAATATAGGAAAATTACTTTAAATTAAGTCACGCAATAATAGTTACGGCGCATCGGACGGAACTGAGTTCATATATTTTAAAGAAACCTCAGAAAACGGGCATTAGACAAGTTTTTCTGACTGAAGAATATTGATTCATAGAATATAATTTATGTGTCAAATATGTATTCTTACATTTTAATATAAACACACCACGTAAAATTTTTGTTTTAATTTAAATAAAATCGCAATAGAGGAAAATAGTAGCAATACCTATTTTTAACCGACTTACAAAAAAAGGAGGTGGTTAAACATTCAGCTGTATATATATATATATATATATATATATATATATATATATATATATATATATATATATTTATCAGCATCGAATGAGGACGATAAATTATTTCAACGTGAATACATTTTAATTGTGTCTAAATTTTTCCCTCGTAAAGTTCTTGTTTTGGAACTTTTTTTTGAAAAAAAAAGAAGAGTTTTTTTTCAACTTTGTTGTTGGAGAGCTACATTTTAACGGCTTAATCTACAATAATGTTATTTTGTAATGGTTTAATCTATCCTATATTAATTAATTTCAGCATTATCCTTGCTATTTAAGCTACAAAAAAGTAAAATTAAATGGATGTTTTTCTCACCACTTTAATGAATCTGAGAAACTCACAGATAAATAAGCAAAAATAATCTCACGCTCTATTTACTCGTATTTAAATTTAAACAGTTATAATACTGTTAGTATCGAGTGTTCTAGTTCTTTTCGTGAGACGGATGTTTAGAATACCCTACGAGAAATGATCTACAAATATATGTGAACTACAGATAATAGTGGGGCTTCATAACTGAAAAGCAATTTTTAAAAACCCTTCCCTTCTTTGACGAGGAAACGTGAGCTTGTAATTTGAGACGAGATCGATAAACTTGATATATGACATCAAACGTACGGGAATGCTTTTAAGCAAATTTCATGCGATAGTGAAGTGGTTTATTTGATTTAATAATGCTTGAATGCTTACAAGGAATAAGTGAACTAATGATATTAAATATCTACCTAAAAGGGATTATTATTAAGTAAAGAACGCATATTATGTATTCAATGAAGGGACCTCAGTTTCTTTGCATTAGAAAGCATAAAGCGTCTTTTCATGCTTAAAATATAATCGAGTGAACATTGGTTCTATATAGACTAATAATACAAAACTTTATAGTGACAAACAAACTTGGGTATCGACCAAAACCCATTTAGATTTCAACTCAAACATAAAATTGGATTAGTAAGATAATCTTCAGCCTATAATTTATTAAGGGTACTAACAGAATTGATTTTGTAGGACTGACAACCGAGGATATAATGCTTTTATGATCTTATTATATTTTCTTTTATATAAAAATTTATTGCAATTCCAATATCTCGCTAAAACTCGAAAACGGTTAGTTGTAGTTATAGTGTAGATTTAGTTATTTAGTTATTCCATTTTATAGTTAGTAGACAGCTAGGAATATTATAAAAAGTCACATGAGAATGAAAGTTTTGTTCCAATGCCTAAGCTAAAATTTTAATACGTTATAAGTTCTTTTGAAAATTGGAGAAAGAACGTACGAGAAATTTTCCTCACGACTTTAAACGACACAATCTGTTATGTCAGTCCGATTGGCAGATTGGTATACTTATGTAAAATTGTTGCTTTGCTTGAAGATTCGGAATTCGGAAATTTTTTTTACTAAATATCCGTGCAAAGCTCATTTGCTCAGGTACTATATATAATAAAACTTAAACGTATTTTGTAAAACGCAATTATTGTACACTATAATATCTTGTACGACAAAGCGAGTTGAAACGGCACTAGATAAGTAAGGAGCGATCCATCTAGCCCTTAGCCCATTAAAGTCGGCTTATCTATACATTGATTGCCCTGCCTGCCTGTACAAATTAAATTCCTATTAGCTAGGTACAGGAAATGTATCACGTATTGCCAAACTTTTCTTTACCTATTTATAGGCACAGATAACAATAACTTAAGTATTTTTATGTCATTTTGTAAACACATTTTTAAGATAGCTATTCAAAATTGACCTTTATCCACTACTAAATACGGAACCCAAAAAAGATACACGTTTCATATGACATCAGTCACTGCGCATGCGATGTATAGCGCGGTGCAACTGGACATTCGAACTCTTAAAATGAAACGTGTGTATTCTTCTGTAATGAATAAAATTCAATTTTGTATAGGTATCTTAAAAAAAATTACGCGTTGGCTTGAGAACCTCCTTCGGTTATTCGTCGGTTAGAAGGCAGCGCCGCTTCGCGTATCATTTCGATTCGGTGTGATTCGACCCTAACGCTAAAACTACCATGCCAACCGTGGTAACAACCTGTACACTATTCAATACTCATATAAATTAGAATTTATTTACTTGTATTAAGTATAATATAAAAAAAAGTAAAATTATGTTTGCAACACTGATTTATTTCCCGGTTTCCTTGACTAACTTACAAATATAATAAAAAGATTACGTTATTTCGCAATTCTACTCCGCTAATCCCATGACTTGTAGAAAAAAATAGGCAATGGCTTAAAATTAAATCTGGATTGGCTAGACGCTCCCAACTGATTTACGGTGTTAGCAAAATCTTCCCTTTAAAATGCTCTCAAGTCGAGCCAAGATTTTTAAATTTTAGGTCATGAACTTAGTTTGTTCTAAAACGTATCTTGAGTACTAGTATTATCGTCATTATAATGATAGTCAAATGTTACAAAATGTGCTCAATACAAAGATGTTATTTAACAAATAACTAATTACAATAATTATCACAAGAGTATTATGCGTTTTATCACAATATGCTGTAGGCTAGTTAAGTTTAACTTTTTCTGGTTAGCCTTATGAGTATATTCTTCCGATTATTATTCTCATCATGTTTATTTCAAAGCCCGTGGGAATATTATTTATACATTTAATCTAAGTAGTTAGCGTCGGATCCACGTACAGTTCTGACCGCGAGAAAAAGCACGTGTCGTTTCAACCTAAACGCCGAACCGAACTTCTAAATGCGCGGGGCCGACGGCCCGATCTGGCATGTCGATGACAGTGCATTTTCCAGAGTTTGAACTACGCGCTCTAATAAATTTTGAAGTATTATGTAAGACGCCGGCAGTCCAAACCGTGACGCATTTTTAGTCGTTATTAGCTCGACAGTTCGATCCGCAGTCCAATCCGCACATATCCTCCCGTGGTTTGGAACGCAGTCCGATCCGCGGTCCGAACTTTACGTGTGCAAAGCGCTTATGTCATCAGAATTATCACACATTTAACTATTCTATAAGATTTGAATAAAAATTATAAACTTATTTCTATTAGAGATAGAGGAAAAAATTGGAATTGGTGGAGTACAATTACTTTAGCAGTACTCGACAAGCGTCCTATTTCTCTCGCCCGTACTACAGTAATAGGTTTTCTGTTCTCCTCTCTCTATTACAGTTCAGGATCCACCCCCTAGCCCCCACCGCTGCCACCAACAATGACCTCGTATTTCAGCCGGAATTGTTTAAACACGGAACAAAGAAATACCTAGAACCGTTTAAGTATTTTGCCATAATTTTCTATGGACTTTTATTATTTTTAGTAGTGTAGGCAAGCAACGCTTTTCTAGCTTACGATTTTCGTTTATGTTCTCGCCTCTTTTATTTTCAACGTTTAGGCTTTAATTATTACTGTTGTTACGTATAACATACAATCAACATTTAGTCTTGTAGTCATAAAAATATATACTATATTATTCCCGGGGTGCTTCCCCTTTTATTTCTTACTTTTTTTGTCATTACAATTTGGCCGTCTCCCGCTTTGCTTGGAGAGGAAAACTGGAACACGTCCTACTAATCCTACATTCTTCTGATTAATTTCGTTGCGAGTCCCAAGATAGATTTAGCATGTCCCTCGGGCACCAATATCATATCAAAGGGCTTTTGTGTTTGTTTTGTGTTTACCACTGTCGATCCTGGCTACACAGGAGTTGCAGTAGTGGGTAAGTGTGGCGATAATAATAATTTATAATTTATACAACAAATTTTAACATTTTTTCGATACAAAACTGTAAATACAAGCTGAAGTAGTGCTACTAAGAACTAGCTCTATAGTTTTTGTTTCTTGTTAGGTTAGGTTAGGTTAAACTTTACTTACTTATTATATTATAGCCGTAAAGTCTATCTCATTAATATTTGTGACCTGCTCTATTTATATAGATATTCTCGGAGATACAATACAAAATAGTTACTGTAACTGACAACAACGTGTTGCAGAAACAAGAGATTGGCGACATATTTTCATTTCAAATATATATAAGTATTTTCGTTTTTGGAGAGATTAAAATTAATCATTAATTATTTAATATCTTACACTATGAACAATATTTTTAATAATTTATATTAATGTGCTTTCAATTGTATATATTATGACACAGTATAAAATTTTTTCTTATTGTACATATGGTACACAATATGAACAAGGTAATCGAAAACTTTAGGAATGAGAACATTTACTTAAAAAAAAAAGCATAATTTATTACACACGATTATATTTATTTAATTATTTAACAATTAGGTATTTATTAATAGATAATCTTTAATAAAAATAAAGTAGAAATTACGATTCTTACAAATCACACCGACAATCAAACTAGCAGAGCTTCCGCACGGCATTAGGATCTGACGCAAATGTCACCCATACACGCTGACGCTCAGATTTATATTCCGATGGGAAGGGATGAGGCCTCTCCCACCACCTACACTGAAAGCATCACTAAATTTCTAACAGCACATTGTACAATAATTTTATAAAGGGAGTAATTTAAAAAAATCAAATAATAATAATCAGTACATACGTGGGAGAATAAAAAAATATGAATTTCAAAAGTTATATTGATTTAATATTTCTCAATAACACCCCGTTTTGTTGTTTACTTTTTCCGAGAACGGTAACCTATTTTTGTAACTCGCAATAGCTGATTGTATTGTTTTTCCTCGGAGTAAAAATTGAAAGCTAAACTGTTTTTCATTTTTCCCATTAGGATAAAGACTTTCTGCTCTCTATGTGTAAATGTCCATTTAACATATTTTTTTTTTTGCTATTTTCGACACGTTATTATTGTTACTTTATTCGATATAATATATTGAATGTAGTAACAAATTGAAAACAAACGCGTAAAATATTGAATAGTTATGTGGAATTATAAATTACTACGCAGAAGCGAGTTTGTTTACTTTAAATATCTTATGAATTTATGACATTGCTACATAATATATATGCATATCTCCGGATATCCACTTCAATCTTATTCAATAATTGTATAAAATAGTTTTAAACCTAAATTAATATAAATATGCAAGTTTTCACAAAATTAAAGTTGATAGTAAAAAAGCTGAAAACGGTTTCACAGGGAATTATAAAAGTTCCTTTTCCACACAGTCCGAAGAAAATACTTTTTGTAAGAAATCCAACTTCTTCCGTGAAAGTATAAAATGCGCTGTTAGATTATTTTCAGTTTAGCGGTTGGCACAAGAGAAAATTCCTATAATATGCGCCATTGATTCAGAAATGTAGATGGGTTCATCCCTCTTCAAATGACAATTTTATATCTCGCGGATAGTATTTGAAGTAGAAATGGTTTGGATTATCTTTACATAATACGCTTTTATTAAAATATTCTAACATAAAGGTATTTAAGGTATTGAATACCTACCTAATATTTTGAACATACCGGTTGCAAAAACCCGGTTATAAAAATATGCTATTGATTTGATAAATCATTTCGCCGGGTTAGTTCCCGAACCGGTGGTAGGCATCACGTAGGGACATATACATAAGCGTTGCTTTATAACCTATATGGAAATAAAACTTTGAGTTTTGATTACTATCCTTACTTTTACTAGCATTTACATTTTACGTCACGTTACATGAGCCATGCACTGGAATATACAAATACTTGGGCCTCACAGAAGCCCGGCGTGAAATGCCTGACGCCAGGATCGTGTTTCGCCTAGTGAAACTGTAACACATCTGATATTAAGTCTATCTATTCGATGCATGTAACAGATCATGCATTAAGCGATAAAAATATTAGCGTAGCTTGACTTGGTTGTTTTACTTATAGATAATATTATTACTAGCTGACTCGACAGACGTTGTTTTGTCGTAACTATGAACTGAAATAAATAACTACCTACATTCACCTACGATTTCTACACATAAAACCTACACCTACACCAATTATCTCAACCTACTACAGCAACATCTGTCGGGTCAGCTAGTTTTACATATATAAAGAAAATTATATTGATCGACAACAATTTGTAGTTTTTATTTACAAATATAACTGGCTATTAACGTTGTTTACTTTGCCGATCAAACTTTTAACTCGTGAAACGTTCAACTCTCTACTTTGCACATAAATAAAACTTTGATAGGGGCAGCCATATAACCTTCCAGACAGGTAATAACAATACATCGCAACTCGAATAGGTTATATATATGAACACTACGTTATAAACTATCTAATAATTTTGTGTGGCGTGTTATTGTTATTTAAATACAATATTATTTTTAGCGCTAAAAGTTTTTTAACTCCAAAAGTCTAGAACTTAAGTGATAGATATTAAAAATAAAATCCGGTGCGAGTCGGATTCGCCCACGTAGGATTCCGTACCATTATAAATGTGCCCATATTTTACATATTTACTTATTATTTTGTTATTTTTATACGAAGTTTTCCAAGTAAGTGCATTTTACAAGTTAGACATCCTTAACTCCTAAACTAAGTTATATAAGCCGTTATAGTTTTCCTTCAAAGTTCATTACATGGACTACCGCTATGAATTTTCAGATTTTTCGAGACAGTCGTTTAGCTTTTAGAGGGGGGGGGGGGGGACGACGACGACACGCCCTATTGATAACAAAAAAATGCGTTTTAAAGTTGAATGTCTCGCAAACGGATACCTTTGCGTAACAAAAACGTCGTAGCAACATCACAATGTTTTTAAAATACCTATCTAATTATACTCCGCATGATGGGATGCGAGAGATGCGAGAAAAAAATAATTCCCACTTAATGTGTAGAGGAGGTATCCCAATAAAATATTTTTCATGGTTTTAATATAGCCTTTTGCCGACATGGTAACTACCATTACATACACGGTACACTTAACCATTTAAAGTTTCATCATTCTAGCACTATCCGTTTAGACGATAAGCCAAAGACGGACGGACGGATGGACATGACGAAACCATAACAGCTCCGAGACGTGAACTCGGTACGGAACCCTAAAATGGAGAAGCCCTCACTGACTGACATAATATAGGCGCTCGTAAAGCCGTTACCGCAAGTGGTAGAAATTCGGACAGTACTTTTAATTTACCATGTAGACGCACAGTTTGTATAGAAAATCCATAAATCTGCACCGATTTCGATGGAAATTGAGAATCGTTCTTTCAACTCAATTTTATTAAATATGTTAGAATTCACCCTCTGAGGGTTGAGAGTTTGTATGAAATAATATACTTATTTAAAATCTGTCCCGATTTCAACAAAAGGAGATCGGCAAGTCGCCATACATTTACTGCCTGGTAATTAAAATACGAGGCTTCAAAAAGTATTTATTGTAAGTTGTACTTTATGAGCATAGGAACAAAGAAGGCAATAATAGTACATTTAAACAAATGTACATAAAAGTACATCAAACTCAGGGAATAAAAGATAATTGATATAACCTTACCTTAGTATATTACTCTAGGGGCGGTTTGCGGAAAAGTGACATCTATTAATTGCGATATCAATTACGTAATGAAATTAATAACTAGTTTGTTTGGAAACGCAATATGCTAACAGATAAATGATAGATGTCGCTTTCACGTTACGATAACCAAAAATATAATAATTATTTTTCTTAGTATATAAATAGTATAGAGGGATATATTTCACACCCCAAGTAATATTTTCTTCATAAAACTAGTACGAAACTGCTGAGCTAACGTAAATAACTTTATACTAGCATTAAAATAAACCTATAATATATAATACCTTTAATATATAATATTAAAGGGCCACTAGAAGTAGATTTTACGCCATAAATTGACAGTTTACAGCATGATAACCATAGACTATATACGTAAATAAAATAAAATACGTGGTAATCCTTGTCATCATATCTATGATGACAACGATTACCACAGATAAGTAAGTATTTTGTACCTAAATTCTCTGATATTCGGAGATTCGTTACTTTTTGTTCTCAAGTCCTAAAAATATATTTTTTTGATATAATTACTTTTAAGTATTATAAAAATACATACATATATTCGAAACTTGGCCGCTCTCGATCGAAAACAGGCAGGAGTCGCTTGTGTCCTTTAATATCCGAGGTAATAAATATAAATCATTGAGTAAATTTTTTATAGTTTTTTGAAATTCGTCCCCTAAAGGGATGAAATGGGGTCCAAAATTTGTATAATGAAAAACCAACAACTGAACAAGCGGCGATTTTGGCACGCAGAATAATTCAAAGCCATCCGTTTATTATGACGTAGAAATCCGTTAAAAAAGGATTTATCAAAATACATACCCCACAGGGGTATAATAGGGATCCACGCGAACGAAGTTGCGTCATATTATAAAAAAAAACATTAGCCACATATCAAGGCGCGTCTCTTGCTCATGTTTTTTCGAAACATTACACAGAAAACAGGAAACAAAAACATTTGTTTTCATACATAAGCTGTCTCCAGCTATAAAAAATGTTTTTGATTGAAAAAAACATTTTGTGAAGACAAGATCATGAGTTCCGATGAGAAAGACGTAAGCACTCGCAGTTTTAGCGATTGCAGATGCAGAATCTAGGAGAAAACACAGGGAGTCAAATAGGCTACTTTAGGTGTTATATATGTATGTTTTTCAACTCATATTATGTGCGCCATTTTACGCATTTCTATTGAAGACTGTCAAAATTGATGTTTTCTAATATAATTAAATTAGATGAATCAATACCCATTTTACCATTTCACGGTTTTTGTATGGAAAAAAATATATGAATTATAATATGAAACATCTAAAGTGGCCTTTTTAGCCCAGATTTTAGCCCGAGTTAGGCCATATTTACTGATCCGTAATTTTACTATTTATCAGGAGTTACGAATAGAAGACCGATTTGGGATTGGTGAATAATTTCTTCTGTATGTTTAATGGTTATGTGTGTGGTGTAAATTTGATAAGAAATGAAACATTCCTTCCCCTCTCTACCCGCGCGAGGAATGTTTTCCGTCCGTCTCGGAAGACAAAAACATTGTATATTCCTACACAAATGTGTATAGCCACGCCCCAATGTTTCGATTTTTTGTGTAATGTTTCGAAAAAAAACACGCGCAGGAGACGCGCCTTCATGTGTACATATTAGCTCCGAGACAAGAGTTATGAACTTTTAATCTCATTCGCGAAACACAAAAATTACATAAAGCGAAGATATAACCTTAAACACATCAAAATATATCATTGATCTCGTTACGAATGTAATCAAGTTATCATTTTGGTCCCATTTACGGCTGCTAATTGTGGAGTTGCAAATGACACGGAGACACGGAGACACGGCTGGAGTAATTACGCGAGCCGCCGCCGCGCCGCGCCGTACAATCGTACAGGTGACGTCATTATGACACTGGGCATGCAACCTCATCACTTGCTCATCACAATTTTGGTGGAAAATTTCTAATTCCTTTTTAGGTCTTTCTGTAACTCTGATAAAAATTCATCCATAATATTATTTATACCTATATACGATTGCATCTATAGTTTTCAATTAGGTTAAATTTTAAGGAATCTATGGAATTTTTAATAATGCTATTAGGTATTTGTAACATTGCGAGAACAAACCTACTTTTAATTTATGGCTTGTTAACGACAAAATTGCTTTTTTCGTACGAGTTCTAAAATATGGTTTGCAAAATATAAATATGGATATTTGCAATTAACTTATAAAGTTTAATGGGCGGCGCGGCGCGATGACGTCACGGTCTTTGCGTGGGTATATGCCTCGGAAACGGGAAATCCAGGCTCGCTATTACTTATTGTATGTATAATCCATAGGTATATTACTATTTAATATTTATTATCCTTATCAACGAATTATATATATATGTATATTGTGTATAGGCTGTGCCTCTGTCGTTCGCCTGACACTCACGGGGATCCACAGAATACCAGGGATAGCAGTATAAATTATGTCGCGATCGTGTACCTGACTGGAGTCCTACTTCAATTGTTTGCATTGCACTTTTTTGCCCACCTACCTAACTTCCTATTATTTTGCCATAATTTTTTTGTTTGTTTAGGTAAATATCGTCTTTTTTTTTTTTTTCTATTCTGTTTCTTTGTCTGTGTAGACACGTACTTTGTTATATTGTCTTATCCTGTTATGTTCGTAGTTGGTACTTTGTTTTATTGTTTGTAATATGTTTAAGTGTAATGTGAGCGTTGAATAAATGTTTTTTATTATTATTATTATTAATGGCAGCCACTACGCAGTACAAAAATATAATCGCGGCCCCGAAAATATAAATTCTTCAATCCAATAAATACGTGATCTAAAATGGAGCGAAAAAAAGATTTTCTAGACTAATTACATTAGTCTGGCCTTCTTTATTTGACACGTTCTGGCCCGTGAAAGAAGTTCGGACGTGCGAAGTTACGAGGCGTGACATCCCAGTCCCATACGTCTGGGATGTGTTTAATGTAAACACCACTACGTGATCCGACGAGCGCCGAAATTACACTACACGCCAAGGTCAAATTAAAAGGCCTGAAAAAATAAGTTCTGAGAGCACGTCCGATGTTGCCAGTTTACCAATATTTTGGACAGATTTGGGGAATTTACCACCGATTTTTGGTAAATCTTTTATATTATTAAATTCGTCTGTTTAATAATATATATGCCGCCGTTGTATGTATATTAGAGCACTAGATGTTGCCCGCGACTTCAAGCGCGTAAAAAGAAATCAATATGCCAAATTTCATCAAAATCGGTATTAAATGAAAACAACAATAAAAAAATGCCTATGAAATGAAAACAAACAAACCTTTCCTCTTTATAATATTAGTATAGAATATAGATGAACATTTAAGAAAAAGCTCACTTGAGGCAGTATGTTACGAGTAAATGCTCAGATTATTTTTTTTATGTTGTAAAATCTGAGGTTTCATGAATAAATTTATAAAAAATATTTTCTCGAAATTATGAAAATCTAGAAAGTAATGAATCATCGTTACTAACAGTATTTTCTACTCGGAAAACTGACTTAACGGAGAGGAAACATAATTCCTAGAAGCGACCCCATTCCCGTATTGACCCGGTGTTTGCAGTTCGGCTTATTATGTGATCGCTCACTGCCACTTCAAAGGATCAATGGAGGTTCGTTTCTATTATACATACGAAAACAAATTGACATCTTTATTTTCCTACGCTCGTTCAATAAGGGCCTTAAACTAATTACTTTATATTTTCTCGAAAATCTATTTTTCTTACAAATTGCGCTTGAAGGATTCATATTGTTGAGTGCCTCTTAGTGAATATTCAATGTTGTTTTAATATTCCTTTACTACTAATAATCTATTTACCCCTTTTTATATATTTTATTATATTAAAAGATACTAGTGCAGTATCTATAGGTACCTACTCTAGAACCAGACCAGGTTTATGTAGGCAAATCTGCAAAACAGATGCACTAAACACGATATTAGAGGCATAATTCTCTTTTACGTCAAATCTCATTATGTAATGCATGTTCCACGAATTCGATCCCTGGAGGTTGGATACACAAGGTATTGCGATGCAAATCTTCGCTTCTCGTACCTTTGCATTTATTCGAAAAGCTCTGAGACGGTTTTAATACCATCGAAGATGCATTTAGATTATCCCACAAATGCATTTTAAAGTGTTACCAGTTTCGGTAAAGCGATGGAGCGAAGCGGAACAGTTATATTAGTATTTTGTTTAGTACCTTTTGTCACAAAGGATTTTTTATACTTTGTTATCTATTTATATAAATATACCTATATAAAATAAACCCCTATTTCTCCTGGTCACGCTTTAAAATGAGAACGGTTGCACCGATTTGTCTAAATACGGTTTTCAAATAAATGTGGAAGTTCAGAGAAGGTTTAAGCGATGCTAAATATTGAAAATATTCCGGGGAATATACTAAAAACGACAGTTAAATTTTCCCATACTGTGCTCAATTTGTCACTTGACTGTCAAATATTTATAGGTGCGTTCAGTTTACCTGTTTGATTTATTTAAAAAAAATCGACCGGACTAACCTAACCTAACCTACTGGAGGTTGGTAGTTGTAGGGTGTATGTGTAAGTGTTAGATGATACCTTTTCTGTACTAGGTCATATTTTGTATTTTTTGACGGAGGCATCAAGATATTTTAACTGAAATAAGTAAAATAATTCTTAAACACTATAACAATAATTGAAATAAAAGTTACGTAAAAAAACATATTGGTACCGTGGAAACACGTTAGTAAATTTTGGACATAGGACTAACACCAGGGGACTGATGAAACAGGCATGAATTTGAAGTAATTATTAGAACCAAAGTATATTTCGTTATTTTTGTATATCAACAAGCTTAATTTATTTAAATCAAAGTTAACAATATATGAATTAACATAAAATACCATAGGACATTTACAAATAAATCACCATAGGACATTTTGACTGGACATGCACGCATTTTTCACGACAAACTCAATTCTAGCTCTGGCACAGTAATGACCGTCAAACGGCGCGGTCTGCAGCTAACTTTATTACTAACTTTGAACTTTAACAGAAATTTGAACAACACACAGTGGACTGATGAATAAAACTGATAACAAAGATTCTTATTATTTTTACAACAACGTTGTAGATATTTATATTACGAAAGGTGTGATACAAAATGTTAAATACATCACAGATTCCAGTGAAATAGCGACTTTGCTTCAATTAAAGATAATATTTAGGACACAGCCACTTGATTGCGGGTTTCTCGAGTGGTGACATGTCAAAGGACTGAGATTTTAAGGATATATTGTGTGGTTTTTATTAACTTATATTGAAATTATATTGCTGAAATTGGGTGACAAAATAAAATACTTACTTTAAGTTATTTTAAACAAAATAAATATAAAAAATACAATGAAATTTCGTTTTATTAACTGATGACAGCAAATTAACATTTTTTTTTAACTCACCTATATAAATTATGAGAACACTTTATCTGCTAATGATTTTGATACCCTGATAGTACCTATGGCCGATAATAATTTACCACGAACTTTTAGTCCCGTATCTGAAAAGAAAAAAATGGTATCCTTATCCTGTTTAACCGACTTCCAAAAAAAGGAGGCAGTTATACGTTCGGATGTATATATATATTGTATATTCAACGATTACTCCGCCGTCTGTGGACCGATATTCAAAATATTTTTTTTATATTGATTCATTTGACATCAAAATGGTAACTTGATGATGGGATCCATGAAGAATCGAGGGAACTCTTCGAAATTTATATGGACACATAACCAATCACCAGATTTTGACTTTTTCTGAAGAAGTCTAAGCATATACTACCAAAAAGTAAGATTTTGCTCCAGATACATATATATAGATAGATAGATACATGTTGCGGGATTTCGGCGTTGTGAAAAGAACTGCAAGCATATGCCACTGTCAATTAGAGTAATCATCATCATCATCACCACCATTATCACACCAAACATCATCTCATTATGATGATATAATAGGTACTTCTCATAGTATTTTACACCGACACGGATATCTTTGAACATTCCTCTGCTGTTTATGGACGTATTTGCAAAATTATTTTGTTGTTGTAAAGAGAGTAAAGTAAAATTTGAAATTGGTCCTTTAGTCACTAAAGTGGAAACCTGATCATGGGATCCATGAGGAATCGAGGGAACTTCTCGAAATGTATATGGACACATATATTTTGACTGTTTCTGTAGTAACACAAGCATATGCTACCAAAAAATAAGATTTTGAACCAAGGTATACCCTGGATCCAAAAGCACTGAACAGAACTCCTCAGTCTACGGATAAGATACGCGTTTGGAAATTTCGGCATTGTTTAAAGAACTGCAAGCATATGCCACTATGTAACTTAAAGTAATCATCATCATCATCTTATTTAATACCTAATGGAAGATTGGCGCGTATTCAATTATACATTCGATCGTTTATTTTAAATGTTCTTAAAATATATTAATAATAATTTAACAAATATCACAAAAAATGGAAAAATTATTATTTTTAAACAAAAAAATTAAACCGACTTCCAAAGTAAAAATACACAAAAATATGAAATAAATCTTATTTTCTACATAATTCTCCTTTTAAATTCGGTTAAAATTTTAACTATTTCTCTACTCAATCTTCTTAATTTTGGAGTCGGTACCAGCAAATTTGAACGTGATTTCTATAAAATATTGTAGAATTTTGTTTGGGCTGGTACCGACTTCAAAATTAAGAAGATTGAGTAGAGAAGTAGTTATAATTTTAGCCGAATTTATAAGGGGAATTATTTAGAAAATAAGATTTATTTCATACTTTTTTGTGTATTTTTATTTGTTTTTATATATTTATACATTCTTGCCCTTAGTTACAAGTAAAATTTAAGTGGTTCCTGTAAACATAAGCTAATGTATTTGACCTAATTTACACTCTAACGAAAGTGATTATAAAAACCGCTTGCACACGCAATACTTGTTCATATATTTTAGCATTATGTTTAAAAATTAAAAAAATGAAGTAGCATTAAAAAAAAGTCATAATTTTGTATAAAAACTCTTTATGATATTATTTTCTAGTTTAGGTATTCATATTATTTGCGTTAGGTACTTAACCTTACGCAAATAATATATTTAGAACTATTTTACCTGTCGCACACACAAGTTTAATTAATTATTTTTTACCTAATTTATGAATTAAGTTTCATCAATTTTGAGAGAAACAGAAGGTGTGGCTCAGTTTTCTAGTATTGTCACTGAACAAAACGTACTTTTAAGTAGTTATAAATGAACAGAACGAAAACAAGAAATATCGAAAAATGCTCAAAGCTCTCACAAATCCGATTCTAATGAAAACTGAAGCTGCATACGCTGCATCATAACTATTTTGAAAAAAAGCTACACTATGCTGCGTACTGAAGTTTTAAAGATTTGTAGCTCTTTTTACTAAGAACAAAGACAAAACTAAAACCTCAACCTGTCCCAAAAGAGTCCCAGCTTTATCTCTTTAGCGATTAGTCCAAATTATGTGCAGTAAAAGGAAAAGATCTCATGCTTTAAACACTTGAGACGATAAATTATCTTATTTCTATAAAAAATCATAATTGTTGATAATAATATGACCAATAAACATTACCTTACGATTTAAATATATTTTTTTTAGAATAAAAATCATCTTTTGTGATTTAAATATGCTGTCGCTGACCTTTTTTGCAGGCACTATCAAACTCTATAACTTTTCTCTAGAACTCAATAATAAATCTCTCATCGATAAGGCAGGGTTTCTCAAACACGAATTCGTTCGCCTGTTTTTAACCGATTTCGAAAAAAGGAGCGTTATACGTTCTGCTGTATATTTTTTTGTATGTTCAACGATTACTCCGCGCCGTCTGTGGACCTATTTTCAAAATTCCTTTTTTGATGTATAATCGATTCTTTGACTCTCCTCGCCCTCTCTCCAGGGAACTCCTTGAAATTTATATAAACAAATATGGTGATTTCAACTTTTTCTTAAGTAGTCCAAGCATAGCTTATGCTTGGACTACTACCAAAAAGGAAGATTTTGCACCAAAGTTTAACCAGGATCTAAATAGACTGAACACAACTCCTGACTCCTTATAGATACATGTTTGGGGAATACGGCGTTGTTTAAAGAACTGCAAGCATATGCCACTGTGTCAATTACAGTCATCGTCATCATCACCACCATCATCATACCATACATCATTATATTATGATGATTTAATAGGTACTTCTCGTAATATTTGACATCGACATGGAACTTTATACTTTACTTTGCTGTTTGTGAACCTATTTGCAAAATTCTTTTGATATTCGAAGTTTGTCCCTGAGTCACCAAAGTGGTGACCATGATGGTATCCATTATGAATAGAGGGAATTTATATGGACACATATAGGGATATCGACTTTTTCTGAAGTATTCCAAGCATATGCTACCAAAAAGTAAGCTTTAGAAAAAGTACTGAAGAGAACTCCTGACTCCTTATAGATCATCTTATATACAATACCTAATGGAAGCTTGGCGCGTATTCAATTATACATTCGAACGCTTATTTTAAACTTTATTAAAATGTGTTAGTAATTAATAATATAAAAAATATGACTAAAAATGGAAAAAATATTATTTTTAAACAAAAAATTAAAACCGACTTCCTAAGTAAAAATGCACATAAAAGTATGAAATAAATATTATTTTCTAAATAATTCGGAGTTCTATAAAATATTGTTTTATCAGGATATTGTTTGGGCTAGTAAATTCAAAATAATGAAGATTGTGTAGAGAACTAGTTAAAATTTTAGCCGAATTTAAAATGGGAATTATTTAGAAAATAATATTTATTTCATACTTTTTAGTGCATTTTTACTTAGGAAGTCGGTTTTAATTTTTTCGATTTATTATGCAAATCCGACTACCACGGAAAAGACTTATCACATAAAAGAATTTAAAAAAATCGGTTGATATAACTTAGGCCTCTTCATCCGTTATTGGATGATTTGTACATACGCAGTATTCTCCGAGCGACGTAACGACTCTTGAAATACTGTAGTGCCTGGGACAGTTGGTTTCCAAATGTCGTATGGTTGCCCAAGCACATAGCGCATTCTCACAACATTGTGAGCCTAGTTCAGAGGAATGACTGGTCAATACGTCTGGGGCCAACCATGTGCTGGTTTCCTCACTATGTTTCCCTTCACCGTTAGAGCGTCCGTATAATGTACTTGAGATCTGAAAAAGTATCATTGGTACACGCCACAACCTGGGAATCGAACCTGCACTCTCTCGAGTGCGAATAAAACGGTCTACCCACTAGACCACGGAGCTCTTCGGTCGATATAGATCCAGAGATTTATCCCTTACAATCTCGGTAAGTCACAAACTGACAAAGAAATAAACTTTACCTCTTTATAATACGAGTATTACGAGTATAGTCCAGATGTTAGCCGCGACTTCATACGCGAAAATTAAATCCTGGAAGAACCTTACTTTTTTCTGCGACTAAAGTAGCCTATGTCTTGATCCAGAGTCTAAACCACTACCACATCAAATTTCATCAAAATCCGTTTAGTTGTTATTACATGAAAGAGTAACGAACATACATACATAAAACTTTCGCGCTTATAACATTTTAAGTAAGGGTATCTTCGTTGTCGTATTTAATAATTTCGAAAACCATTTGAATCGGAAAACATTAGTAGGCATTATGCGTATAGATTTTGACATTAAAATATTTGGGATTGTGGTCACCCATCCTAGTTGAATCCACGACCGGCGTTGCTTAATATGAGTTAGCGCTACGATCATAATAGAACTTCTCACTTACGAGTATTACTCCCGTTATTAATATACATCAATAATTGGGTAATACCTACCTAAAGTTTCAGCCACTTATTCCACATCAGTTATTCTATAGCGTTTTATAAGTTATTTTATTTAATCTGTATAACTTTTATATAAATATTAACCGATTGAAATGAAACAAACATTTAATATGAAGTGGAGTAAACCTAAACGCATTAGTGAAAACCGCATTCAAATCAGTTAAATCTTTGACGCCGTACGCGCAGAAACAAATATCGCGGGAACCGTACATTTTTCCGCAATAAAAGTAGCCTATGTGTTAATTCAGAGTCTATACTACTACCATACTAAATTTCATCAACATCCGTCCAGTAGATTCTGAGATTAGCGCGTACAAACTTACAGACAAACAGACAAAAATTCTAAAAATCATTGTTTTGGGTTCTATGTCGTTCATAAAGAAAAACTATTACAGGGGTAATAGTTGTTATATATCTTATATGTACAGACAGCGACCAGTTACGAATTTATTATCCCCCTTACTAATAAAAAGATTTACACAACGGATAACTTAAACAACGTTGCTGTATTTGTCTGATGCGTTGGAAAAGTCACTTGACAGTCAAAGACAGCAACGTAGTTATCCACTGTGTAAATCTTTTTATTAGTAAGGGGGTAAATGTATAGATTAAGCTTTATTACAATTGATAGATGAAATTTAAAAATTCAAGATCAACTCCATAATCATACATATCCTATTATACTTTGGCGAGCAGCCAAATTGAAACAGCGAACAGTTTATGGCGCGAAGCATTCAACGCCAAATAAATGAATATGGTATTTTAATGCATCTATAACTTCCCTGTATTATTTTCTATTTTGTTGCATCTAAAAAGGCTTTTAACTTTATACATTTTTACATGTATATACTCTATTTACTACCGAATACCTAATCTAATCTTACATTTAAATGTTAGTATTTGCATCCTAGATGGTATCGGCCTAGTGTACCTGAAGAAAATAATGATAATTTTAGCCGTCTCCAAATATTATTAAAGCTCTTAATGCTAGATTTTGTTACTATAAACTATTTTTAACACGAAAACCTAAAATCTATAAATACGGCGCCGTCTGGTGCTATTTAAATCGACGATTATACTAGGAAGCAATTATTTTTTACTATTTTAGCACGCTTTTGCCCGCAGCTTCGCCCGCGTGGGAGAGTGTTCGTGGCAAATAACTCCTTTAGCGAATATACCTACTGCAATATAGTAATAGCACAGAGTTTATATACTTTGTAATAAATTAATAATATAAAAACTATTAAGTAGTTACAATATACCTTTACTCCGTGTTATTATTATATTGCATTAAATATTTGCTTAAGAAGTTTTTTGCCACGAACACTCCCACGCGGGAGAAGCTGCGGGCAAAAGTGAACATACAGACAGACTCGGCGGGGGACTTAAAATTTATAATAAATTTGAGAGAAAAGTCGAACGTGTACGTATTGTGTTTCGAAAATTTTAATTTTCCCAAAGTCCGCTGCTTGCCCGGACCCACCACGCTAGTTAAAACGACCTCTGACTGGGACTATATGATCCGAAAAGCCGGTGGAAATTCAGGGCACTGAAAATAGAACTCTGCGCTAATACAATAGAGCTGAAAATCAAAGCGTCGAGTGTCATATATTACATTGAAATTTGATTCGACACTTGTGTGTTCGATTTTCAGCTCTATTGTATTAACGCAGAGTTCTATTTTTAGCGCTCTGAATTTTCTACGGCCTTCCGGATTCCGGATCATATAAGGTTTGGTAAAATCTATTACGGATACTTTGGGTATAATATGATCTACTGCTACTCAAAGTAAAAAAAATCATCTCATGTATGGGCTGAACACGAACTCGCCCATTTATAGGAAGATTTTATTTTTCGAGTATGACAATAATTTTTTAACCGACTTCCAAAAAAAGGAGGCTGTTATACGTTCGGCTGTAATATATATTTGTATGTTCAACGATAACTCCGCCGTACTTCAATAAAAGAATTTTTAAAATCGATCAACAAAGACCGATTTTCAAAATTCTTTTTTGATGTAAGGGTATAATCCGAATTTTTCCCTGAGTTTGAGCGCTACGACCATAATAGAACTTCTTACTTATTACTCCTGTTATTAATATACATCAATGATTAGGTACTACCTACGTAAAGTTTCAGCCACTTCAATTGATCCGTTATTCTATAGCATTTTATATGTTTTTATTCTTTAGAATGACATACCTTTTATATTTAATAACCGATTGAAATGAAAACAAACATTTCAGTTTAAGTGAGGCAAACCAAAAGGCATTAGTGAAAACCGCATTCAAATCGGTTAAGCCGTTAAGTTCGTACGCGCAAAAACAAATATCGCATAACCGTACATTTTTCCGCAATAAAAAGTTGCCTATGTGTTAATACAGATAAACTACTACTATATCAAATTTCATCAAAATCTGACCCAGTAGATTCTGAGATTAGTGCGTATATACGTACAGACAAACAGATAAACAGACAAACAGACAAAAATTCGTTTTGGCTTCTATGTCGTTCATAAATTCTCTGACCTGCCCTGTAATAGTTTTTCTTGTTTATCTTCCATGTACAGACAGCGACCAGTTTCGAAGTTATTATATGTATATACTAGCTTTTTTGCACGACTTTGTCCGCGTGGATCCCCTTAGAACTTCCGTGGCGTATGTATTTCAGAAAACCATTTTTAACGGATTTCTGATATCTCACTATCAAAACTTTGGACACCCATTTCACCCCTATATGGAAAAAAATTTGAAAAAAACTATAAAAAACAGTACTCAATAATTTCTATTTATTTCCTCGGATATTAAATTTCATGGAAATCGGGACAGATTTTTTCATACAAATTTTCAATCAAAAAATTTTTATTTTACACCCTCACAGAGTGAATTCTAATAAACCCTGAAGCACTGTACCTGTGCACTGCTTTTAACTACATTATGTAATATAATGTAGTTAAAAGCACGAATCTCAATTTCCAACGAAATAGTTGCAGATTAAAGATTTTTCATACAAACCTTCAACAACTATTTCACCCCTTTAAGGGTGGAATTTTTAACAACCCTTCCGAGTGCGCGTCTTTCTACTGTTCGCGGTTACTGCTGTACGAGCGTCTATACGTCAGTGAGTTATTCAGTGGGGACATCTCCTTTTGAATATAAGTAGATTACAAAGATAATTCACACATATCCAGGCACTTTCAATAAAACAGACTAACCTGCATCTTGATAGAAAGTACAAAATATACGTCCAACGTGTACCTACACTGATTACAGAAAAGGACAACTTCGAAATAGCGCCCTAATGCAAAAAGTTCGGAACGTTGATTGATCACCACTCAAAAAGAATTCGTTAATAATATCAGCTGTCAAAATTTTCCACAACATATAAATAACTAGCTTTTGCCCGCAGCTTCGCCCGTGTGGGAGTGTTCGTGGCAAAAAACTTCTTTAGCAAATATACCTACTGCAATATAGTAATAGCACAGAGTAAAAATATATACGTTTAATAAATTTTCACAGGTACTTTTTGATTTTAATATATCTCCTAGATAAGAATTAGGTAATATTGCATCCGTCTACATAGCTTCTGAAAATAGGTACCACATTATTTGTGATCGTTTTTTTAAACTTAGAAGGGTATAGTAACCTATCCTTAAAAGATATAGACATATCTATGCCATCGCGAACTTTTTTGTAGCCACCACGGTACCGGCTTCAAAAATATGAATAATGAGTAGAGAAATAATTAGATGTTTTGCCGAAAAATAATAATTTTACCCTTTTTAGTTATATTTATTATTATTAACACATTTTAAGAAAGTTAAAAACTCTCGGAAAAACAAACTCAAGCGATTTTATGCCGGTTTTCTGAGAGGCCGTGGTATTTCTCTAAATAAGCATTACCGATCTGTGGACCAAATAAACAATCACCAGTGATGATAATGATTACACACAATATAATTAAATAATTATTATTATCTATTGTAGTAGTCGGCTGAAAAAATTTTACAGCCAGCATTAAATATAATTAAGTATAATATAATTTTGGCTATGTGTACTAAACTATGAGGAGAACCTATGTCACCATAATAATATTTTGGTGTATTGTAAGAAGATGGTGGTGATGATGATGATGATGATTACTATAAGTGGCATATGCTTGCAGTTCCATAAACAATGCTGAAATTTCTAAGCGTGTATCTTTAAAGTCTGAGGAGTTCTCTTCAGTGCTTTTGGATCTAGGGTATAACCTTGGCACAAAATTTTACTTACATAAAAGTCGATATTACTATAAATGTCTTTATAATTTTGTGGAGTTATCTCGATTTCTCATGGATGCCATCATCAGAACTTGGACCTAATATGTACTAATGGACTAATTTTGAATTATATTTTTTACAACAACAAAATAATTTTAAAAATGCTTCGACAAACGGCTGAGTAATGTTCAAAGATATACGTGCCGGTATAAAAAAACTATGAGAAGTACCTATTATCATCAAAATTTGATGGTGTATGGTGTGATTAAGGCGGTGATGATGATGATTACTTTGATTGACATAGTGGCATATGCTTTAAGCTCTTAAACAAGTTCTGTTCAGTATTTTTGGATCCAGGTATACCTTGGTACAAAATCTTTATTTTTGGTAGCATATGCCTGGACTTCTTCAGAAAAAGTCAAAATCACTGTATGTGTCCATATAAATTAAGAGGAGTCCCCTCGATTCCTCATAGATCCCAACATTAGGTCATCACTTAGGTGTCAAAAGGACCAAATTGGGATTATAACCTGTACAGCAAAAAAAGATTATTGAAAATAGGTCCACAGGCGGCGGGAGTAATCGTTAAACAAAAAAAAATTATAAGCAGCCGAATGTATAACCGCCTCCTTTTTTGGAAGTCGGTTAATTAAATTTTAAGTGGAGAGGAGTAACCAAAACGCATTAGTGAAAACCGCATTCAAATCGGTTAAGCCGTTGACTTCGTACGCGCAAAAACGAATATCGCTGGAACCGTATATATTTCTGCAATAAAAAGTAGCCTATGTTTTAATCCAGAGTCTAAACTACTACCATATCAAATGTCATCAAAATCCGTTCAGTACATTCTGAGATTAGCGCGTAAAAACGTACAGACAAACATATAAACAGATAAACAGACAAACAGACAAAAATTCCAAATATCATTGTTTTGAGTTTTATGTCGTTCATAAAGTCTCCCTGTAATAGTTTTTCTCATATATATTCCATGTACAGACAGCGACCAGTTACGATTTTATTATATGTATCAATTAATTAATAAATAGGTATCGGATACAAGTTAAGAGTTGTACATACTATACATACATACTCTTGTACATACTATAGGTAAAAGGACGATAATGAAAAATCTATGGAACCTTCCAATAGCAATAAGAAATAATTAATATTTAGGCTAATATCTATTGGAGGGTGCTCCCTATCTGCCGATTCTACTTTTTATTGCTATTTCAACTTAAGAGCATAAATTTATTTTAAGTAAATTGTTAGCTTCTAGTCTTTTATCAGTTACGAGCTTGCTTTAACAGAGCATTAAAAAAATCTATAGTTAAACCTCTATTTAAAGAAGGAGATACAAATGATACGAACAATTATAGACCAGTCACATTACTTCCAGTGATATCAAAAATATACGAGAACATCTTGGTAAAAAGACTATACGCATTTGTCACCACAAACAATATACTTAGGCCAGAACAATTAGCTTTCCGTAAAAATAGCAACACAACTTTAGCTTGTTTTAATCTGATAAAATATGTAACAGAAGCTATAAATAATAAAGAGCCTTTAATCGCCATATTCCTAGATATGAGCAAAGCTTTTGACTTCGTAGATCATAAGCTTCTACTACATAAGCTCGAAAAATATGGCATACGTGGCAAAGCTTTGGATTGGATTAAAAGTTACCTATCTGGACGACAACAATGTGTACAAATATAAAAAATTGACAAAGGGAAACAAATTACTTACATGTTGGACTTTTTGTGCAACGATTTCGGAGTCCCACAAGGTAGTATACTAAGGTCCATTACTATTTTTGCTTTATATAAACGACCTCCCTAACGTGACGGATCAAAAAACTATTTTATTTGCAGACGACACAACGGCTATAATTAAATGTGAGAATGTAAATTCGTTCTAAAATGGCATTTCAATTACAATTAATAATATTATGACTTGGATTTATTACAATAATTTAAAAATTAATAAAATTAAAAAAAATATAAATTAAAAAAAAAACTAAAACTAAAATAATGGAAAGGAATCCAGATTATGAATAGTACACGATTGGATGTAGTAATAGGGCATATCACAGATATTAACTTACAACTAACACGCTACGGCCAAAAAGTAAATAATATTATCAATATCCAAAAATAAACGTAGTTATAATATATTGAGCATTGCATGACATATGCACCGGTGTACGGACAAACCTTACAGGTTTTTATAACAGCTAGTTTGTTTTGTACTTATAATAAAGCTAACAGAACTCTAAACCCACAAGGACAATAATAAGTCACAGCACTATATGACTTGAATTTACGAGCAACAGACAAAGTAAAATCCGCAAAGTGGTATTAATGCTGCCATTTTGAAAATAATAGAAGTACCTACATAAAAACAAGAGATAAGGAAAAATTAACGCGACCGAGTAGTTTTTCATTTCTCGCATTTGTTGGACTTGTCCACTACATGGAAAGCTTATGCGCCTTCGTTTGTAATTCACAAAGAACTTACGGTTCTTTCCTTAAAAAGGCTTTATTTATTTGAACTAAGCTGTGTGTATTTTTTATCAGACGCCATTTTCCTGAACTGCGAAATAATTTCCGTGAGGATAAAAATATTAAACTCGGCATTTTTTATTTCTTGTATGTACCTAATGCAGAAAAAGTTTGAAAGTTACATGCATAATATTGGTAGGTGTGTGACGTCATATATAAATGTAAAAAAGTATTAAAACAGTGGCATTGACTAAGCGCTCTCCTGTTTATCTATATTCTATACATATAATAAAATCGTAACTGGTCGCTGCCTGTACATGGAAGATATATGAAAAAAACTATTACAGGGGGCCTTTATGAACGACATAAAACCCAAAATAATGATTTTTAGAATTTTTGTCTGTTTGTCTGTTTATCTGTTTGTCTATACGTTTGTACGCGCTAATCTCAGAATGTACTGAACGGATTTTGATGAAATTTGATATGGTCGTAGTTTAGACTCTGGATTAACACATAGGCTACTTTTTATTGCGGAAAAATGTACGGTTCCGGCGATATTTGTTTTTGCGCGTACGGCGTTAACGGTTTAACCAATTTGAATGCGGTTTTCACTAATGCGTTTTGGTTACTCCTCTCCACTTAAAGTTTAATTAACCGACTTCCAGAAATGGAGGCGGATTAATTTTTTTTTGTATGTTCAATGATTACTCCTGGATCCAAAAGTACTGAACAGAACTCTCGAGTCGTTATAGATACATGTCTGGGGATTTCGGCATTGTTTAAAGAACTGAGAGCATATGCCACTATATCAATTAAAATTCAGTTCGAAAGTAATCATCATCATCATCACCGCCATCATCAAAATATCACGGCCTCTCAGAAAACTGGCATAAAATAACGCTTGAATTTGTTTTGCCGATAGAGTGAGAATACCGGAGCCTTATTTTGTATAAATAACTTTCTTAAAGTGTTAATAATAATAATTATAACTAAAAGAGGAAAAAATATTATTTTTAAACAAAAAATGTAAACCGACTTCCAAAGTAAAAATGCACAAAAAAGTATGAAATAAAACTTCTTTTCCAAATAATTCCCCTTTTAAGTTCGGCTAAAATTTTAATTATTTCTCTACTCAATCTTCAAATTTTTTAAATCGGTTGGAATAGATATTATGTCTATCTTTTAAAAATAGGTTACTATATCCATTCTATGTTTAAAATAAAAAAATGATCACAAATAATGTGGATTTTCAGAAGCTATTCAGACGGATACAATATTACCTAATCCTTATATAAAATTATAATAATATAAAAAGTATGTACGTATGAAAATTTATTATAAGTATTTTTTTTTTACTCTGTGCTATTACTATATTGCAGTAGGTATATTTGCTAAAGGAGTTTTTTGCCATGAAGCTTTTGCCCGCAGCTTCGCTCGCGTGGGAGAGCCCACGCGAGCGAAGCTGCGGGCAAAAGCTAGTTATGTAATATTTTTAAATACAACATTAGTAGTAAGTAGTACATTACCACTACCGCGTCCTCCTTTCTAGTGGATAACTACTTGATTTTGAGGCTTGATTTTGTAGATTAGGCTGTGGTTAAGCCCGATAGCCTACTGCATGTTGACACACTCGACTTTACTCTATTAGGACATAATATAATTACATAAATAAACACACCGGCATATTTAGCGGGACACAAAAATAAAGGTCCATAATTAAAAAAATATGGGCTTATTTTAAAATCTACTTACTACACTTCTTTTGTTATTTAAAGTTTCATTTGTTTTACTTAAAATGAGATCACATTAAGAACAGATTTTGCGAGTAAAGGCTATTTGTGAAAAATGGTACATTTTTGAACTTTTCACGTAACCGGGAAAAGTGAAAATTAATATTAAAATAACAATTAATTAAATTATAAAAATGGTGATTAATATCGCGTATTTCCTCCACGTGCTCTTATTAAAGTTTCTACCCGTCTAGGCATACTGAGAATGATGTTATCGATGGTCTCCTGGGATAGTCTCCGCCATTCCTCAACTACGGCGATTCGCAGTTCACCCACGTTGGCAGGAGCTGGAATTCTGGACTTAACTTTTCTTTTCAGCAAGTCCCAATATTGGGTTCATATCCGGTGATCTCGCCGGCCACTCCATAACAGTGATATTCATATCATTAAGATAAGCTTGAGTTGCCCGAGCGGTATGCGGCCGAGCATTATCCTGCATAAAAACAAAACCGTCACCGATATATGGGGCAAACGGTACGAAATTTTCTTCTAAAATTCTCTGATATAGCGGTCTGCAGTCAGACTCCCTCTCTCAATCACTACCAAGTCTGTGCGAGCTCCCAAACAAATGCCCGCCCAAACCATTATTGATCCACAACCGTATGCAACTGTAGTTTCAAAATTTGTCTGAATGTATCGTTCTCATTTGCGTCTGTATATTCTTTGCCTACCGTCAAATTGATTTAAGAGAATTCTGCACTCATCACTAAACAATACCTTACTCCATTGGTCCGCGTTCCAAAGTCGATGTTCCTGAGCAAAAGTTAACCTGTTTCTACGATGATTTACCTCGAGCCTTGGAGCCTTGGCGGGCACAAATGAACCCAAACCAGCTTCTTCGAACCTTCTTCGTACCGTACGCTCACTTACGGTTACACCCCGCACTGCTTCTAACTCATGTCGGGCTTGGACGGCCGTCAAACGGGGGTCCCTACGTACACGAAGCCGAATGAAACGATCATCCCTACTCGAAGTAACTATTTTTCTGCCTTGTCCTGCTCTTCTCACATAAGTACCGGTCTCCCTGAACCTTTAGATACTGAGATGGATCGTTGAAACTGGTCGACGAAGATCTCTGGATATCACTCTGTAGGTTTGACCATTTCTTCGTATTTCGAGTGCCCTGGCAAACTCCGTTGGGGCTAAGTCAGGCATAATTCAGTCCTCAACTCCAAAAAGATACGAGATTAAAAAAAAAACTAACAAAAAACAGTATTTGAATGAAATTTTAAATCAAACTCAGAAGGAAGAAATACCCGAAGTTCGGTATTAGTAGTATTATAGTAGAAGTGTATTTGAATAAAATTAAAACAATTGCATAAAATGTGATTTTCAGTTGTTTTCTTAATTTGAAAATATTTCTTTTTAAATTAAATGACGTATAAACCAGCCAGCAACCTTATATGATACTGATATTAAACCTTTATTTTATGTTCCGCTAAATATGCCGGTGTGTGTGTATTATATTATAGTGTACGCAATATAGCCACATAATAGGTACGTTGCCTAGGATTTTTTTTCGTTAGACAACATGATAATAAACAATCTAGAGCCTGTTTCTGTAAAAAAATAACGAAGATATAAACAATTTACAATAAGAAAGAAAGCGATATATCGGCCTATGACTCCACGAGTTGCTACCGCTATACATTTGCATTAAAAAATGTATGGCGGTAGCAACTTGTGAAGTAACCAATCGCTTTGCAAAAAAGAGATGGGCAATATTTTTTATTTGCTTATTTTTAATTTCTAACCTATTTTTTTTACATTTCTTGTATCATATCAATAACAATAATTTTAAAATTTAATTTATAATAAATTGATATTCGACACTAGGCAACATGTGCATATAAATATCATGGTGTCGTATCGGCGTCAGTCCCCGGGGAAGTGAGAGAACAGATAGTGCGATTGTATATTAATCACTCACTAGGGCACTATAACTAATTACTACGTAGCTGGTTTCGTGCAACCGAAACCAAAATTCAACCAAAGTCAATATTTAAACCATAGAATTTAGTAGATTTATTTAAAAAACGCAACGGGATTCATAATGACAATACTATGTATTAATTCATTTTGAGGAAATTATCCTTAACATTTCCTACAAAAAACTGCATTCCTAGTTAGAAAAGCATTTTCAATTCCCATAAGCTTTTTCCATTATCGACTTCTTTAATTGAAAATACTCGTAGCCCCATAAAACGCGCTAATTAAAACGCTTATCAAAAACAAAACAATCAGTGCTCGGTGCAGATTATAGAGTGTAGACTGTAGGTACCTACTCTTGCTCGGTTAAACCATGCACTCAAGATATTAACTCAAGCTTTAAATCTCCTAAACAAGTCAGACTAACAGCATGGCGCTTGGTTACTCCGCTCCGTTCGAAACCATTTAACACGAGTTATGGTAATTAAACTAAGAAAACGCCATCTTAACTTCACAACTCGGGACAGTGCGACGCGCTACTTCTTACCAACTTGGCATAGAACCCGTATTTGATAGGGATTTAACTTATCCAATGAGGGCTTTTAAATTCGTGACATCTGACAGCTTTATGACACGACAAGGACCGTCGTGCTACCAAGCGCCGCCTGGTGACAGAAAAATAATAGAACATTCTTATTTACCGTTTTTGATACCACTTACGCCACCATCACGCTTTGTGTGAGTTGGGTCTGCCCCCCTAACGGCAGAAAAAATATCAAAAACCCTCATTGTTGTGAACGATTTTAATATGCACAAGCAAGGCTGCTATTTTATTTTCCGTTATGAATATTATCACAGATTAAAGAAAGAGGAACAGATAAACAGCTACATAGTTAGATTTCGGTTCGATTGCACTACTACTGTTAGTGCGTAGTTGGTAACAACTACAAGGATACGATGTGTCCATGATTGTGTGGAAAGATTGTGGGGACGTCAAAATTGTGAAATTTTGGATCAATTTTGATCGTTCTTTGAAAGCTGTTTCTCTGTACGTAAGTTTATATTTTACCCTGTTATATTATGTAGATTCTGTTCTATATGGTGGAATATTTATTTACTTTTATCAAATTGCTCTGTTCTGTTGCTTAAGTTTTTTTCTTTTAAACAATAACCTTTAGACATTTAGTTTCCTGATAGTCAGCGTCGCTGGAAATACTTGGTTGAACGCTGATAAAGTTACAACTGTTGCTCATGATTACAAAGATGGCAGCGTAAACTCCTATGAAACAAGGTAAAAAATTGGCACACTCTGTGTCATAGTCGTCAGTAAATAAAGGTAAGCCGCATGTTTACTGACAGAGCGTCAACAGACTGCTCGCTTTGTGCCGAACAAACAGAAGTAATCCTGACCGTTACGATGTTCCCCGGAATTCTGGTCTCAAGTATGAGCAACGATGTCTATTTAAGTTACATGTTACCAAATAGTTGTAAAGATTAACATGAATAAGTACCTATAACAATTATATTATTTACTTTTTGTTGTTATTGTATAAAACACACATAGAAAAGGTTGGAACTTATTTAGAAAATATATTTTCTTTTAATCTTAAATAAGGGTCAGTCAAGGTCAGTCCGTGACGATACGCGATGCAAAGCGGCGCTGTATTTTTTTAAGATATTATCTATTCAAAGTTATACTTCATTCATTACACAAGAGGATGCTGCAGCGCGGTGCAACTTGATATGCGAACTATTACAATGAAACGTGTATCATCTTGTGTAATGAATGCAGAAGTATCTACAATTTTGAATAGATATCTTAGAAATGTAGCGCCGCGTCACTTACCGTTTCGTTTCGGTATGAATTGACCATCCAAGTATTTTTTCATTAACTCTAACATAATATTTAAGTTATATAAATATAAAATTATTTCATATTCATTGGTATCAAACAAGTATTATTAAATTTTTAGGCAAAAATCGGTTGTCTGTAAAGTCGGTTTACTGACGATAGTTGAACGTGACAACGTCATAAGAAAATTCTGATGGATCGCTCACTTAAGTAGGAGAGAGACAGATTCCGCGCTCTCGCTTGCACTTCAAGCCTTAAATGGAACGCCTCAGAGCGAGGTAACGCCGCATGAGTCATGTTTTTTCGTGCGTGCAGCCGGCTCCATCGAATTATAAGACGTTATCACGTCAAAAATTAAACATTTCCAGGAAATCGCAACAGTTTGTCTGTATTTAGTTACAAAGCTTCATTATGAATTCTATTACGTACAAGATATATCTGATCAAAGGTTTTATACTACAAACACAAATTGACCTTTATAATAATATGAAACAAAACAAATGTGTACCTACATATTTACTCTTGTTTGATGTTATTATAATCTATACTATATAATATTATAAAGAGGAAAGGTTTGTTTATTTGCATTGAATAGGCTCCAAAACTAGTGGACCGATTTTGATGAAATTTGACGCATATAGATTCTAATCTATCGTGGTCTACCACGGGGAAGGGCGAATGCTACTTTTTATCGCGGCAAAATGTATGGTTCCTGCGAGTTTTTTTAACGCACACATAGTGTGCGTTAAAAAAACTAGTGGGAACATCCAGTAATAAATATAAGGTATGCTTTTTTACATTCTGATGATGATGACACGTGATGGGTAACGACGGCCAGTAGGTAGTATGGCACTGAGCATAAACATTCCGTTCTTCCTGCGTCATCTATCGTTACTTTTGCTAGATTTCATTATAAAACATCATTTATCTTAAAATCAACATACCTTCACAGGATATAGCTCACAGTTTATCTTTGTCGTTCTCTAGCAGGGCAAGTTTTTATACGCGTAATTTTCTTTAACCGTGAACATAATTCTCCATTTAGCCGTATACTCAAATTATAAAGCTTTTCCATGTCCCACAGATTTCGCCAAGCAGTTATGAGAACATTAAGCTTAATGGATCATAGGTACTGAACTCGTATTTTTATACGTGACTAAGGTTATGCCGTTAACCGAACGGCATTTAAAAGCCACGGGTAGAGGGAAAATGAATGTTCGCTGCAACACAGTACTGTCTTTGTGAAACAGAATCCTTAATTACGTATCGCGTGAAACTGAACTTTTATTTGAAAAATGAAGCCGATATTGGAATGTGATCTATGTGCATATTGGAAAAGAATATGCATTACAAACGTAATATTGGTGTATTACTGTGTAGACAAAGTTCCTGCTCGGCATTTTAATTATTTTGAGGCGTCCTTGTGGCGCCTCAAAATATTTATACACAAAGGAAGTTAGACTGCGTATTTACACGAGTATGAAGGTATGCGTACGCACGATTCAACGACGCTGTAAAGCGATTTTCATCTTAGGCCTGGTCGAGCGACAACTTGTTACAATTACCTAGTGTTATGAAAATGTCAGAAGGAATGAAAATCAAAAGATCACGTATCACTTTATGCCATTTATTGGATATTTATGATTTCAATATACATAGCTAATAAATACATTCAATCGCCAACTTTTGGCATATAAAATAATTCAACTGATACATTATTCGAATTCAATATCGTCACCAAGTTACTAAATTTAAACTGGATTGTTACAATAATCAACAACTCTTACTGTCTACTAACCTGTCTTTCCTTGAAAGTGGCTCGTTCAGAACTGATGGCCATTATCATAAAATCACCTTAGTTGCTGACTTTGACATGAATAACGTAAAGTCTTTCAAGTGTCTAAAACATTTGACAGACGTCACAAGCATCTTTGTCATTTAAAAATCGTGAATAATACCAAATATTAACATTTAAAAACTAAAACGGGTAAGATATAACTGTGTATGTAACACTAGTAGCTATTTGCTGGTGCTCTTTACCGTACCTATGAAGTTGCCGTTTTGTATGAAAAAATTTAAACGAATTTTTTTCATGTATTTTTTATTTGTATTAATCGAAGTAATCACCCGTGCAATCAATTCATCTTTGCAAACGCAGTGGCAGTTTATCGATGCCCTTCTTAATGAAATCAGCTGGACGGGAGGCAACAAATTCTTCAAAGGCATTTTGTACTGCCTCTCGGGTATTGAATTTTTTTCCCGCCAAGAAGTTATCCAAATTCTAGAAAAAGTAGTCTGTAGGTGCAAGGTCTGGTGAGTAGAGCGCATGACAGAGAGCTTCCAACCCCAGTTCTTGCAACTTGGAGACCGTCTGCTGTGCAGTATGAGGTCGCACGTTGTCGTGCAGGAGCAGCGGAGACGAGCGATTGACCAATGCTGGTTGGAGATGTACCAGTTTCTCCATCATTGTGTTCAGTTCTTCATAGTACACATCTGCAGTAATGCTCACCCTGTTTGGTAAGAAGCTGTGATGAATCACACGGCGCTAGACCACCAAACAGTGACCATCACTTTTCTAGGGGTAATTTTTCGTTTAGGGCATTGTTTAGGTGCTGAACCAGAATACAACAAACTTGCTAAGCGCTTGCGGTTATCAAACAGAATCCATTTTTCATCGCAGGTAACAATGCGGTTCAAAATTCCTTCATTTGTGTGTCTGTTGAGCAGTGCAAGGCACGTCTTGACGCGTACTTCGCGCTGGCGATCATTGAGTTCGTGGGGCACCCATTTGTCAAGCTTTTTTACCTTGCCAATTTGACACAAATGGATCAATATTGTTTTGACGCTAACGTCGAAAGCCGCTGCTAATTCAGCCGTAGATTGTGTATCATCAGCTTCCACAACCGCCTTAAATTCGTCATTGTCGACCAAAGTCTTCGGACGACCGCGAGCTTCATTTTTCAGGTCGAAATTTCTAGAACGGAAGCGAGCAAACCAATAACAGGTGGTGCGTTAGTTTGTAGTGTTAGCTCCGTAAACGTCGTTGATATTGCGTGCCGCTTGTGCCGCGTTGCTGCCACGACGGTCCTCATATTCCATAATTACTCGAATTTTTAACGTATCCATGATGACGAAAAAGATTGAAATGCGATGAAAATGTAATCAATAAACAAATGACTAATTTTCGAAAAAGAATTCCATGTTTTTAAAATAAAATTAATTTGAAATTAGAATTCTTAGCCAAACAAAAATTATTTTGATTTGAAATGGCCAGTACTGCAGAACGGCAATTTCATAGGTAAAGACTTATTAACATGAAGTTATTAAAAATGTCGGAAATAAAAACAAATATGTTTTAATATAATTCATTACGTTTAAGAGGACGCATTAGAGATTTTGGTAGCGGGAATGCCTGTTTTTTCTACCAATTACCAAGGCTAAGGAAACATAATTTAATGAAGGGATTTATGACCTCTTAGACCTTTGTTTAACTGCAGCATAACACAATTGCAGCATTGCATAATACATTTATAACACAAGACCAATTAGAGGAAGCGATTTAAGTTTCCAAAAGTAAAATATATGTTTTAGCTCTGCACTGTAATTTGTCCCCAAATCAATTAAAATATATTTATAGTTTCTAAATTACACGGAATCAAACTGTTTTCCGAGATAGTTTTCTATAAAAATTATTGCTTAACCCCCCGCATACCTGCACATCCGCAACGCATTGATGATCATTAATGCATCATCTTAATAATTATTGATTTCTTCTAACATAAGAAGTAGACAAGTCTCTTTTCTCTAAAAATCCATTTGAATTATTTCGTTAATTTTTTAAATGTATTATGAAATATCAATAACACTTAGATTTTTCCTATTGCAAAGAAAAATAAACAAGTATTTATTTGCTTTTTCTATAAAAGACCGAGCAATAAATGCGAACGAGTGAAAGGAATGTAGGTCAAGTTATTAAAATAAATAAGCACCGTACGGTACCAATTTCATTCACTCTTTTTCTATTGATAATTTCAATAGAGATATTGATGACAAATTTTTGTACCTTTCTTAAGATAATAATTGATGAAATTATAAATCTTTGTAAGTAACTTTTCTTTCCTCAATATTTTGAGTTTTTGGCTCTTAAAAAATATGGTTGGCGGCAGTTGCAAAAGTTATAAAAGCTAAAACTAACTAAATATTTCTCATTGTATTATAAAGTAAACACCAAATATAATATTATTTGTATATACTTCTTGTTCACCCGCAGACAGCAGTCATTAGGCGAATCGTAGTTTAATGCATACGTGAGGTACATCGCCAACCGTATGCAAACAGCTTACCTCCAAACTTATCTGACACCACCAAACTAGCTGAGAGCACTGACATAGTTCTAGAAAGCTATTGAATAACATAGCATTGTACACAATAGATAGACATTGTGTTGCTGGGGATTGTTTGGAATGGCTATTTAGCCACGGGCGAGGTATGCAGTTTTCTTACTAGGACATACATGATGTTACAACTTATTTTGTATATTAGTATTGTAGATGTTTACAAAATTAGACAATGAAATCTTGTAAGGAATTTTATAATGAAAATCCACTTCAACAGTGTCAAAGAATAATAATTTCGTCATCATCACTTAATATATTAATACGTGAAGCAAAAATTATTGGTACAGTTTTATAATTGTACGAACGGAGGAGTATGATATTTGGCACACACTCAAAGTTTGTACGGAGGAATGTGCAAATGTCTTATATTTTTTTAAATAATGCTTAGAAATAGGGGACCACGGAAGACCAGGGATAGCGGCTTCAGTCGCTGTCATTACCTGAGGGGTTCCCTTTTCCAATTTTTAGGCATTGCACTGCCACTTGCTTTTTAGATGTAAGAGAATACTTTGTTTTTTTTTTATATGCGATCTTGTTTTAGTTTTGTTACTGTAAGTTGTTGTTTTTGCTTTTTTTTTTTTTTTATTGTTTTATTTTTGTAAAAGAATGCATTTTATGTTGTATTGGATGTGGCAGTGTAGTCCTTTAAACTGGACTAAATGATTTATTTATTTATTTAAATACATAAAATCAATTAAAATAACAACAACACACCAGTGGCGAAGCGTGAGATTGTCGGAATACGAGGGCGGCACTGAAAATTTCGGGAATCAAGGAAGTGACACAACATTACTATTTAAAAATGTATTTATTGCTTTTCGAAGTATTCTCCGCGAAATTTGACACATTTTTCCATATGATGGAATCAATCATTGAAGCAACCATTCTATTCGGAAATTGGGGTCTCCAAAATGGCCGTTTTGTACGCGTCCACAGCTTCTTCAGGTGATGAAAATCTCTGACCACGCAATTTATTCTTTATTTTAGGGAAAGTATAGAAATCATTAGGGCTTAGGTCGGGGCTGTACGGCGGATGGTCTAATAATTCTATGATTTCTTGCTCTAAAAACTCTTTTGTTCTGTGCGCGGTGCGAGAACTCGCATTGTCGTGATGGAGGATGATGCGGCGGTTGCAGTTCTCTTTACGGAGTTCAGAAACGACCTGTGGCAAACAAATGTTAGCATACCATTCTGCATTAACCGTTCTTTGTCCCTCAAGAGGAATAGTCGCAATGGCCGGTTTTGGAGACAAACGTGGCCACCATTTTTTTTGCAACACTCCGTGAACGAACAATTTTTGTTGGCTTTAACTCATTTTCGAACACCCAAACTCGTGACTGGTTTTTTGTTTCGGGTTCGTACACGTATATCCAGGATTCGTCACCTGATACGATGTTGTATACAGCATTTGAGGATCCTGCGTGGAATCTTTCGAGAGTACTGACGCACCAAGTAACGCGAACCGCTTTTTGCTCTTCACAGAGCAAATGCGGTATCCATCGGGAAAACAACTTTTTTACACCTAATTGTTCATGCAAGATTATTTCTATTTGACTCATGCCAATGTCTAAAGTTACCTGAATTTCGCGGTATGTCACATGTCGATCTTCCTCAATCAGCTTACGCACAGAATCAACGTTTTCTTGGGTGACTGCAGTTTTTGGACGACCTTGACGGGGATCATCACTGAGCTTGACACGTCCACGTTGAAATTCAGCAAACCAGCGATAAATTGTGGTTGTGGATGGGGCTTCATCTCCAAATGCACAAATCATTCGGTCAACACACTGTTTTTGTGTTAAACCACTTCGAAAGTCATAAATGGTGTAGTCAAAAAAAGTGTAGAATTTTCTCGAGTCAATTCCATTTTCTCAACGACTAAAAAAGTTTGACAAGACCTTGTGAGAAGACCGAGAATCTTTTTTTAAATAAATAAACGGTATTCGATATTTAAAACTAAGGAGTTTTAAATTAAAAAGATTTTAATATGACAGGAACAGTGGAAATATTCCATTCCCGATACTTTTAGTGCAGCCCTTGTAGGAAGCCGCGTAAGCAAATAACTATTAGAATACAGAACAACGGCACTTTATTTTAATTGCACTTAGCGCCATATGAATCTTACCCTCCTTGAAATAATGAAAATCTAACGTTAGGTCATTACATATTAAATTGGCGTTTTGTAACGGAGTACATACAGGACATAAAGTCGATTTTTTTAAATATAATAAATAATAATATAATATAGTACCTATATACACATTGCTATATATGCACTTTTGCCCTCTCATAGGTAGTTCATTGATCCTTTACTAAAAAAACCATTCGGACAGGAATTAATAAAATCTTTGAAAGCGCTTTGGACTGCCCCATTGGAGTTGAATTTTTTCCCTTTCAAGAAGTTATCCAAATTTAAAAAAAAATGGTAATCTGTTGGATCAAGGTCCAGGGAGTACGGTGGATGTCATAGCTCCTCTAATTTGGTAGCCGTCTGTTATGCAGTGTGTGGTCTAGCATTGTCCTGAAGCAGCAGTGGCCTAGAGCGAATGACCAACCTCGGTTGTTTAGCAGCTAGCTTTTCCATCATCACTTGCAGTTGCTGGCAATATACATCTGCCGTAATTGTCTGGCCATATTTAAGAAAGCTGTAGTGAACGACACCGGCACAAGTCCACCAAACGCTCCCAAATAACTATTTTTGAGTCAATTTTCGCTTGGGGCAGGCTTTGGCTGGTTCGCCAGGGTTCAGCCATTGCGATGAGCGTTTCTGATTATCATACAGGATCCACTTTTCATCACAGGTAATCATTTGATTTAAAATCCCTTCATTATTGTGCCGGTTTAGTAATCTAACGCAGCATTCAACGCTCGTTTGTCGGTTTGCTGCACTCAATTCATGAGGTACCTTTCTTGCCTTTCAAGCTTTTCACATTTCTAATTTGCTTCATGTGGATTAAAACAGTTTTATCACTAACACCGCAGCCTGCAGCTAACTCGGACGTGGTTTGCGATGGATCCGCTCCAACATAGCCTTAAATTCTTCATTATCAACTTTAGTCTCCGGCCGTCCACGAGGCTTGTTATGCAGATCAAAATTTTTAGGATGAAAACGTTGGAACCAAAAAGGCACTGTGTTTTCTTTTGCGACACCGCCACCACACACATCATGAATGTGGAACTCGTACTCGAAAATAATACGATATTTCAAGTTGTCCATTTTGTAAACAGAGTGACGAAAAGAAAAAACCAAAAGAGGAAAAAACAAATGAATTACGGTCTTCAAAACACAAATCCATGAGTGAATAGCGGTATAAATTTGAAATTGGAATTTATAACCAAAGAAGATATATTTGAGATCAAAGTGGCCAGTACGACAAAACGCCAATTTCATATGTACGGACCTAATATTTTTGGAACTTTTCATTTGTTTTTACTTCTATCAATTTTATCCATACAAGCCGGTAAATTAATAGCGACTTCTTATTTATTCATCTCGGCGCATCTTGTGCGTCTAACGGAATTGTTTCATCATAAGGTGTAAGCGCAATATTTTGGGTGCATTGAGCGCAAATTATTATTTTGTTTTAGTGCTGTATTTTTAAAATATGGGAAGCCGGCTTATATGGACGCCTCGCCTGTGCAACACACACTTTGACACTACCGTGCGTTCGATATATACGAGTACAACTTTGTTACACGTTGAGTGTTGACATATTTTGTCAATCTGTCACAATATTTACATTTTTTTTCTATCTAAGAGGCAAAAGAATCCTTATAAATATCAAACATAAAAAAATACATGAATCATTACATTACATTTGGACCACCGGCGACCTCCAGTATATATTACAAACGGCACAATATTGCACAGGAACCACTACACACTAAGCGGCTTATCTATACCAATATAATAAAGGTTTGTTTTGTTTGCTTGTTTGCATCGAATAGACTCCGAAACTATAGTGGACCGATTTTTATGAAATTTGGTATATAGAGTAGACTACGGGGAAGGACATAGGCTACTTTTTACTGCAGCAAAATATAAGGTTCCCGCGGGATTGCCTTTTGCGCGCAAGAAGTCGCGGGCAACATCACTAGATGTTAGCAGGTAATATCCATAATGGTAAATATTACACGAATAAAGTTCGAATCCATAGCTCCCCTTTATTACACCATTTACTCAAGTTTTACACAATTGCAACGCTTCCTTTCTATTTTTATACAGCCACATTTAATTTCCTATAGCCATTAATTTGGCCTCATTTCTCGAACGCTGCGAAGCCCCGGTTGAATTATGTTGAGCGTCCTATAGGGAATCGTTTGTTCTCAGATTCCCCATGGACAAGGTGAGAGGAGACAGGGGTACCTTCATAAATCTCGCACTGGCTTTCCGCAACTAACAATCTGTACTTGTATACTTTCGAACCCTTCCTTTGTATAACTTCTCTCATATATTGCACGCATTGTTGTTCGAGAGCTTACGGGTTGTTATATAAAGTTCTTTGTGTTTGCACAATTGTGCTATTTATACATATTATTTATTATAGAACATATTTTAGGTTCATATTTTCTGCTCTAAAGTTTGAAATAACATTGTAATAGGCAAACATAATTATTTTTGATGTCAAAAGATTATCGAGTAGACATTCTTATATAGTAATTTAAATTAATAAATTACTTAATTTCATAAAACTCCATGGATGAGCCTCAATACAACCAATTTTATCATTTTTAATGAGCTAAGAAATCTTTTGAGGAAATGTAAAATAAAAAAATAAAACAACAGCACAGATTAATTATGGAGCTTATCCCGCGGAATGTAAGTGGATAGAACGCGCTGAGAGCCCTCACCTACCTCATTACCGGCCGGCGCTTATTACATTCTTATAAGTAGCGGATGATTGCCCCAGGTATCTTAATTACGTGCTTGCTGATTAAATCTAAGCGTTGATGTTGATCAAAGGTCTGTGTATAACTTAGGGTCTTTAATAAGTATAACAGTCTGTAGTGCTTCTGAGGTCATAATTATTTAAACTAAACGTAAAATAATTTAGTATTTGAATTTAAAGTTAGTGTGCAGTATTAGATTACATTTTAAGTATAGCAAATGATAATAATATACGAAATGTAAACGCAAAGTCGGATTGAGCTACTATTTAAAATATTTTTCTCTTTGTTACAGTGTCGATGGCGAAGCGTGTGTGCTCTAATGACTGGAGGTTTCACTCTTCTGTACTGGCGGCTGCAACTGGCCGGCACTCCGAACGGGTTCGCCTCGGCCGATAACCCCACATCGAGAGACCCATCCCTCCTCACGAGATTTTATACCTTCACCTACCTCCCAGTTTTTAATTTTTTTCTCCTAGTATACCCTTTCCAATTGAGTTTCGACTGGTCGATGGACTCAATCCCGAGGATTACGACAATTTTCGACTTTCGAAATGTTTACTCCATAATTTTCTACTCCGCCATATCGAACGTGACGTGGAGGGCGTTCTCGAACGAGCTGAAAAAGCAACAAGACTTAAAAGAGAAATATTACAAGAAACAAAATAACAGATTAAAACAGAAATGGAACAATATTTGTAAGCAATACAATAGAAGACAGGACTGCTTCGAGAGAAAGAGTATAATGCCGTACAAAGAAAATACCTCGTCTAAGAAAGCATTATGTCCGTGCACGAGATGTAGACACACGCTGACCGAGGAGCACACGAATATATGTCGAGCGGTGAACAACAACAACACAATGATGCATCAGTCCACTTGTGTGTGTCCTAAAGTGAAGAAACATAGGCCGAAGTTCGAGTACCGCAGCACACGTTTGGCTATGCTAATATTCATAGCTTTTATGGTGTTGCCGTTCGTGCCGGCTACTAATATTCTGTTTTACGTGGGTTTCGTGGTGGCGGAGCGTGTGTTGTATATACCCAGTGTCGGTTATTGTCTCCTACTCGGCTTGGGGGCGGGCTCCCTGACAAGGAGCTGGCGGCGCGGGCAAATGCGCAACCAAATATTTATGTTTACGTTATTAACAACTTTGTTGGCGATGTGTGCGTGTACTTTGAAGAGGAATTTAGATTGGAAGGACGAGGAGAGCCTTTTCAGAAGCGCGTTATACATCAATCCACCAAAAGGTAAGCTTTTCGTAAGAATATTAAGTACCTACACAATTTATACGTTGTTTTTGTCACAAAAAAATCTTAAATTCTTATGCCAAATTACAGTACCTATTCCTATTTCTTATAGTAATGAATTTGAAAAAATATTCAAAGAACGTGTATGTACTAAAGCTTTTTATAAAATAGATATATGATTTTGTTAACGATTGCACACCTTGGGAATAAGATGTCAAGGCTGTCTCTACGTACTTGTGTACTTTTTGCTTTATTATCTAACATAGATTTAAGTTTACGATGTAAAATGTTTTCCCTAAAAGGTGCGAGTTTTTTAACGTCTTCTCGGCGGGTCAGGGTTGAACCGGTGGTGGTGGTAGTTTTTTCTGTTTACTATCCGAAAAAAGCTTGTTAAGTTTAATTTGGATTTTTTTGTCTTTTTCATTATTTATTTTCAGTGTTTAAAAGAGATTTTATTTGATTATTAAATCAAAACACACAAAACTTCTTGTTATATTTAAGGTAAAATGCGTCGAAAAATGTTCATCAATCCTACTGAGATAGCTATAAACGTTATAAAAACGTATACATATTTGAATGAAGTCGGCAAGGTCAGCGCTTGTGACCACTTGTATGGAGACTCGTTGCGAGGGCGCTTGTTGCAAGTGTCCTCCTGTGTCAAAGCAGTTTACCCTAAGCGACGAATTCACGCTCATTAACTTTTTATATAACACTCGGATAACGGAAACTTTGACACTTACCGTTATCCGTATCTAATCATGACCAATAATATAGATACTTGGTAATTTTGATGAAATAATATCTTGCGTCGTTTGATATATGTTTTTCTTTGATTTAACTTATAAGTAGTACTCACTTATATATATCTTAATAATATATATCTGATATTTGTGACGATCAAAGTTGACCAAGGCAAGCTAAGCCCGTCAAAATAAAATAATATCTAGTTATTTAGACGTTAACTATCTTCGATCATAGACCTATATATTATAGACGAGATATGTCGAGGCAATAATTGTGCACACTTAAACTATCTCTACTTTTGGGGTTGTTTGGGGCAGGTTTGACATTTATCATCTAAACATTTTGATATTTGCTTTCCGCAGTTTATTCAGTCCGCATTTATTTGACAAAATCTTCTGAAATTAAAATGGCGTAACTTATTTTTACGTCCCATCTTTAGTTTTGAAATTATTACTTTCGATTTTTAACTACAAAGCTGAATGTAAAGCAAATATTAGGTACTTATAGCAATGTTTATAAGCAACTAAAGTAACAAATAGGCTTTGATCAAACAGATGCGTTACAAAGTGACTCGGAAAATACAGTGTTTTTAGATCAACAAAATAATTATATTTTTTTCGCGTTCGAAACGAGGTACCTACTCATTAAAAAATATAATGGCCTGCCAAATAAAGTACTCCACTTTTAAAATGTCATTTTTTTACAAACCTATTAGGTATAGAAGTTATTGCATATAAGACATTTATATTTCACAAGATATTTTAAATAAAGGTAAGGTTTCATACATGACTGTTGTTATAATGTAGGTAAACCATTTTCAATGAATTGACCTCTAAAGTTGTTAACTAGTTGGTACCCCTGGCATTTCTAAACGATGAGACTCACAATTTTGCAATTTTCCATGCTTATAGAACATGCTAAATACTCCTTAGGAAAATTATTTGCAACGAAATCGGACAGTAACTTTTCAAGTAATTTGAAAAATCTTATAACGCATTGGTAGTCACGGGACCTTCCATAGACATGTCCCGACATGCTTTTGGTTAGGTTATATAAAATATTAACCAAAAATCATCAGGCAGCGATTTAAATGCGATGTAGTTTCGCGCGTCACACATCCTGTCATTCCACCAGATTTGTGTTCAATTCGCAAAAAACTGATTGATTTGTGAAATCCCTACATTTCATGTTTTGCAGCTAAACTGTCAATTTTGTTCGTTTTGAAAAATCATTTTTACCCGACTACGGCGAAGCCAAAAGGAACGGTAATGATTTTGACAGTCTATGTATGTTTGTATATTTGTTTCAATGTTGCGCCTATAAAACTACTGATCCAATTTTTTTTCTTTACAATGAGTGTTTGCCTTTACAAAGCTTGGGATATTAAAGCAACTTATTTATTTCTAGCTGAATTAAAACGTAACCCTAAGATTAAAGTAGCCTAAGGAGTAACTTAATATAACATCAGCTATCGGTCAGTGAAAGTCGATTCAGAGATTAGCCGGATCAAACAGACAGACAGACGGAAAGACAAATATTAAAAAAATAGATTTTTATTGTGAATACCGTACATACTTTCATATGCATTTACTGGAAAGCTGTTAATTTAACATTATAAACAGACACTTCAATTTTATTTATTTGTATTGATAAGTAGGCGAGCTAAACAAACTTACCTATAATGGTATAGTAGTCCCCTAGACTGTTTCCAAGTATGTTTAGTAACTTTTAATATAAATTTTTAAAAAATCTGCAACTAATCTCAAAATCGGTAACGGTTTGAGTATTTATGTAAAGGCTTTAAAAAGGAGCTTTACAAAATATTTTGTAATAAAAGATCAATCTGCCCGTAAGCCCGGCTGTTTAAATAACCGTTAAGGCGGATAATTCTTTTTATCTCCCACTAAAGGCTGGATTCAATTTGTTCGAAGGCGCGTATTTGTAATAAGCTGGAAATTCCAAGAAGCTGTTCTCGCATTTCACATACACTTTAGTTTTTTAATCGATACAAAAAAGAGTTTGAAGAACAACTTTACAGTGCAAATTTGTTGGTTCTCGCTAAAATGTAATATTTATATCTATTAGAGACAAAAACTTTCGAAAACATGAAACCAGAAACAAACTAAAATATTCAAAAATATCTTTCCAAAAGATATTAAAAAAAACCACAGATTTCGTGCCTCACACAACTATCGAGCGCATTAGAAATGAATCTACGGAATTCGAAAAAGTATTGTCGCTGAGCGACGAGAAAGTCGGGATAAGGAAAAGGTTACAAAATTAAACACAACGTTGAATGATAATTATTTTATTCTTAGACTAGCCCGCGACTTCGTACGCGTACATGTTAAGGTGACTTACATATACATATACGACAATAACTGTATTTCCATGCGGAGCAAGGATCACCAGACTGCTAGCCGAACTCACTCTGGAACACGCAACATAGAACTGTCCGTGTGAGAAACCGTTCTCTCTTAGGTCTATCCCAGGTACCTTCAATGTCTGCCCCTCAGTTTTATTGATGGCAAAGCATACTTTTAGGGGAAACTGCAGTCTTTTCAGATGAAGTACAATATAAGTTAGAGGATTCAGTAGTAGAAACTGATGATGCAGTAAACTATCGTGTGGAATTCCTCAATACTCTAAAAACAGGTCTTCCACCACATAATCTCCGTTTGAATAATTTAGCACCAGTTATGTGGTATTAAGAAATATTAAGCCTCCAAAATTATTTAGTATTATTTATATAGTATTCACTGGATGTGCTCAAGGGGAAACTGTATTCACCTAAAATACCATTGATCGAATCAGAGTATCCATTTGTATTTAAAATACTGCAGTTTCCCCTAAAATTTTTCAGTCATTGAAAGTGGCTGGAATAGACCTTAGAGAGAACTGTTTCTCACACGGACAGTTCTATGTTGAGTGTTCCAGAGTAAGTTCTGCTAGCAGTCTGGTGATCCTTGCTCCGCACGGCAATACTAACTGTATTGTATATAAAGAGGTCCTTCAATAGCATAATACACTCTAATAATTAAATAATCTTAAACCATTTATCATTTAATTCATTTTTAGCATAATTAAAATTTATTTCTAAAAATTATAGGAAACTAGTACGAAATCGCGGGCAAAAGCTAGTCTGAGAATAAAATAATTATCTCTAAACGTTGTAGTTTAGTTTTGTAACCTTTTCCTTATCCCGGACTTTCTCGTCGCTCAGCGACAATATTTTTTCCAATTCCGTAGATTCATTTCCAATGTGCTCGATAGTCATGTGAGGCACGAAATCTGTGAATTTTTTTTCAAAAAGGTTAGGCTACAGGGTAAACCCTTAACCCGATCGTCATTGTTTTAGGCTCAAATTGTGGTTGACTAGATTGTTCAGAGGAGTTTTTTCAAATTTTTAATATCATTCATTCTTCGTTTCCAAAATATTAAGCACCAAAATCAAAAATTGGGATTTTTTTTTATCTATTTCGGCCGTAACTTTTTTCGTTTCTTACTTTCTCGAATAATTCAAAATTGACTAGAATTTTGAATATTATATCTTCAAAACTCTCCGAGAGATAAGGGGATCGCAATTTTTCGTGAAATTTAGGCCTATACTGGAGCGAACGAAAAACATTTCCAATGTCAAAATCATTCCAAAAGATACTATAGAATGTTAGTGCACTCACATACAATCGATCGTAATGATAAAACTGGAATGAAATGGATTCGTAATGAAAGTAAATTTATGGACTGAGATGGGATCGTCAGGCCTGCCTGACTATACTTATATTCTTACTGATAAAATATAACAAATCATACTGTTGTTATTGTGCGAAAAATTAATATATGCAATATGCATGCCCGCTAATTTAGAGACATTTTGAAATATCTATACTATTAATGCTTGCTCCTATACTATTAATTTATGTACTTGATCAAAAGCGATATCGTGATCGTAGTTATGCGATATTGTATTCTATCAAGGACATCGAAAGAATCTAGTTCATTCTCCATGTACGTGAGGCCCAAAAAACAAAATTATACAGTCTCTTTAGCGGCAGTTTTCGAAACTATAATTAAGTGCAGTGAATATCGTCTGATGACCGTACAGTAAGGTTTAATAGGTAATGTTGCAACAAGCTAAAATAATCTGATCAAGCCTAAAATCTTAGGTGAAAACTTAAGACATATCGAACTTCTAGCTCGCTAACTATAATTTAAGCTTGATAAATGTCAGTTGCGCCATCGACATGTTGCAAAGCCTACTGTTCGCAGAAATCTAACTTAGTACCAATACATAACATCACAGTGTAGCTCAAACGTATTAGCACAAAGCGTGAATAGCCTTTACACTTTACATGCCAATTTATCAATAGTCTTACGTTCTAGTTGTCATGAATAGGGGCGCTTATTGATGTACACATCATGTATAATCGCGTACGGTCGAGCGACTTGCGAGTTTCCGGGATATGTGATATCGGCTTTGTACCTAGTCCTTTATTCCTTCAAAATAAAACAATACGAAAGGCCGTAAAATGTACATGTTTATTGTTTGTGTATTATGTTGACTGTAATAAAAGTCTCTCCTCGATTTATATTTTGAATAGAAAATATTTCTACCTTCTAAGATCAGCCGGTCCGATTCCTTGCAAACGAATTATAATAATTGATCAGTCAAAAACTTTATTAGTTTTATTTTTTACACCAAAATTAGAGTGCCTATCTCCTTTGACCATTTTTTCCATAAAGATTTTCACACATAGTTACGTAGCTATCGAACTTTGTAATAATTCAAAAAATTATTTAAAGTAATATATTATCTGTCATATGTATCTGAATTCACCTTGTATTTTTTATGAAATAGGGAGCAAACGGACCGGACCTGATGGAAAGCGATTACCGTCGCCCATGGGCACCCGCAACATTAGAGGAGTCGCAAGTGCGTTGCCGGCCTTTTAAACAAGGGTACGCTCTTTTCTTGCAGGTTTAAAGGCCACAGTGGTCCGGAAATGCCGCTGACGACAGAGTTTTATTGTTAAAATAATCGTTAAAACAATATTGACTTATGAATGGCCTTAGTGGATCCACAATTTATCGAGCATGTCGATAGCTGTGGGCCCAACACTAGCCGGCGTGAATACCGCTCGGGATCGAGTGACCGACGATATAGCAAACGTCATCAGATAAGTTCACTGCCTACATTGAATGCCCTGTATTGAATTTCTATCGTTTTTAACTACGTCTTTGAGAACACTTTATCGATATTTTCGTGTTATTCTTTATTTAAATACAAACTATTGTTACGTACCGTGAGTCCTATACCTATACCTATTGTTACGTACGTAGAGGGTACCGTAATACTCAAGGAACCCTTATAGTTTCGCTCTGTACGTCCGTGTATCTGTCTGTCTGTCTGTTCTTCTTCTAGCTTCGTTAATTATTATGAATATAAATGGATGAAATTTGGTACAGTTATAATACTGATATAATACACTGAAATCAGTGTGCGGAGCTATTACTCGTAGAGTAATAGCTCCCCACACTGATTTCAGTGACGGTGGCCGGTTTTAATTGAAAATAGGCCAGCTACGCAGGAGTTATTTTATAGTGCCCAAGTGTGTGCGCAGTACACAAGAGCACTTTCTCTTCGTTTACTCTCGTAACTCAGTGGGACGAATAACCGACACGACTGGTGAGATATCAGGCGCAGGTCCGACTTTTTACATGCCCATCCGACGCATGGATCATCTTTCTTGTCAGACAATCAGGTGATCAGCCTGCATTGTCCTAACCAAACTTGGAAACAAGATTTTTTGTTGTTCCAATGCGGGATCGAACCCACGACCTCCGAGTCGAGAGCCAAGCTCTAAACCATTAGACCACGGAGGCTGTTAATCGAGATCTATACATATTACGTATACGAGTATACGTAATATGTATAGATCTCGATTTTGATGTCATAAAATAATAATAATTTTATACTTTAGGGGTGGTAGTCCATACGTCATGTGATGGGGATGACTTTTTTAATTACCCCGTCGAATGCCCCGTCGAATGCCCCGTCGAATGCCCCGTCGAATGCCCCGTCGTGTGGGGTGTCGTTGAATAGGTCTTTTAAATTAAAGGTTTCATACATGACTTCTTTACAAAATCAACCATTTTCCAGTAATCGTCCTCCAAAGTGGTTTTATAAGTTGCCCCCCCCCCTGGCATTTTTAAACTAGGTATAGGAGATAGAAATTTGTATGGTTTGCATGCTGATAGTTCATAGCAAAAACTTTACTTTTGAAGTTATTCAAAGAAAACCTATTGCGCGTTGATAGTTACGGAACCCTACTTAGACATGTCCTGACATGCTCTTGGTTAGGGCATTAGGTATTATAACTTGAATTTACTGGAAATGACTTAAAATAAATTAAATCATTGAATCGTTTCAACCTTAACTAGCCCTTATTGACACCAACATTTTGCCATGTGGGTACTGTATGTCGCAATGTCGTGACTACTTTAAACTTTTATAATTTTAAATATGGACTATTATAACTGATTCATGCAAGGACGTTGGTACATAACTTCAGCTTAACAAGTGAAAGGGCTTACAAAAGTGGAGGAAAATATTTCATTTAAACATTTGAAAGGTTTCAAAAGTTCTATGTGCAATAGACACGACTATGTATTCACTTGAGCTTAATGAACTATGTTTTCGTGGTTATTTTTTTTTTTTTTTTAAAAACCCCTTATAAATGTATACCTTCATGTATTTTAATTGTGGGTAGCACCTTGTATTTACTTCGTTACAGAATAAGAAAAGCGTCGTACTTGAAATAGTATAAAGGTCACAAAACACGCGTGAAACGCAATGAGCTGCACTGGCCGCGCGCGGGTCACCGAGTTTTCAATTTGACTTGACGTTGTGACGGTCAACATTATGAGCCTCGTATATTAACTAGTCCTTTGTAGTTTGATGTCTTTGTCAGTTGATAAAACGCTGTAATTTGGCATGGGGATTAACCAACAGGGTGAAATAAAGTTTGACGGAATACAAAATATACATCTAGTAATAAATAATGTTATTAATTAAGTTCTATCTAATTCAGATATTATTATTACAACAGACGTTGCTCTGTCTTCACTATAAACGGGAATAAATAATAACTAAACCTACTGCCTTCGACCTACAGTGGTAGGCCCCTACAAACTACAGGCGACGCCGATATGTGAAATAATAAACACATTATAAGAGTTATCGACCACTGAGGGTTCAAAATTATTACAGTACTAATATTACTATTAAACAATGGAGCAATCTTCTATATGAAAATGGAATATTTATATTTAATGCCGAATATAATCATAAAATAATAAATATTAAAATGGTGACAAAATAATTATAAAATATTTATGGTGGGCCACCTGTGTCTACCTCTGTGGCCCAGTGGTTAGTGCGTTGGCGTTCAAGCCAGAGGTCGCGGGTTCGAATCCCGCCAGGGAAAGGTTTCTGTGTTCCTGGGTCATGACCCACATATTATTTCATACACATCCATGAATGTGTAAGAAACATGTGTATTATATAAAGAAAAGAATTAACGTGTATCTTTTTGTGTAAGTATTGAATTCAATTATAAATAGCTATCTTAAAAATGCAGCGCCGCATCGCATATAGTTTCGTTCCGGTGTGAATTGACCCCTAGTTGTCAAATTAATAAGTTGTAACCTATTCTCATAAAAACCGAACGCCAGCAATATTTCATAAAAATAGGTCAAGCCATTTAAAAAAAGTTCACTAAGAAACACGGTGACACGAGAATTTTATATATAATTTTACTTTTTAACAATATCAACAATAACCCCCCGGGGGTTACCTAAAATTTTAATTTTCTTTTTAAGAGCCACTTGCGCAGATCCGGGTTAAAGTTAACCCGGGGTTAAATATCATAGTTATCTCTCTCGTTCTTCGTATTAATGAAAGAGAAGGCATTATATTTTAACCAAAGTGTCAACCATAACCCAGATCTACGCAAGTGGCCCTAAGTCATCTAAGCTACAAGTATTAGCGTAAGGGATGGGTGCACGAGACTCATGTTCTTTTTTAAATTTCAGCGTACGGAAACTTGGGCAGCGTGTTGTCGAGCCAAGGGCGGCTGGCGGAGGCTGAGGTGGCATTCGAAAGGGCCTTAGGCCATCGACCCAACATGGCCGACGTACACTACAACCTGTGAGTGTTGTATTTATAATACTAATAATAATAATAATAATATAATATCTATGGACGCTTCACACCACGTCAATCTGGCCCCGTGCTAAGTATCCGAAGAACTTGTGTTACAGGTACCAGAAAACGGGAAGTATATTTAATACTTTTATACTATACATATATTTAAAATTTTTATTCTACTGTAACACATATTTAATACACATCCATGACCCAGGAATACGGAAATACTTTTTGTTCCTTCGACTCCGCGACCTTCGGCTTGAGCATAAACGCGCTAAGCCACTGAGCCACAGAGTTCGTCATGTCATTTATGTCTTGTTGATCAGGTAATATAGGTCAAAGATTCAGTCGCAGCGGACTAATACAGGCTGATCATGATGATTATTAGAACTAAATAGAGCCTAGAGTCTTGAAACCACAGAGTATATTCATATTATATACTTACGTACAGAGATACAGCTTTCATAGAACGATGCTAATTTGAAAATTTGACACCCCCTCCACGGCCCACAAATTTTCCACGCAATCGTGGAAACACCGTATGCTTGTAGTGGTGCAATCAATCAAATCGAAATCTAACTATGTAGCTGTTTATCTGTACTTCTTTCTTTAATCTATCTTGAAACCCCATTAAAACTAATGTCTTCATAAAATGAGAATATGATAGAAGACTAGAACTACAAGAAAAGATAGTTCATCGAAAACAGAGAAACACTACGTATAGTCGTTATGGCTACTGCTTAGTTGTTATCAATCATATGAATAAAAGTAGATAGATATTAGACGTATATAATACCGTTTACATTTAAAATAAGTTTTAGTAAAATATCTAAGAATAAATCCATCAAAAAATCGGCGCATTCTGAAATAAAGTTCCCGACGAACAGCGCTCACTCATTTCGAAAACAGTGTAATGAATTCGGCTCTGCTTTCGGGCGCATATTTTATTTTTGACGGTATACTTTGAATAATAATCAGTAATTTAAAAAAAACATTTATCTGGGAAGATTTATTAAAGGGACTAGCCGTCCAGACACACGTTGTTCTGCCTTAACTATGAACTGGAATAAATATATAACTACACCTATAACCTACACTAATATCTAATTCAAACTATAAAACTACAGCTTTTGCCCGCGGCTCCGCCCGCGTAAATACAGTATCCCACGGTAATACCGTACTTTTTCGAGATAAAAAGTTAGTAGCCTATGTTTTAATTCAGAGTCTAAACTTAGTAGTTTACATATATATGAAATTTCATCTAAATTCGTTCAGTAGTTTTAGCGTGAAAGAGTAACAAACATCCATCCATCCTCACAAACTTTCACATTTATAATAGTAGGAGGATTCTATTTGTAGGTAACAATCACTGGTGCCCAGTAACACCCAGCCATTGTTTTAAGCCAGCTACTAGCCGTTGGACAAAATACGTTGTTTAGACCTTGATATCCGATTAGAGTGTATTGTAGGGCTGTTCGTTTCTGGATCCAACGAGACCGGACTTGAGAAGTTGATGTGGAAACGGAATATTTTAAGTTAGCTAACGGAATATTTTAGACGAATAAACACGAAACTAAACAAATAATTTTGATAAATATTTAGGAGACAGCTTAAATGTTGAATGGGAAAAAAATGAGTTTGAAAATTGCATTAATCAAATACAATTTTGCAAGAAACCGATAAGGTTCAGTGTGGATCATGATGGTGATGATGAATTTGATCTCATTTACACATATCAGCGTAAGGTCTGTCAGAATGATGAGATATACAACAGCTGCAATAATATTATTTTTGCTGTCTTATATTTTCGCTACGTCGCGTAACACCGTAGATTGTAGCACCGTAGCCCGTTGCAACGTAGCTCGTAGTGCCGTAACTCGTAGCGACGTAATTTAGTACGAATAAAACGGGGTTTTCAGTATTACAGACTATAGTGAGTGCAATCACGAGAGTAACATAGAAAAACGATAAATAGGTTTTACAAGTCTTATTTAGAAAATGCTAATTATATTCCGTTGGTTTATAGTTACTAAGCAAGAAACCTGTTTTTTTGGAAACAATCGTTTCTGGCATCTTGTAACATTGGTCTGTAACTATTGGCTACTCTAGGGATACAAAGAATTACGGTCACATCTGTGACCAAATTATAAGAGACAATTTCATATCCTGGCCTTACATTATATTTCTCGGACATTTGTATTAGGGAAAGAAATTTATTTATTAAACAATTTACTCACTTTAGGCGAGAATTGCATCTTTTTGTTTTATAACGAGAAACCTTTATAGAATAAAGACTTGCTTTTTATTTCCTACTTCATAAATAACATTGTGTTTACTGTTTAAATCTACTGTGTATCAGTTATCTACGCAGACGAATCCGTAGAATGAGCCAGTGTAATAAAGTTTCAATATTTGATGTTTCCGAACCCGGGCTAAATAATATATTCAAACGGCCGTAAGTTCCCCAGATCGAACCGAAACAATAGGGTCGGACTCCCCCGGGATCGACAGGCTAAAGATTGGACACTTTTATGGACATATTACGAAAGCAAACATGTAAAACGGGTCCATCTATTGATAATTGAGTTTTTTTAAGTACGAAAATGGAAAAGACATGAATATTGGATACGTAAAAATTCTACGAATTTCTTAAAATACATTTCGGATAGCTAGGAAATTTTTGGAAATCTTTTTTTAAAATGAATATTTTCCTCATAAAGGAAAATTTTCTGTATAATATGTTGTACTTTATACGAGGCAATCTTGTATATATATATATATAATCGTAACTTCTGAAACGGCTGCAAGTATTTCCATAAAATTCACTATACGGGGAATTTTGGGGGAGATAAATCGATCTACCTAGGTTTTATCCCTGAGAAACTGCGCATTTTTAAGTATGTTTGTTTTTGCTTTCGTCGAGCAAACAATATATAAATATTTTCAAATCTTAATATGGCAGTCCGATTGGCAGTTTGGTATGCGTATACGTGTAATTTTTGCGTTGTTCGGAAATTCGGAATGTGGAAATTATATTGAACTTTATACACGTTATATACGAATATACACGTTGGCGTTTGTCAATCTGTCACATTTTTTTTATCTAATATTCTTTTGAACCCTTAAAAAGTAAAAACTTAAAAAATATATGTATTATTATGGGCAAATTTTGGCCACAGGTCGACCTCGAGTATTAATTTATTTTTACTTCGCTCACATGGAATATTGGAATGCATTAGCCACATATTGGCTCGTATTTATGCATGAATCGCAATCAATAGGCGCACGACATGGCAAGGCCATTAATTCAGCAAAGCTTCGGGTTCTTGAATTAATCGGCTGCTCCTGCTCCCTAAGCGTAAGGTTTCCGTGCAGTTTCACAAATTAACGCCCGGCCACACTACAATGTAATTACGACGAATTACTGTAAATTTTTACGGCAGTAATATAAAAATACTAATTTTTATTTTATTTAGATATCAACTATTTATTTATTAAATATTCTATCAAATATTTTACAGTAAATAGTTGAACTATCTTCTATATTACGGTTTTTTTTTAAATAACTTCAAAGTCAATTTCCGATATCGCTAAAAACAACTTCCCAAAGAGTATTTAGCATGATCTATCAGCATGAAAGTTACCAGTTTGTAACTCTTATACGGTTTACATTATAAAAAAATCATGTATCAAACCTCGTTATTATGTAAAAATACCTTTATGATGCCAAAACTAAAGTCTTTAAGCAATCTTTAAGCCTATACATGACATCCTCTATTAATGTATATTAATAATTACTGAAGTTAGCAATGGAGGCCGGATGGATAGACGGACGGATAGAGCAAAACATTAAGAGTTATTTGTAGTTACAAAGAACCCTTATTGTTTTGCTCTATTAAACCCAAAAAATGTTACTTACGCACAATTTTTTTTTACAACTGCAAACGTAAAAAGCAAAACTATTTCTATTTCGTTCTTAATGTGGAATTTATAGACAAATATTTTAAAATAATAATAATTGCTGCTTATCGAACACGGGATATTTAAGCTGTTAACGAAACAAACAATTTTATACAACTTTATCGGATGTTTCTTAAACACTTATTATTCCCGCTAATTTTGTGTATTGTTTCTGTTTGCAACTAAAATCCATTGAACACAAACTTCTGTGACGTTTGATCAAAGTAAGCTTAAGATGTTTATTACATTGTAAAATATCGATAATTTTGAAAATCATCAACCGGGTAAAATAACAAGGAAAATGACTTTAATTTGTGCTGGAAACAACAGTTATTTATTTTGAATTTTGTTTCAACTAAATTTTGTATTTAATTACCCTTAATGACACATCCAGTCTATTTAACTACTCATTTCGAGGAAGTCGTTCGAGTACAACCCAACGTCATAATATTACCTATACTACTGATATCTGATTTCAACAACAACACATATCCTACAATACAATCTTTTAGGTTTTGGGTTCTGTAGTAATACAAAGAAAACTTATAGTTTCGTTCTGTCCGTCCGTCTTTCTGTCTTTCCACCCTTCTCACTTCTATAATTAATAATATTAATGGTTGAATTTTGGTACAGGTTATATATTTATTATTTATATATTATAGTTATATATTGTATTTCGTTTTTGGTATCATTAAATAATAATAATTGTATATTTATTTACGTGGTGGCTCTCCATACATGTGAAGTGGGGATGAAAAATTATTTTTCATTCTATCCAATCGTGTGTGGTATTATCGAATTCGAAAAGGTAAGTTTAAACTAAAAACAACCAAGAAACTTGACTTTTTTACAAAGTCAACCATTTTCGAATACCTAATCGGGCTCTAAAATGGTTTAAAGTTGCCCCCTCCCTCCCTGGCATTTCTAAACTACAAGAGATTAAAACTTTAAACTTATAAATTATCATGTTGAAAGAAGTTTGAAGTAATTAAATAAAGCTTATTGCGTGTTGATGGTTACAGAACTCTCCTTAGACATGCCCTGATGCTCTTGGTTTCTCTATTTGGTTTGGTCGCTATAGGCTATATTGATAGTTATAGGATTTTAATATAATTTTAGTAAATAAAGTACAGTCAATTCTAAAAGTCGCTGACCATACTTGGTTCAGTAACTGTTTCATAGTACAGTTATGCAAAAAAAAACAAATAAGTAACTTAACTGTAATATCAATTTAAGTATCCACCCTGGGTGTATACTTAAATCGATATTACAGTAATTTAATTATGAACCCTGTAATGCTAACGTTATTTTCCGAATGTTATCGCTAACGTTCGTCGTTCGACTACGGCATAATAAAGCGCGCTTTATTGAAATTTTTTTTTTCGTCTGTATAATAATTGACGTTTAATTATTTTATTAATTTTACATGAACGGAAATGGCCTATTTATTGTCTTAACAGTCATATGAATGACTGTTAAGATAATAAACTGTTTTCATGTATAATATATATATTATATACAATATACAATATATATTTTTTTTATTTATACATGAAAACAGTGACATTTTTAAAATAACTGACGAATTATACCCAAAACAATCAATATGAACTAAAATGGTCTACAATTAAATTTATTTATTGCCAAATAATAAAATAAAATAAAATAAAATTTATACTAAAGAAGAAGACTTATCAACAAATCGTCTAATATTAGTAAAATAAACCAATAAAATTAAGAAATTTAAATAAACGTAGAGCATCTAAATGGTACAAAAACTAACGTTACCACGTTCGTCAATTCGACGACGCATGGCTGCTGGAATGGTGTACACGGACATTCTCCAGCCAAAATACTACCGTCCATCGCAGGGGCAAGGGGTCGTCCGAGATTACCTCAAGTTTGAAAGCATTGCAATCGGACACGTAGAAGTTAGCGCGGCTTCATAAAAACCGTCTTTTTAAGGTCTCCACAGACGAGAGGCCGATCGCTTCAGTTAGAACTGACGTCAGTTCGGCCTGAACGGATTCGAGCACATACACAGAAAAAATCGCATCCAATCCAACTGACGTCAGTTCGGCCTGAACGGATTCGAACACACACACGGCAAAATCGCATCAGTTCGTTCTGGTTTGCCGCAAGCTACGGTCTAGTTTGATAATTGCGTAATAATTATACACCGCGAAAACTCACTACGCATGTACACGATACATGCCCGCGCGGACGCGGCGAGAACTGAAGCGATTTGTCCACACAAGGGTCCGTTCAGTCCATTCGTACAGTCCATAATTAATGTTGCCAACTTAGTTATTTTACAAAGTTTTACTACTAAATTAAGTATTTTATTGCCTCCTTAGTGGGAATTTAGTTGTTAGTAGTGTTTTAGTCGGAAAGAGCCAGACAGTAATCATATGCAAAATGGTCTAGGTTAAGCACAACAAAATACACCTAATCATAATACATACGTCCGTAATTTGCTTTACTACCCGTTTAGTTACTATATACGTAATATTTCCTAGTATATTTTAATTAAACGGTATTTTTTTTAATTTAACAATTTTTTTTATTATAAAATTCAATACAGGTACATAATATTTTTTAAATTTAACAAAACCTAAAATGCCGTGGTTTTTTGGGGGCTTTACGAATTCCTAAGTTTAGTAGCTTTTTTATAGTTTTCATTATTATTTTAGTAGTTTTTAGTAGAAATCGACGCGAGTTTAGTAGTTTCGCAAAAATAGAGCTGGCAACACTGGAACGAATCGCTTCAGTCCATCCGGCCGACTGATGCGATCTCGATATTGCACACAGACGATACGATTTTGCATCCGTTCAGGCCGTAATGAAGGAAAACTGGACCGTATATGGGCCCCTTAAAAACTTCGAATCGACGAACGTTAGCATTTCAGTGTTAATTGGGGAGACGACTACATGTTTACGTAAAAAAATATAATATTTTATGTGTAGTTCAGTAATTAGATACATCTTAAAATACAAAAAAGGTTCAAAATTGTTTGTGAAATTAGTAAAAAAAATACATCATTAGTTTACTTACATCATATGGTACAAAACATTCATTATATGAAACTTAACAAGTCTGAACCTAAACGCACACACACACGTTTCGTAGATATATAAAAAAATATTCCTGCGGACTTATATAACATTCACTTTTACCTAGTGGTGACCTCACAATTTGGCACGATTTTCGTATGGAGCATTTTTACGACACTTGCGAAATTTTGTAAACAAATCGCTGTACTTTTTAAAATATTGATTTTTAATATACAGCTGTTTCTTCTGAGTAGTTCTCATCTCGCACTCAAATTTAAGAGTATTATTCATTTAAGCTATAAAAAAAATCAGTCGTCTAGCCTTTTATAAGACCCTGGCAATTTGAAACAGTACACTGAAGCACACAAGTTACCACAATAACGAACTATATTATGATTTAGCCATGATTTCGTGTTCCATAACGTAATAAAACCGAAAACGTGGCGTCATCATCTTCCTATTCTATTACAGCAATGTACGCGTAATATCCTTAACATGCGCCAGTAATCGAGTAAGGGAACAATTACTGGGTAGAGGTGTTCTCAAGAACGTAAACAGGAGCGTGTTATTAATATTTCCCGCATATTGTTATACTTTCCCGAAGGTTTAGTGTTGAGGTAATAATCGCGCTATATTTTGTTCGAGGGTTGGCAAAATATGTCGTACGTGGAAAAATATTTGGATTCCGTCAACCTATAATGTTTCTTACCAATTTGTAATATGGTTTTATATTATAAAGTTTAATATTTACCACGTTTGATAAGATTACCGACCTTTAATGTTAAATGTTTATTTAATGATTATTAAATGATATGTTTATTAAATGATATTACAAATAATTATTTAATGTTAAACCCTGGCAAGTGTACTAGGTCTATCTGGGTTATTTATTAAGATTATTAATAATGAACATTATTAACATTATAAATAGTATAATATGATTTTTCGAAAATAGATTTATGTTACTGTTATATTTTAAAATCATAATATATTTTATGTAAGCCCATATTATCATAAAATTTATATTTGAATCAAGACAAAACTCGGAAAAAGTTTTAAGAATTCCGCGAAACCGCGACCGCAATAAAATAACTAAAACAATGAATACTAATTTGAATACGGTAATAAATATTTAAATTTCCGACCATCATACTAATTTAATTTACGAACTGCGCTGATATAATTTGCGAAACGTTCTACGTTTGATTAAAGTCGGCGTTATTACGATCAACTGTGAGAAATGTGATCATTTTTATGCACCGTAAAAAGAAAGTTATACAAATATAAATGGCATGGCATTTATTGTTATCCTTACTAATATTGTAAATGTGAAAGTGAGTTTGTTTGCTCTTTCACGCAAAAACTGCTTAACCGATCATCATGAAATTTGGCACATATATAAAGTAGACCAAAGAGAATGACGTAGGCTTTATCGCAGCAAAATGTACGGTTCCCCGGGATCTGTTTTTGCGCGCACGAAGTCGCGGGCATCATATAATAGTTATATAATTTTTATACTTCTATTTGTTCCTTGTTGTTTCTAAATTAATACTCAAACTCTACGGCTATACTAAAGGAATAATGTTTGCCTTGTATAGATTAAACGAAACGTTATTACTTAAACAACAACAAAGGACAAACGATAAAGGAGACGCAAAGATTAGATTATTCCAATTCCACCGGATGGAATCACTTAGCTACGTACGGGTGCAGCGGGTACCGGGTACCCGGAGATCAAATAAGGGGCTCTTTCATTTGAATTAGGAAATAATGTCAATGTATCCAGCGCCAGCACTGACGTTATCTTTTCAAGGGTTATGTTGTCCTGGTACTTGACTGAATAGGTGTACTATTAAGTTTAGATATAAATTACATTAGTTGATTTATGAGTAGGCAAGCTTTTACAACTTAGAAAAACGGTTTCTACTAACGTTATGAATACAGGTCACCTCGTGGTCAAAATTCGCCCATTAGAATTCATATATAATATTTGTTAAGTTCGAACTTTATAAGGGTTCTTTTGCCTCTTAGATGGAAAAAAAAGTAAAGGTTGTGACGTCAACGTGTAACAAAATTGTATCTTTCAAACGCACGGTAGTGTGTGAATAATCTAAAGGTAGTGTACGAGGGCTGATTGATAAGTTTCCGAAACGACAAAGAAAAACTTCAAAAATCTATTTAAAATAAATTTATTTCTCAACGTAGTTTCCTTCTACCTCGATGCATTTAGTCCAGCGCTTCTCCAATGCCGTTACACCAGTTTGATAAAATGTTTTCTCCAACCCTTCAAAATACTCGTCCACGCCAACAATGACTTCTTCATTTGATGAAAATCTCTGGCCACCTAACCATTTCTTCAGGTTTGGGAATAAGTGGAAGTCGCACGGGGCCAGATCCGGGGAATAGGGTGGATATGGTAGCAATTCGAACCTCAATTCATGGAGTTTGGCGACTGCAACCATTGACGTGTGTGCAGGTGCGTTGTCATGGTGGAACAACATTTTTTTCTTGGCCAAATGTGGTCGTTTCTTCTGGATTTCTTCACTTAATTTTTGCAGCAAGCATGCGTAGTACTCTCCATTTATTGTTTTTCCTTTTTGCAGATAATCCACTAAAATAATCCCTCGAGCATCCCAAAAAACAGTCGCCATCACTTTGCCGGCCGACAAAACCATTTTTGCTTTCTTCGGCGCAGGTTTTCCGCTCTCAGTCCACTGCTTAGATTGTTCTTTTATCTCGGGAGTATAATGATATATCCAGGTTTCATCGACTGTTACATAACGCCGCAAAAACTCATTAGGATCTCGGTTAAACAGCGCCAAACACTCCGATGAATCGTCCACTCGACGTTGCTTTTGGTCTACAGTGAGCAAACGCGGCACCCATCGCGCGCATAGCTTTTTCATTCCCAAATGTTGGTGAAAAATATTAAAAACGCGTTCAGATGAAATGCTCACCATCTCTGCTATCTCTCGCAACTTTAAGCGCCGATCATTCAATACAATTTTGTGAATTTTTTGATCATGTCCGGATTCGTGACTTCATTTGGACGGCCAAACCTGTGGGCGTCTTCGCAGCTCTGTCTTCCACGTTTAAAATCAGTTACCCAGGTGTGAATTGTACTCAATGCAGGAGCAGAATTACCTAAAACACTGTCTAGCTTGGTTTTAATCTGGGTTGCTGTTTTCTCTTTTAAAACGTAAAACTTTATCACCGCACGAATTTCGTTTCTTTCCATTGTTAAGAAAATTTACGACAGAGAAAGTTCTTCGTCCTCTCAAACAAATTCCCTCAGTTCGATTAAATTCAAATTTGGCGTTTTATTATCAAAAAGATGCCAGAATATAATGTAATATTTCTTTTTTGCGTATCATTTTTTTAAGTTCGTCGTTTCGGCCAGTTATCAATCAGCTCAGGTATGTTGTTATTTTTATAAATTTTATATATTACTAAGCATTATTTAAAAAAATATTATCATTCAGCACACCTTTTTCCCACATTAACTTTAACTGTGCCAAATATCATACTCCTCCGTTTGCACAATTCTCGTAAAACTGTACATAAAGTTTTTGTTTCACGTATTAATATAATAATTTGTCTACTTTTACTCAGGCAGGTTATTATTTTTAAACAATGCATTTACGAAAGCAGTCGCATCTACATAACAATTTTATATTGAACTTTAAATGAGACAATCTTGTATATATGTATATAATCGTAAACTCGGCAACGGTTGCAAGTATTTTGACGACCTCTGTGGCTCAGTGTTTAGCGCGTCGGCGCATAAGCCGGAGGTCACGGGTTCGAATCGCGTCGAAGGGACAAAAAAAATTATGTGTTCCTGGGTCTTAGATGTGTGTTAAATATATAATTTTAAATATATATTAATTTTAAGTTAATTAATTATAAGTTAAATAAATAGTATAATAAATATCTTAAATATAATTATGTGTCGTAAGTATGCAATATATTTCCGTTGTCTGGTACCTGTGATACAAGTTCTTCGAATACTTAGTACAGGACCAGATTGACGTGGTGTGGAAGCGTCCATAAATATTATTATTATTATTATTTTCATGAAATTTAGTATGCAGGTAGTTTTGGCGGAGAAAAATTGGTCTAGCTAGGTTTTATCCCTGAGAAACTGCGCATTTTTAAGTTATATATGTTTTTGTATTGTCGTGTACATATCAATAATTTCGACACTATAATGTCAGTTTGATTGGCAGTTTGGTTAATGGTGGTGGGTTCGAACCCCGGTAAAATATTTTTTGATTTTTTTTAAATCTACTAGACCTTCGAGCAAAGCTCGGTTATCCAGAAGAAAAATAGAATAATTTAAGAAAATATTGTAAAAATGGAAATAATGTTTAATTATATTGAATCAACATTCATATTGAGAACGAATGTTACAATTTTTCATGCCAAGCCGCGGGCGCTTAAACTGCCAAAGTAAATATTAACAAATTTGCTAAAGTTAACGAGAACTTATAATGGTAATTTCGAGCTAATATTGGATATTGAGCCAATACTATACTCGTATCGAGCTTCAAATAAACTTTTATTCGATGGAAAAGTATGGAGTAAAGGTTTGTTTACTTAACTGTCATGCTTTTCTTGCCTTATGCCTTTTGATTAAAAAACCATCTGCGTTTCCCTTCAACAGGACTTATTAAGTTAATAATGAAACTTATTTAATTATTTTACAGATATACAGGTGTCCCAAAACTCAACGATAATCTGGGACCGGATGAATGGCCAAGTTACACCAGTTCCGGGAAAAATATAATTAAAATTCCATATCACTCAGTTCAGCGATAATAGACAATTTTGTAAAAACATCGAAATTCGACACCCTTGGTCGCATTTTCAAGTCCTGTGATCACCAATGTCACAATTTTGCTGTGATTTTTTTAATTTCGAGATCTTCATTAACGATGCTATTAATCGCAACTACGAATTAATGCACAAAACATTGTTAATTTAATAAAATAAGTTAAGTTTTAGTGAGTCATGGTTCACAAAAATATTGTTAGTTAACTTTGACACTTCATTTTGAAAAAAAAATGTACTACACTACCTTTGGCAAGTTATTTCAAAAGATGGCGCATTTAATCAAGATTTAAAAATGGTGCAACACTAGCCACTTTTCTTGCCATTAAAATTTTTATTTCTCATTTTTTTCAAATTGAGCTCATTTCAAAAATAATAATTGATAGTTTTTTGTATTAACAGATCGGGGTCTCGAGTGTGTGTAATGAACAAAAGTGATAGAATGAGATAGATAGTGACGCTGACAGTCTGTCGACGTTTTTACAAAATTGTCTATTATCGCTGAACTGAGTGATATGGAATTTTTATTTTATTTTTCCCGGAACTGGTGTAACTTGGCCATTCATCCGGTCCCAGATTATCGTTGAGTTTTTGGACAACCTGTATACCTACAGACTTTAACTTTTGTGATAGAGCCAACTAGCTTCCAAATTATAACGAAAAATGTTTCAATTTAAAATTTGAGTTATACTAGAAGTGATAGGGAGAAGAAGAAGAGTTATAAAATATTTTATAACTGCACTCCGAAGAATCTTACCTTATCTGATATTGGCTCATCGAGCACATCCCGCTACTCAGGAAAATTTAAGAATTTTAGTTTTAACCTGAAATAATAAAATTTGGATTCCGTTCAAACGAAATAATAAAGATTCAACTATAAACCTATTTATCGCAAATGACGTATTTATTGTAAGTCATAAATCATAGAAGAGTCCGAATAAAAAAAAAGTTAAGGCCAATTTACACGTTTCTAATTAAATTTTTGAAAATTTTGTCTGCAAGCTTCGTAGTCCCCACGTAGGTTAGTCCTGTAATTAATTCACACCTACATCAGGGGTCTAAGGATAACGATCTATAACAAGGATAACTTTTACCTGTACCGTACAACACTGAAACTAAGTTATTAAAGAGTACTCAAATACGTGTATAGATTGAATGGCTGGACATCGATGTAGAGATTGTTCTAAATTCTTGTAGGAATTATATGGGAATGGCTGAACATCGATGTAGAGATTGTTATAAATACTAGTAAGAATTATATGTGAATGGCTGGACATCGATGTAGAGATTGTTCTAAATACTAGTAACATTTATATGGGAATGGCTGGACATCGATGTAGAGATTGTTCTAAATACTAGTATGCGAAATATGGTAATGGTACGGTACTTTGTTTTGTTGCATGATTTTTAGGGTTCCTTAATATTCAAGGAACTCTCATAGTTTCGCTCTGTCCGTCCGTCCGTCTGTCTGTCTGTCTGTCTGTCAGTCCACCCTTCTAGCTTCTGTAATAATGAATATACATAGATGAAATTTAGTATAGTCATAATTATAATGTGTATATATCTCGGTTTTGTCATCATGCTAAGTGGGGATGAATTATTTTTTTTCATTCCACCCCATCGTGTTTATAATTAAAGGCAAAGGCACACATGACTTTTTTACAAAATCAACCACTTTCGAGTAATCGGCCTCCAAAGTGGTTTATAAGTTGGTCCCACCCATGGCATTTCTAAACTATAGGTATATATAAAGATAGTAACTTGTAAATTTCCATGCTGATACATCATGCTAAAAAGTCTTTAGAAAAAATATTTTGAGCGAAATCGGACACATTAACTTTTGAAGTAATTCAAAGAAAACATTGCTCATTTCATCATTGACATGCTCTTGGTTAGGTTAGTTTTAATAACTTTCTGTTCTAGCCTTCTATTCTAATCAATCTTAATTAGGGAGGGAAGACACGTCAGTGCTGTCCCCACAACGCCTAATGCCTATTAAGTAATTAAAATTCAATATAAATATCACACTAAGTTAGTTTCTTGTTATTAACCAATTCGGTCATAATGCATCGCTTTTCGCTAGTCAAAATGATGAAAAGACAAATTAATAACAATTTGGCGATTGTTTGTCTAATGACATGCAATATCCATAAGTGCCAGCAGGTATGAAATATGCGAACGTTATACGGTTAAAATTCATTACCGACATGGCGAATTCAGATTCACTTGACACAGTTTCCATTACTTACTGGGTAATGTGTAGAGATGTGCACATCTGTCCATACAGACAGCGACACACAGCGATATGACACAACACTAGCGTCGACGTACCCAGACATAGATGTGGGGACAACACCAGCGTCGACGTACCCAGACATCAACGTGGGCACAAAACTAGCGTGTCCCAGCGGTGATAAGGCGCAGATCAAACTCGTGTTTGCACACACACATATTAAACATTCCCGCTACTCGGAGACTCGCAACAACACTTGGTATTTTGCATATCGCCTATTTGCGAAACAATTTGGTTTGAATGTATTTGCGCTAGACGCTGATATCGTTCTTTGAGTGTTTGCGCTGTTTTTCTATTTACTAACATTCAATCACAAACACATCGTTTAATTACATTCAGTCAATAGTATAATTAATTTTGAAGTCCGAAATAATTCTTCTGTTCAATTAGAAAATCTTATCAATAAAAATAATATTCTGTATTTTGGAGTTTACTCCATATGAAACGATTTTCATATATAAGCGCGCGGTATGAAAATTTTTGGGAGTTAAATCGAATTTACGTTGTCACACGGTGTTAGCCGAAGATGCGTCGGTCTTTTGCATTGCACACCAAATTTTACTTTTTAGAGTAAACTCCAGTCGTGCATCGAGCTGACACAAACACACACTTTTCATAGATATATTAAGATAGATTAAAATTAAATTACTTTAAAACACTTCACAGACGACAAAACATTAAATAAAATCAGAACCAGGAGTATAAACTTCGGAGTTTTCTATTATACAAATTTTAAATACGCATAGTACATGAATAACTAACTAACTTTTGAGGATGAAAATGAGTTGTGTCAGGTTAAACAATCGCAGTGAAGCCATCACATAGTCGTGTACCGCAGTCCGCGTCTATTACTTAATACAGAATATTATAAATACTACGCCCGCGTGGCAGGGTACGTGAGTAACTATCTAATTTGTGAGAATGAAAATGAGGTGTATCAGGTTAAACAATCGCAGTGAAGCCATCGCATAGTCGTGTACCGCAGTCCGCATCTATTATTTAATACAGAATATTATACTTACTACGCCCGCGGGGCAGGGTACGTGAGTAACTATCTAACTTGTGAGGATGAAAATGAGTTGTGTCAGGTTAAACAATCGCAGTGAAGCCATCACATAGTCGTGTACCGCAGTCCGCATCTATATTATACTTACTACGCCCACGGGGCAGGGTACGTGAGTAACTATCTAACTTGTGAGGATGAAAATGAGTTGTGTCAAGTTAAACAATCGCAGTGAAGCCATCACATAGTCGTGTACCGCAGTCCGCATCTATTACTTAATACAGAATGTTATACATACTATGCCCGCGGGGCAGGGTACGTGAGTAACTATCTAACTTGTGAGGATGAAAATGAGGTGTATCAGGTTAAACAATCGCAGTGAAGCCATCGCATAGTCGTGTACCGCAGTCCGCATCTATTATTTAATACAGAATATACTTACTACGCCCGCAGGGCAGGGTACGTGAGTAACTATCTAACTTGTGAGGATGAAAATGAGTTGTGTCAGATTAAAAAATCGCAGTGAAGCCATCGCATAGTCGTATACCGCAGTCCGCATCTATTAATTAATACAGAATACTATACTTACTACGCCCGCGGGTAAGGGTACGTGAGTAACTATCTAACTTGTGAGTATGAAAATGAGGTGTATCAGGTTAAACAATCGCAGTGAAGCCATCTCATAGTCGTGTACCGCAGTCCGTATCTATTATTTAATACAGTAATATTATACTTACTACGCCCGCAGGGCAGGGTACGTGAGTAACTATCTAACTTGTGAGGATGAAAATGAGTTGTGTCAGGTTAAACAATCGCAGTGAATCCATCGCATAGTCGTGTACCGCAGTCCACATCTATTATTTAATACAGTAATATTATACTAACTACGCCCGCGGGGCAGGGTACATGAGTTACTAACTAACTTGTGAGGATGACAATGAGTTGTGTCAGGTTAAACAATCGCAGTGAAGCCATCACATAGTCGTGTACCGCAGTCCGCATCTATATTATACTTACTACGCCCACGGGGCAGGGTACGTGAGTAACTATCTAATTTGTGAGGATGAAAATGAGTTGTGTCAAGTTAAACAATTGCAGTGAAGCCACCACATAGTCGTGTACCGCAGTCCGCGTCTATTACTTAATACAGAATGTTATACATACTATGCCCGCGGGGCAGGGTACGTGAGTAACTATCTAACTTGTGAGGATGAAAATGAGGTGTATCAGGTTAAACAATCGCAGTGAAGCCATCGCATAGTCGTGTACCGCAGTCCGCATCTATTATTTAATACAGAATATTATACTTACTACGTCCGCAGGGCAGGGTACGTGAGTAACTATCTAACTTGTGAGGATGAAAATGAGTTGTGTCAGGTTAAAAAATCGCAGTGAAGCCATCGCATAGTCGTGTACCGCAGTCCGCATCTATTATTTAATACAGAATATTATACTTACTACGCCCGCAGGGCAGGGTACGTGAGTAACTATCTAACTTGTGAGGATGAAAATGAGTTGTGTCAGATTAAAAAATCGCAGTGAAGCCATCGCATAGTCGTATACCGCAGTCCGCATCTATTAATTAATACAGAATATTATACTTACTACGCCCGCGGGTAAGGGTACGTGAGTAACTATCTAACTTGTGAGTATGAAAATGAGGTGTATCAGGTTAAACAATCGCAGTGAAGCCATCTCATAGTCGTGTACCGCAGTCCGTATCTATTATTTAATACAGTAATATTATACTTACTACGCCCGCGGGGCAGGGTACGTGAGTAACTATCTAACTTGTGAGGATGAAAATGAGTTGTGTCAGGTTAAACAATCGCAGTGAATCCATCGCATAGTCGTGTACCGCAGTCCACATCTATTATTTAATACAGTAATATTATACTAACTACGCCCGCGGGGCAGGGTACATGAGTTACTAACTAACTTGTGAGGATGACAATGAGTTGTGTCAGGTTAAACAATTGCAGTGAAGCCATCACATAGTCGTGTACCGCAGTCCGCATCTATATTATACTTACTACGCCCACGGGGCAGGGTACGTGAGTAACTATCTAATTTGTGAGGATGAAAATGAGTTGTGTCAAGTTAAACAATTGCAGTGAAGCCACCACATAGTCGTGTACCGCAGTCCGCGTCTATTACTTAATACAGAATGTTATACATACTATGCCCGCGGGGCAGGGTACGTGAGTAACTATCTAACTTGTGAGGATGAAAATGAGGTGTATCAGGTTAAACAATCGCAGTGAAGCCATCACATAGTCGTGTATCGCAGTCCGCATCTATATTATACTTACTACGCCCACGGGGCAGGGTACGTGAGTAACTATCTAATTTGTGAGGATGAAAATGAGTTGTGTCAAGTTCAACAATTGCAGTGAAGCCATCACATAGTCGTGTACCGCAGTCCGCGTCTATTACTTAATACAGAATGTTATACATACTATGCCCGCGGGGCAGGGTACGTGAGTAACTATCTAACTTGTGAGGATGAAAATGAGGTGTATCAGGTTAAACAATCGCAGTGAAGCCATCTCATAGTCGTGTACCGCAGTCCGCATCTATTATTTAATACAGTAATATTATACTTACTACGCCCGCGGGGCAGGGCACGTGAGTAACTATCTAACTTGTGAGGATGAAAATGAGTTGTGTCAGGTTAAACAATCGCAGTGAATCCATCGCATAGTCGTGTACCGCAGTCCACATATATTATTTAATACAGTAATATTATACTAACTACGCCCGCGGGGCAGGGTACATGAGTTACTAACTAACTTGTGAGGATGACAATGAGTTGTGTCAGGTTAAACAATCGCAGTGAAGCCATCACATAGTCGTGTACCGCAGTCCGCATCTATATTATACTTACTACGCCCACGGGGCAGGGTACGTGAGTAACTATCTAATTTGTGAGGATGAAAATGAGTTGTGTCAAGTTAAACAATTGCAGTGAAGCCATCATATAGTCGTGTACCGCAGTCCGCGTCTATTACTTAATACAGAATGTTATACATACTATGCCCGCGGGGCAGGGTACGTGAGTAACTATCTAACTTGTGAGGATGAAAATGAGGTGTATCAGGTTAAAAAATCGCAGTGAAGCCATCGCATAGTCGTGTACCGCAGTCCGCATCTATTATTTAATACAGAATATTATACTTACTACGCCCGCAGGGCAGGGTACGTGAGTAACTATCTAACTTGTGAGGATGAAAATGAGTTGTGTCAGGTTAAAAAATCGCAGTGAAGCCATCGCATAGTCGTGTACCGCAGTCCGCATCTATTAATTAATACAGAATATTATACTTACTACGCCCGCGGGTAAGGGTACGTGAGTAACTATCTAACTTGTGAGGATGAAAATGAGGTGTATCAGGTTAAACAATCGCAGTGAAGCCATCTCATAGTCGTGTACCGCAGTCCGCATCTATTATTTAATACAGTAATATTATACTTACTACGCCCGCGGGGCAGGGTACGTGAGTAACTATCTAACTTGTGAGGATGAAAATGAGTTGTGTCAGGTTAAACAATCGCAGTGAATCCATCGCATAGTCGTGTACCGCAGTCCACATATATTATTTAATACAGTAATATTATACTAACTACGCCCGCGGGGCAGGGTACATGAGTTACTAACTAACTTGTGAGGATGACAATGAGTTGTGTCAGGTTAAACAATCGCAGTGAAGCCATCACATAGTCGTGTACCGCAGTCCGCATCTATATTATACTTACTACGCCCACGGGGCAGGGTACGTGAGTAACTATCTAATTTGTGAGGATGAAAATGAGTTGTGTCAAGTTAAACAATTGCAGTGAAGCCATCACATAGTCGTGTACCGCAGTCCGCGTCTATTACTTAATACAGAATGTTATACATACTATGCCCGCGGGGCAGGGTACGTGAGTAACTATCTAACTTGTGAGGATGAAAATGAGGTGTATCAGGTTAAACAATCGCAGTGAAGCCATCTCATAGTCGTGTACCGCAGTCCGCATCTATTATTTAATACAGTAATATTATACTTACTACGCCCGCGGGGCAGGGTACGTGAGTAACTATCTAACTTGTGAGGATGAAAATGAGTTGTGTCAGGTTAAACAATCGCAGTGAATCCATCGCATAGTCGTGTACCGCAGTCCACATATCTTATTTAATACAGTAATATTATACTAACTACGCCCGCGGGGCAGGGTACATGAGTTACTAACTAACTTGTGAGGATGACAATGAGTTGTGTCAGGTTAAACAATCGCAGTGAAGCCATCACATAGTCGTGTACCGCAGTCCGCATCTATATTATACTTACTACGCCCACGGGGCAGGGTACGTGAGTAACTATCTAATTTGTGAGGATGAAAATGAGTTGTGTCAAGTTAAACAATTGCAGTGAAGCCATCATATAGTCGTGTACCCGCAGTCCGCGTCTATTACTAAATACAGAATGTTATACATACTATGCCCGCGGGGCAGGGTACGTGAGTAACTATCTAACTTGTGAGGATGAAAATGAGGTGTATCAGGTTAAAAAAATCGCAGTGAAGCCATCGCATAGTCGTGTACCGCAGTCCGCATCTATTATTTAATACAGAATATTATACTTACTACGCCCGCAGGGCAGGGTACGTGAGTAACTATCTAACTTGTGAGGATGAAAATGAGTTGTGTCAGGTTAAAAAATCGCAGTGAAGCCATCGCATAGTCGTGTACCGCAGTCCGCATCTATTAATTAATATAGAATATTATACTTACTACGCCCGCGGGTAAGGGTACGTGAGTAACTATCTAACTTGTGAGGATGAAAATGAGGTGTATCAGGTTAAACAATCGCAGTGAAGCCCATCTCATAGTCGTGTACCGCAGTCCGCATCTATTATTTAATACAGTAATATTATACTTACTACGCCCGCGGGGCAGGGTACGTGAGTAACTATCTAACTTGTGAGGATGAAAATGAGTTGTGTCAGGTTAAACAATCGCAGTGAATCCATCGCATAGTCGTGTACCCGCAGTCCACATATATTATTTAATACAGTAATATTATACTAACTACGCCCGCGGGGCAGGGTACATGAGTTACTAACTAACTTGTGAGGATGACAATGAGTTGTGTCAGGTTAAACAATCGCAGTGAAGCCATCACATAGTCGTGTACCGCAGTCCGCATCTATATTATACTTACTACGCCCACGGGGCAGGGTACGTGAGTAACTATCTAATTTGTGAGGATGAAAATGAGTTTGTGTCAAGTTAAACAATTGCAGTGAAGCCATCATATAGTCGTGTACCGCAGTCCGCGTCTATTACTTAATACAGAATGTTATACATACTATGCCCGCGGGGCAGGGTACGTGAGTAACTATCTAACTTGTGAGGATGAAAATGAGGTGTATCAGGTTAAACAATCGCAGTGAAGCCATCGCATAGTCGTGTACCGCAGTCCGCATCTATTATTTAATACAGAATATTATACTTACTACGCCCGCAGGGCAGGGTACGTGAGTAACTATCTAACTTGTGAGGATGAAAATGAGTTGTGTCAGGTTAAAAAATCGCAGTGAAGCCATCGCATAGTCGTGTACCGCAGTCCGCATCTATTAATTAATACAGAATATTATACTTACTACGCCCGCGGGTAAGGGTACGTGAGTAACTATCTAACTTGTGAGGATGAAAATGAGGTGTATCAGGTTAAACAATCGCAGTGAAGCCATCTCACAGTCGTGTACCGCAGTCCGCATCCTATTATTTAATACAGTAATATTATACTTACTACGACCGCGGGGCAGGGTACGTGAGTAACTATCTAACTTGTGAGGATGAAATGAGTTGTGTCAGGTTAAACAATCGCAGTGAATCCATCGCATAGTCGTGTACCGCAGTCCACATCTATTATTTAATACAGTAATATTATACTAACTACGCCCGCGGGGCAGGGTACATGAGTTACTAACTAACTTGTGAGGATGACAATGAGTTGTGTCAGGTTAAACAATCGCAGTGAAGCCATCACATAGTCGTGTATCGCAGTCCGCATCTATATTATACTTACTACGCCCACGGGGCAGGGTACGTGAGTAACTATCTAATTTGTGAGGATGAAAATGAGTTGTGTCAAGTTAAACAATTGCAGTGAAGCCATCACATAGTCGTGTACCGCAGTCCGCGTCTATTACTTAATACAGAATGTTATACATACTATGCCCGCGGGGCAGGGTACGTGAGTAACTATCTAACTTGTGAGGATAAAAATGAGGTGTATCAGGTTAAACAATCGCAGTGAAGCCATCGCATAGTCGTGTACCGCAGTCCGCATCTATTATTTAATACAGAATATTATACTTACTACGCCCGCAGGGCAGGGTACGTGAGTAACTATCTAACTTGTGAGGATGAAAATGAGTTGTGTCAGGTTAAAAAATCGCAGTGAAGCCATCGCATAGTCGTGTACCGCAGTCCGCATCTATATTATACTTACTACGCCCACGGGGCAGGGTACGTGAGTAACTATCTAATTTGTGAGGATGAAAATGAGTTGTGTCAAGTTAAACAATTGCAGTGAAGCCATCACATAGTCGTGTACCGCAGTCCGCGTCTATTACTTAATACAGAATGTTATACATACTATGCCCGCGGGGCAGGGTACGTGAGTAACTATCTAACTTGTGATGATGAAAATGAGGTGTATCAGGTTAAACAATCGCAGTGAAGCCATCGCATAGTCGTGTACCGCAGTCCGCATCTATTATTTAATACAGTAATATTATACTTACTACGCCCGCGGGGCAGGGTACATGAGTAACTAACTAGCTTGTGAGGATGAAAATGAGTTGTGTCAGGTTAAACAATCGTAGTGAAGCCATCGTATAGTCGTGTACCGCAGTCCGTATCTATTATTTAATACTGTAATATTATACTATATGAAAGTTGCGCGAGCGTACTGTTTAAATATAAGTCGGCAAAGCAACAGCTCCATTTCGATATTAGTTTGTCTATTTCAACATGCATTAAGAAATTACATATGATATTAAAGTTCTTCCATTCGAATACACAAGCATATAATGTTTATAGTTTTATTTAGAATTTGTGCTAGGTGGCACTTTTATTTAATTATTTCAGAAAAAAAAAGATTTTAGATCTTGTTAAAAAAGGGATATAGATAAAAAACCGTATCTAGGTCGGATACTGCGGGTAGAGTACCTAAGAGACTGGCAGCATTGCCTTGCTGTATGGCCAAACTGATTCGTTGGCCGAGGTAAGCTCCAGCATTTAGAATTTATTATGTCCTCATCGTAGGATTGCGTTCCCGCCACACTACTGCGTTTTTTCCCGGGCTCGCGGTTTTTCTCATATTATGTTTTTAGTTTTGTTTCAAGAAAAATTTCGAAGTAATGATAATACCTATTTGAGAAATAATTATACTATAAATAATGCAAAAAAACCTTACGATATGACTCGACACATATTCACGTACGATAAGATTTCAAAACATAATAATGTAACCTTGGATACTTATCCAAAGTTACAATATATTTTGTATTCGCGACATAAAATAAACTATGTGCACAATTTCATATACCTAGGTTTTATTACATTTCTGCAATAAATTGTTAAGGGAGAAATTGATTTCTCTCGATTACATTTTATTACAATGAAATATGCGTACCCTTTATTTTTCGTTTTTTCCCATTTTTCCTGTTTCCCTTGTCAGAACACCACCACTATATTAAAGCGTATATAGGTACGGTTATATTTTCCCAGTATCGCTGCTAAAAAACCAACAGAGGTAAATAGGTATAAACATTTTTAAATGAACTTGGTTTACTTGTTACGCAAAAATATACGTACCTATTTACCTTAAATGTATGTGATATGAACTACCAATGTTTACGTACGCGTCTATTTGTAAAACGAAATAGAGATAATTTGCTCCTTACCGACTCCACTAGTCGGTAAGGAGCAAATTATCTCTAATTAATTTTATGAATAAAACTTTTTCATTTAGTAAAATATATTTAAGAATACTTTTAAAAAATTTGATCTTCGAAACATTCCGAAGATATAATATGTAAAGACGTTTATTTATAGCCAATAAGAAAATTAAGGAAAACAAAAAATACTATATCTACTGTTTTCATCAAATATTTTCTCCTTATAATTATTATATCCTTTGTTATCCTACCTTTTGTTCTAAATCGTTTAGCCAGACATTAATCAAAAACAATATTTGATATCAGTACCTTTATCAAAATAATAGTATAAACTATCTTTACCTATATTGTTACACAATCTGATTCTAACTGTGCGCTACTAACAAATCATTAAAGTGCTAACACACTTACGGTGCGGACCACGGATTTAGTTCGCTCCGTACCAAAACATATAACCATGCGAATATAATTATTATTAATTGTGTCCGCCGCGGTCCGCATCGGATATGGTTCGCTCCGTAACAAATCCGTGCGTGTGAAGAGCAGTCGGGCGATTGGGCCGGACCCCGATCTCAGTGTTGCCAACATTTTGCCCCCAAAATTAGTGAAAAAAATCTACGGGGGTTTTCTAGGGGCAGGATTTTTAGAGTTTACTCCTTAAGGCGAGGTGAGTTGCTAAGTATGAGGTATTCAAGGGGGTGAAGGAGATGAGTGGGGGACGCGCCGCCCCCGTAACTGCAAGGAGTTTCGCGCGAATCACATCAAAGTGATGAAGTCCATAATGTACAAAAGCGTAATTTCGACGATTTAGTAATATGCTTCATAGCCTAGCGGTTTTTTGCCCGCCTGGGGCAAAGCGTAGCGTCTAGGTTTAAATATAATTACAAATTAATATATTTCTTATCTTCCTTGTTTTTTTAATAAATAATAATATATCACTACATATTTATTATTTATTATTGCTCTCCATATTTTTTATTTACCAATTTTTTTTAATCTGCACTAACACTTACGACATACGAAAATTTTTTAAAGTCGCTGAATTTTTGTGTGTAGAGTACTCTACACACACCAAACCAATTTTGGTGTGTGTAGAGTAGTCCCTAGGGAGCTTATTATTAAGTTCCTGCCTCTTGCAATTCGAGCAATTTGATAAATTGTGGTTGAATTTTTGAAATGGCCATAAAGTGAAAAAATGAATGAAAGTTTAAAATACGAATGGTATCATATCTGGGGCAGCCTTCAGAGTATGAAAACATAATTTACGTCATTTTTGTCTAGTACAAAATGACTTCTAAAGTGTGATAAATGACTATTTTCTGACTAAGACCACTAAAATAGGTCTAATTCCTAATATTGTACCAAATTTAGCCATTGCGATTCAAGAAATTAGGATTTTTAGTTTCCCCAAGCTATAAATGCTCCAAAAAAACATAATTGTTAAATAAAGTTCACCTATTCAATGTAGTTAAGTCATAAAGAATCTATATTACAAATTTCTGCCTTTTTTATGGATGGTTGGATGGAGGTTTAAATAATAAAATGCAAAAATAATATTATTATAATATGCGGTCGAAGTGCTGCGGAATATACGCACTACAACATACACATTACATAATACACATTATATACATTAACGTTTCATTCTAAGACGACATTTCAAATTTTATATTTCGCATTTTTCAGCGGTTACAAAATCTAAGCTTGCTCTTGCCCCCAACTTCGTTCGCGTAAAACAAAGCTAAATTTTGTCGCCTGATTTTATACAATATATAATTACACAATAAAATTTGATATCCAATAGCCTTCCACATGAAACTTCGGTTAAGTAACACCAAAAAATTACAATTTTAAATAGGTACCTAGTTTTAGTTTCTGACAGTTGTGGCTTAACCGAATAGTCTCTTCGGCTACATCATATTTATTTTAAATATTGTATTATTTAATAAAAAATAAATCAATTAATACAACGCGTGAATTATAAACGTAGTTTTCTAAATACGAGGGCGGCACTGAAAATTTCGGGAATCAAGGAAGTTACACAACATTACTATTTAAAAATGTATTTATTGCTTTTCAAAGTATTCTCCGCGAAATTTGACACATTTTTCCATACGATGGAACCAATCATTGAAGCAACCATTCCATTCGGAAGTTGGGGTCTCCAAAATGGCCGTTTTGTAGGCGTCCACAGCTTCTTCAGGTGATGAAAATCTCTGACCACTCAATTTATTCTTTATTTTAGGGAAAGTATAGAAATCATTAGGGCTTAGGTCGGGGCTGTACGGCGGATGGTCTAATAATTCTATGATTTCTTGCTCTAAAAACTCTTTTGTCCTGTGCGCGAGTTCTCTCGCATTGTCGTGATGGAGGATGATGCGGCGGTTGCAGTTCTCTTTACGGAGTTCAGAAACGATCTGTGGCATACAAATGTTAGCATACCATTCTGCATTAACCGTTCTTTGTCCCTCAAGAGGAATAGTCGCAACATGGCCGGTTTTGGAGACAAACGTGGCCACCATTTTTTTTGCAACACTCCGTGAACGTACAATTTTTGTTGGCTTTAACTCTTTTTCGAACACCCAAACTCGTGACTGGTTTTTTGTTACGGGTTCTTACGCATATATCCAGGATTCGTCACCTGATACGATGTTGTATACAGCATTTGAGGATCCTGCGTGGAATCTTTCGAGAGTTCTGACGCACCAAGTAACGCGAGCCGCTTTTTGCTCTTCACAGAGCAAATGCGGTATCCATCGGGAAAACACCTTTTTTACACCTAATTGTTCATGTAAGATTATTTGTATTTAACTCATGCCAATGTCTAAAGTTGCCTGAATTTCGCGGTATGTCACATGTCGATCTTCCTCAATCAGCTTACGCACAGCATCAACGTTTTCTTGGGTGACTGCAGTTTTTGGACGACCTTGACGGGGATCATCACTGAGCTTGACACGTCCACGTTGAAATTCAGCAAACCAGCGATAAATTGTGGTTTTGGATGGGGCTTCATCACCAAATGCAGAAATCATCCGGTCAACACACTGTTTTTGTGTTAAACCACTTCGAAAGTCATAATAAACCATCGCTCTAGAATTTTCTCGAGTCAATTCCATTTTCTCAACGACTAAACAAGTTTGACAAGACCTTGTGACAAGACCGAGAATCTTTTTTTAAATAAATAAACGGTATTCGATTTTTAAAACCAAGGAGTTTTAAATTAAAAAGATTTTAATATGACAGGAACAGTGGAAATATTCCATTCCCGATACTATTAGTGCAGCCCTAGTACATGTTCCTAATACTCATGGTAAAGGACGTATTGATTAGGATTAGAATTTATTTTTAATTGATATAATTAAATACACTTTACAAATAAACAAAATAATATTTTTATATATAATCATTCATTATGTTGTCAATAAATGTTGTAAATGTTTAAGCAATATATGTTTTTTTCTTTCGTCGTGCAACAATATACCAATAATTTCGATCCTTACATGTCTGATTGGAAGCTCGGTATGCGTACCACGTTTGATTTTTTAATTGTTTGGAAATTCGGAATGTGGTGGGTTCGAATCCCGGTAAGATAAATATTTTTGTGATTCCTATTATTTATTTTTCTTTTATATTTTTTTTTATTTTTTTTTAATAATTTTATCGTTACACTAAAACACCGAGCAAAGCTCGGTCTCCCAGGTACTTATATTATAAAAAGGGTTTTTATATTTTCATATTTTTTTAATAATCTAAAAACTAATAACATTAGTAATAATTAAATTGAAAAATTAATATTTATTTTATTATTATTATTTATTTATTTCATCTTATATTTATTTTATTTATTTATTATTCATATAAATTATTATTATTAAATTAAATATATAAAGGTTAAATATATATTATATTAAATTATTATTCTTATTTATTATTCATTCCTTTTATTTCATCTCTAAGATGTTGTAAATATTATTTACAACATCTTAGAGATGAAATAAAAGGCAATTCCCGTTCTTTTATTATGTATTACGAAACTATAATTAATTTTCTCCTTTTTGTTTATAAATAATACAACTTTACAAGAATATTCATTTTAATGGTTATTTTGTGTTTATTTTCGAGGAAATTTACATAAAATGTGTTTTGAAATCAAAGGTCCGCTTACAAAAATGATCAAAATTAACATATATTTTTTTGCTGGACTAAAATGTATCCATTCGTCTCAAAAATATTTATAAAGAAGCCTATTTTAACGATGTATAGCGCCTTAAGAATCTATTTTTATATGTATATATAGCCCGGGGTATGAAAATTTTAAGTGGCACATTAGTTTTATGTAATTTATGCGTAAGTCTTTATGTGTATTAACACATAAAACTTTTAGAGTTTCTAGCTTATTATCTCTTATACTTAGATTTACGCTAATTTTATTGGACTATAATTGGGACAACAAAATTATAATTGGGATAACCCAATTATAGTCCAACAAAATCAGCGTAAATCTTGTAAATAGTATAACTAATCAGTGTTGGTATTTGAAAGTTGGTATCACTGCACGATTTCAATTGATTGCTGGAATAATCGTTGTCGTCGAAAAACAGCAATGTAAATAGAATTCTGCCCTAATACTATAGAGTTGAAAATTGAACACACGAATGTCGAGTTTTTAATTCGGTCTGCCAGACCAAATCCGTGCGTATGTAGTGACACCGGATTCGGTACGCGGATATGGTCCGCGGACCAATATCGAGTTATTTAATACGTCGTAATCAAAATTTACGTCTTAAATTGGATACGTCAGACCTTTTGTTGTCGAGTAATTTGAGCGCGCAGGAAGGCATAAATTAAATTTACTATTTGTCACCTCGGTTGGCGGAATGTCGGAATCGCGTGACTCGACGCCACCCGACGCCGCCCGACCCGATGGAAGCATCCGCGCTTTTCGTGAGCGCTGCATGAATTACTTTGATTCAGCAAGCATTTCTGTTGAAAGCTATCAAACAAATATTCGCTAGCGTTCTTGTATTGTTAAGGTTTTAAGTTATTCCGTTTGAGAGCGTCGCGTCACTGCAATTGTTCAGCTGAATACCGCTACAGTGGCTCCGTCTGCAGTCTGAACTATAAAATTAATATTGGAAAACAAAATTACAAAGATATTTTAACCGTTATAATAATGGCACCAACCACTTAAGTCCCCACCCCCCGCTGCTCGGGCTTGGGTCTTTCCACTCCCAATGGGTGTAGTACACCACTACCACCACACAGTAGCCTACTTCGGGTTGGCTAATTTGCCTTCATAGAATTTAGTTTTCTTAAGTTAACCGATAATGTACAATTTGTAAGAAAAAAAATAATGAAACGAGCAATTCTTGTAAATATTATATTCAATATAATCTAACCAGAATCTCGGAAACGGCTTCAACAATTTCGATGAAATTTAGTATGCAGGAAGTTTTGGGGGTGAAAATAGATTTATTCAGGTTTCTCCGCGAATTTTTATGTTTTTATATATTTTTACTTCGCAATATGGGGCCGTTTAAGTATTACGTAAGAACTATAGGGTAGGCGGGAGTCTTTACTTTGCTTATTTTTGATGACATGGGGGGTGGGAAGATCTAGATGGTTATTACGTCAGCAGTAATTATTTACTATTTTACACCTATATCAACCCACACATTGTCTATGCTTAAAAACGAAATGCATTTTATCGGGTATTCCTATAAATTGAAATGAATATGATGTGTGTTACAGTCCTCTATTCCAAATCTATTCCTCATTTCTAGACTTATAACTGCTGCTCATGAATCAAACAACTGTACCAATGTTTACGTAAGCATGGGGGGGAGGAGGGGTAAGAGCTTTGCTTACTCTTGCTGACGAGGGGGACGGGTGGGTTAATAATGGCAAAAAATCTGCTTACGTAATACTTGAACGTCCCCTATGACATAGAATAATGAGTAGCTTTTATGGGTTTATTTCATTCTAATTGTCAAAGCGCGTGGCTTAGTTACGGGTACCGACCAATTTGCCAATAACGCAAAAAGCTATATTGGCAAATTGGTATCTCGGGACTCTCAGGCTCCAGTCTCGGTCAGACTAATATTTTTAAGATTATTTTTTATAATCACTGTGTGTTAATTTTTTGAATACTACTAGAACTCCAAGATAAGCTCGGTCTCCCAGGTACTGTTTATTAAACTTTTCAACAGTATCTTTTGAGACAAGTCTGTTTTAGGTACCTATAGCCATTTCTGATTTAATTATGTTGTGTTACAAATAACAACATGAAATTAAACTAAACTTTTGCATTGTAATATTGGGGAAATTCCCCAGATTATTGTAAGTACCTAGGACGTGTTACTTATTCCACTTTTATTCCTTTATTGTTCTTTACCCTTTTTGAATAAATTAACAATAAATTCTGAACCGTGATATGAAATTTAAATTAATCAGGAGGTAAATCGTTTTACACAAAAAATTAATGAATTTTTTTCACATAATACTTCCATAACACTTAATGTAGGGATCTGGTAAGTGTTAGCGTTTATTTTTTAGACGCTCACCGCTGGACTGTTCATGAAACATTTATCTTAAGTAATCTATTTACTGCGAAAGGTTAGTCTCTAAGTACAAGATAAATCTAATTAAGCTTGCTGCTTTCAAAAAAATCAAGGTGTAAAAATGCTATAGAAAACCGGAGCCACAGAAAGTAAAAGTGATGCCATTATTATATTCTAATAATGCACACCAATTTTCCATTCACGGATCACTAAAAAGTGAAAATTAAAACTTTCTTTTAATTGTGTCAAACATTAGTGAACGCAGGGGTTTTAGTGAATGGGGTTACATGTGAGCACTGAGCATCGTTATTTTTACTTTGAGCTGTAATATGACAAAACACGGGAATGCTTTTACACAGTCAGCTTCATGTGGTTAACGGTCGATTGCACCTACCCGGTGTAATCATGGTTGATTATTTTCATAATGGATGCCACGCGATGGGTTAAAATGATAGGATTTATTATTCAAAGTCTATTTATAAGTAGATTGGGTTGATTTACATTGTTTATTACTTTTCATGATAAGATAATATGATACCTGAAAACTAAACCATTGCCTAGTTAAAGCGATTAAAATTTTGTCTTTATTTATTTTTAAATATAACCTAAACTTCTGTCTTATTGAAACAGTTGGAATAACGATACAATATAATCATGTCATTATAGTAATATGATTATAAAGTAGCTTTGAATATAAATATTAAATAACTATACTTATATTAAGTCCATACCTACTCACGTTAGTGAACTCTGTATTAGGTGAACTAAAGGCACGTTATTTTTGGCAACTAAAGGAATGCAAAAATATTTTTGGAACGAAGTTCCTTATCGGGCGTTGCGAAAGGGGGCTAGACGGAAAAAATTAATACTGTAACGACACTTTTTGCTATAGTTGTAAGCCGTGCGGCGTGCGCGTGTTTCTCTCTCTCTCTCAATTATTACTAATATTGAGCCTACTGATTAAGTTTATATTACATTATATTTGTTAATAATAAAAAAAAAATATTATAACTTAAAAAAAAATACAATTCCTTCACTAATTAATCGAAAGGAACTTCGTTCCATCCGGGTGTCCCTTGACACCTCTCAAGTTTTTATTCCACATAACCTTATTTTAAAGCAGAATAACGTTATATGAATATGTTCATTAATTCTTTGAGTCAAGCGGACACCGTCTTGCATATTAAAACGCACTTGTTTGCACGCGAGTCGCGACGTATGCAACACTTTTCAATGGATTTAACAAACCAACACTGATTCAGAAATGTGCCACGTATCATGCAATACTTCTAACATATTACATACAATTATAAGTTTTGACATTGGAAATGTCTTTTTGTTCGCTCCAATACAGTGTAGGCTCCGACTTCACCAAAAAGTGCGATCCCCTTGTATCTCGGAGAGTTGTGAAGATACTAAAAAACTAATGGCCGATTTTTTTTTCCGAATTTTTTATTTTGGTTCTCGATATTTTAGAAACGATGAATGATATAAAAAAATTATAAAAACTCCTCTGGAAAATTTAGTCAGCTATAATTTGAGCCTAAAACAAAGGCGATCGTGTTAAGGCTTTGCCCTGTAGTCTAACCTTTTTGAAAAACAGACAATATTTTTTCGAATTACGTAGATTCTTTTCCAATGTGCTCGATAGTCGTGTGAGGCACAAAATCTGTGAATTTTTCATATTATGAGCATAGGTATAATTAAGTTTTCCGGAATAAGCAAATATTGAAATCTTGTTATTGCCAGCCTTTTGCTAGATTAGAAGATCAGTTTTATAGGTAGAAAAGGTTTCATCGCAATCGCTTTAATGATTCTAAGTTCTAAGTAGGTACTCAAATAAACGTCACGGTAGAAACACTTATATAAGCAGGTGGATAGGGGAGCCCTCGCTCTACCCCGGAAAAAAAACAGGACGCAAAGTGCACAAAGCACGTCACTATAATGAAGGGGATATTAGTAACTAATTAATTCAGGGGTCAAAGCGGGACAAAAGGCAGCTGGGTTAGGGTTACCAATATAAAATTTTCATCGTATAGTAAATGTCTATAATCTTCTTCTTATATATAAAAATTTATTCAAAACCTGTGTTTCGCTGAAACTCGAGAACGGCTGGACCGATATGGAAGTAATAATTGTGGGAGTTCAGCGGAGGTTTAAACGGTGAGAAAGAAAGTTAAATACTTAAAAATGACGATTGAACATAATATTAAAGACAGGACGTGTGTTGTGACGTGTGACGGACAGTTGAATAAAAAAAAACTTACCTACGAGATCTAAAACCATGGGATGGTGATCATCTGCATTTTCATAATAATTATGGTTCTTAATAAGTTAAAATATAACCTTTATACTCGTAGATAGCATAGTTATAGGCGAACGCGAATGCAGTTCGGAATTCGTACTCTTGCAATGAAACGTGTATCTTATGTGTAATAAGTTCAATTTTGAAGCGCTATCTTAAAAATGGTTCGCACCGTCCCGTATTGCTGTGAGCTGACGCTAAAGTTATTAACAAAACATGTATTAAGTTCCGCGCGTAGGAGCCAACGTAAACCGCAAACATGCCTGAACCACAATCCGGAACTGTGTACTGTTTATCTATACCTACTGACTGTTGAATACTAGCCTTTTTCCCGCGGCTCCGCCCACGTAAATATAGTATCCCAAGGGAATGCTGTACTTTTTTGGGATAAAAAGTAGCCTATGTTTTAATTCTGAGCCTAAGCATCGAAATCCGTTCAGTAGTTTTTGCGTGAAAGAATAACAAACATCCATCCATACATCCATCCCATTCATCCTCTCAAACTTTCACATTTATAATAGTAGTAAGATGTGTAAATAATCTACGTGGACACTGGACACCGACTGAACACGAAACTTGAGAGGGAAACTTCGTTGTCCGGCCCTGGTTGGGGCAGACTGTCCTCATTAGTGTGTTGAGTCCGCGTCCATCCCCCCCCCCTCCCCCCTCTTCCCCTCCCTGACCCGCGTCGCCCGCAGAGCCTGCATTATTCATGTGAACAATATTACACTGCCGCATATGAAACTTGCGGCTCTTTACAACATAATTATGTTTTTAGAGGTTCAAAGTTGTGTCACCAGTTGCTAACTAAAATTTACGTATTTAAATAATAATAATATCATTTATGGCTCATAGTACTAAATTGCTGTAAAGATCAAAACATACCTACTTTGCTTTGCATACTAAATCTAACTTGACAAACGATAGCCCAAGCAGACAGTAAGTTCAACGTGGGAGAACAATGCTTCGGCACAAATGGGCTGGCTCGACAGGATAAATACCACAGTCTCACAAAAAACCGACGCAAAATAACTCTTGAGTTGTTTAACACCAGAGGAGTCACAAGTGTAACTCCTCTGATGTTGAGACGAGTGTCCTTGGGCGGCGGTAGTCGCTCATCATCAGATGATCCGTCTACTCGTTTCCTGGTCCATTTCATGAAAAGACTTATTTATGTAATAATTTTTGATTTTATCTCCTTGTAGTCAACCATAGATTCTCAGTTCATTATAATTCCATTTCATAATTTAATATCTCCAAAGTAGGTAGATGTAAGCACAAAATGTAATGAATTACGCATATTTTAATTACTTTCTTACATGCCGGATATTAGACGGAAGGAAATTGCCTTCTATCAAATTACGCTCGTAATTAAGGATCAAAAGATGCTTATTAGTCGCAAGGGCCAACTCAAAAGCTAGAATAGGTATATTGTATTGTAAATTTACTTTACAATATCGTCCTGCGTAAACATTAAACAAGTGGCGATTTTTTTCGTTATATTTTTAAACAGGCCGTTCCCTAATTTGAAATAAGCACAAGCATTTTATACATACTGTGTAGGTACACAAGTGATATATTTGGGACTAGGTAGCTAGGTACCTAATATCACTTGTGTTATATAGTGATCCCGTCCGCGTCATGCAGTAGAAACTAGCTGTTTCCCGCGGCTCCGCCCGCGTAAATATAGTATCACATGGGAATACTGTACTTTTTCGGGATAAAAAGTAGCCTATGTTTTAATCCAGAGCCTACTACCATACCAAATTTCATCGAAAGCAGCAGATTTTGCGTGAAAGAGTAGCAAACATCCATCTATCCATCCATCCATCCTCACACGTTCACATTTTTAATACTAGTAAGATTGCGTTTTTATCTTCGTCGTGATCATTTACAAGATATTTTCAAAATAAATATTTAAGCACCCATTAAAATTTAAAATATAATCTACTACGTAATTTTACATCTATTTTAACTAGAGGAAGGTTTTGAATAATTAATTAATTAATTAATTAATTAATTAATTAAGAATAATTAATTAAAATAAAATTAAATAATTTTTAAGTTTCAACTATTTAGGGTTCTTTTGCCTCTATTCTCTAAGATACACAATTAAAAATATGTTTTACATTTTGTTTATGGAATGTGAAAGAAAGATTGACAATTGTGTCAAAATAACACCTACCTACTGTATGTAAACAAACGCATAGTAGTGTGTGTCACTTTATTAGATTTCTTCACGCCTTCCTTCACATAAACGTTAATTATGCCAAATTTCATACTCCTTCGTTCGCACAGTTCTCGTAAAACTGTACTCAAAGTATTGCTTCATGTATTAATATATTATAAATATAAATAATGTAGATTCCTTTTGACATTTTTATCATCAAAACTATATTATACTAGCATTAATTTCCCGCGGCTTCGCCCGCGTGAAATTAGGTTTTAAACTTTCATCCCCTATTTTACCCACCTAGGAGCTGAATTTAAGAAAACAATTCCATAATTCAAACGAAATATCATGCAAATATGTCCAAGGAATAAAATGTTTCATACAAACTTTAATCACCTATTTTATACCATTGGGGGTTGAATTATGAAAAATCTTTCGTTAGCGGATGCCAACGTTAAATGGGAAATATGTGTGCAAAATTTCAAATTTCTAGCCTTAAGGATTTGGCCTGTGCGTTGATACATCAGTCAATCACTTTTTGCTTTTAAATATATAGAAGATTAAAGATTAATACGTGAAGCAAAAACTTTAAATACAGTTTAACGAGAATTGAGCTAACAGAGGAGCATATGATATTTAGCACAGTTAAAGTTTATGTAGAGGACGGTGTGCTTCAATTTTTTAGAACATTTACCTTTTTTTCTATTTAAGAGGCAAAAGAACATTTACAAAGTTCAAACTTCAAAATGATATGAATCATTATGGGAGAACTTCGACCACAGGGTGAAATCTAGTGTTGTTTAATTACACAACATTGTTTTGACGATAAAAAACGATAATCAACTGTAAACCATACCACGCATATTCTTCGCATTATTTCAGCCAAAGTAGGTGTGGCGAATGAAGTAATTTACATAATAGTTGGTTTGAATGCAATTCGCACCCCGCTTAATACAATTTCACGGCCGCGTTAGAATTTGCGGCGTTGAGAGAAAATTTGTTATGTCAAGCGAAAAGTTATTGTACAAACAAAAACAAAACATACTGCTACATGGGTATAGAATTAGGCTATTGTTTTTTATTTGTAAACTATTCCGTTGGATTTATTCTATGAATATTACAGATTGTAAACAGACACATGAAAATGTAATCAATAAGCAATAAGCAAGAATTATTATTTCTGGCGATATAACGTATCGCTACGTTAATTATATAGAGCAACTTATATTTTGTATAAATAATTATTTTGATTCGCTGTGACAGCAATACTGCGATAATAACCATGTTAGTGATTAATTATTATTAAGTCGGCCATGTTTGAAAATATTATTATTATTTTCAGGGGGATCTTACGTCAAAACCAGAGGCGCTACCGGGACGCAATTAAGAGCTTCGAGAGAGCAATTTACTTTCGTCCTTCCATGGCGTGTAAGTATACCACTTAAAAGATTTATTTTATGACACTTTATTACATGAAACCTTAGAACCATCATTAAACGTAGCAGAGGTACCGAAATAGATAAATTTTAGACGATACAATATATACGTACACTATAAAAATGTAAAGCAAATAATGTAAAGCAAAAAGAAATTATAATAAAATAGGTTGGTTGAGTATATTATTTTAATTATAATGTTAGTAGTCTCATTTTAGGGTTCCGTAGTATTACAAGAAATACTTATACTTTTTGCTGTGTCCGTCTATGTGTGTCCGTCTGTTTGTCTGTCCGGCCTTCTAATTTCTGTAGTTATGAATATAAATGAATGAAATTTGGTATGCACCCCACCCCCCAGGCATTTCTCAACTATAAAAGATAGAAACTTTTAAGTTTCCGTGCTGGATAGGTCATAAAAAAACTCTTTATAAAAATTATTTTGAGCGAAATCAGACAATAACTTTTGAAGTACTTTAAAGACAACCTATTGCGCGTTCAAAGTTACGGAACTCTCCTTAGACATGTCCTGAAATTCTCTTCGTTAGGTTAGGTTATGTATTATTTATTTTACCGACACTGTTATCACTACCTTTAAAATATTATTTTGTAAAGATTAAAGTTAACCTAAATCTGAGAATTTAGAAAGTTTTTAAAACTGATTATCAGGCGAGGACACAGGGGTCCAGGCCAGCCGACCTCTTCACCTGCCATTCAACCCTGACCGCATCGATTACCACGTTTCCAAAGAGCCCTTAAAGGCCCATGAATATTCAACACCGCGCGTGATGTAGCCCTTAACCCTTAGCACCGTTTTTGCGAAAATAATTATTTCCCTCGGCAACAAATCTGTACTAAATACTCGACATGTAAACAAAATTGTGTGAAAATGTTTTTAAAATATCCGTTTTGTAAAATGTTATGCTACATATCAAGATTTAACTATACATATAATAAATTTGTAACTGGTCGCTGTCTGTAATAAAGATATATAAGAAAAACTATTACAGGGGGGCTTTCTGAACGACATAACGATAACGACGTTAGTTAAATAGTGCCATCATTTTCTACATTAATATTACTCATTTATTAATTACTATAAAGAGGAAATATATTTTATTTGTTTGTTTTCATTGAATAGGCTCCGAAAGTACTGGACCGATTTTAATGAAATTTGGCACGGACTTACCCATAGAGTAGAACATAGAGATGGACATAGGCTACTTTTGTTGTGGCTATTTAGCCATTACCTCCTCTTTCTTTTGCGCACACGAAAAATGTAAGAAAATAACCGTGACCTATTCTTTTAGTGGCGTACGTGAATCTTGGGACATCCCTCATGGCGGACGGTCGTCTCGCGGAAGCAGCGAGCGCGTTAAGGGCAGGAGCAAAGGCGGATGGAATAAAAGTGCGGGATAGACGAGAACACGACGCTGCGCGAGTGTCAGCCCTGGTGCAGCTGGCCTCGCTACATTCCCAAAGGGGGCACTGGCATAAAGCCCTCTCGGCGTACAAGGACGCCCTACAAATATTGCCAGACACTAACACTCCCATTGTCGGATGGACTAGACATGTAAGTTATAAACTTGCTGTCTTTGTTACAGATTGTAGAGGAAACCTCTGTAGGTTTCCTCCAAATACTCTTAGTTCTGTAACTAAGCACACTTGATACTACTTTGTACTTTATGGTCAAACGAAATTGTGTTAACCACTTGGTTTCGAACTTTCGAAAAGCGAAAATTTATCGCAAAATTTAATTAACAGAAAGACTTTTTGTACACAAATTTTGCGTGTACGTTAAGCCTAAATAAACCTAAACTGTGATGGATTTATTGCGACTCTTTTTTACAGAACGTGTTGTGTATGGCGAGTGAAATATACATGCAGCTGCAGCAGTGGTCGCACGCCGAGAACAGCATTCTGTCGGCTCTCGCGCTTGCGCCCAACCACGTTGGCACACACGTCACGCTCGCACAAATCCTATCTAAAAACGTAAATATTTTCACGATACCGATATCATTGTACAATGGCTTCGCTCTGTTGAAACTACGCGGTTGTTTCGTAGGCAAGTGTTTGTGTATCTACAACCTACCTACTCCATTCTTGTAGCTTTGTATGGTTCTGACGAATGAAACTTTTTATATAAAAATTCGGCATCCAATTAACGAACGTATATATTATTGTGAGACCATTTATGTCACTATGAGTATGGGTATTATTTTATGTTTTTTTTTTTTTATTTCTTGAAGATTTCAATGCTATAGGAGCGATTTTTTTTTTCCTAGGTGAGTAGATCAGCGGAGGCGGAGTTATGGTTTAAGAAAGCAGTTAATTTAGCGCCAGACGATCCATCGATACGGGATCCATTCGGTAAGAACTTTGAACTATTATTTTATGAATAAAAGAACAAACAACGTGTTTCGGGTCAGCTAGTTATTAATAACCGCTGTCCCGACACACGTTGTTCTGGCTTAACTATAATATATTGGGTGAATAACTACACCTACATCTAAAACTACAACCTAAAATCTACACCTACATCTACACCTACTCCTACATCTACATCTACACCTAAATCTACAACCACACATACATACCTACAAATCTACTAGGGCTGGTAGATTTTTTTTCAATAAACCGAACTACAGCTAAAACCTACACCAACATCTACAACTACGACCTATATATATACGACCTACACCTACACCTACATCTATACCCACACATACATCTACTGGGGCTGGCAGATATTTTTGAATAAACCAATAAGGTAATACAGAACGCACCTATAAATATTTCACAGTCAATGACAAATTGAACTCAGACCATAGTGAAGATAATATAGTCAAAAATTAAATCGGCGTTTTTAGTATTTTCTCCGCAATTTTCCAATATTTCTCACTGTTCAACCTTTCCCGAATTTCCATAATTATTTCAAGACTAAAATTAATCAAATCTCCAGCCGTTCTCGTGTTTTATGTCTACCACATTGGAATTGAAATCTATTTTTAAATTTAGGAAGGTGATTTAGTTTTTTTAGTATTCAAAGCAACGAATCAAATCCTATGGGATTTGAAGCTAAATTGGCCTCTTGTTACAATCTGTCTCCCATTATGTCCTTGCCTTGGTCAAGCCTAATTTGATATTAATAAAGATAATATATAATATTATTATCTTAATATTCAATAATGCTTTAACAAAGTCGTAACGAGATTGTGGGCGGATCAATATAGTTTGGAGGGCGATCTTCAAAGGCATTTAATAACTCGAGTCCGGTTTTGATCCCCTTTGGTCTATTGTGGTAAAGCAATTTATACACTTATTGAAAATCTAGGAACGCTCCTAAATACAAATACTACTTTATAACAAAGGCAGACGTTGTGAGAAAACTATTATTTTGATTTCTTAACTTGTTAAATTGCAATATTTTCTCATTAATTTGATGATAATATAATTTTAACTTAAACAAAATATTTGCACGTCGAGATAAATCCGACAGAACATGCGTTTCATGTAATGTATATCCATCTTTTTGTACCATATTTTTGCAAATAAAATATTATTATCTTATCTTATCTTGTTGGCAGACGAAACTATACAGTACTCAAATACTTTGAAAAATTGTAAGGCTTTCTTAAATACTATTTAGTAGGCATGATAAAAAGAATATTCGAGCGGTCTTAAGACTGCAAACCATTATAGAGTAAATAAATAGAAACATATATAAATATTGGATTTACAAGAGTAAATCCAATATTATTACTAATAACTGAAGTTGAAGTTTTGCCTACCAGGGTTGTAATCACAAGCCCTTTCCAGGCATGTTCCTAAGATCGCAGAAGCGTTTACGGGAGTCGGCGGAGCAGTTCGTGATGGCAGCTCGACTCGCTCCGGAGGACAGCGCGCGCGCAGCATCCGCGGCGCGGGCACTGCGCGACGCGCGGCGATGCACAGCAGCCGAGAGGTGGTACGCCAAGGCGGTCGAGTTAAAGCCGGAGGTAAGATAACAAGTGTGGTTTATTTGTAACAGTGGAATCTTATAAAAAGCTCTATCTAGTCGCAGCTACTAATACAGAAAGTGTCATACATCTCTTTTAGATTAACTTGCAATATATACAGTCTCGAAAACTGTATGCTAGGTTGGTAGATTAACGACGTAGTATGGGCCGTTAAATATGTATTTCCGGCAAAATATTAACGGGAAAAGTCGAGAAACAATATGATATGAGCCCACCCAAAATTATGAAAGCAGCCTGAACTTTGAATTATATTTTTAATACACTGTATGTGATACTGCATATATTAAAGTGAACGAGCCAACTTCTTTTTGTTTACTCATTGCGTTATGACGTAATCAATCAACATAATATGGTATGCGTACGCGACTCTATTTTAAGGGTGGCAATACTCGAACTCTTACACTCGTCACACAACCTACTTAACCAAGTTTTATTGCAGGACGCCGAATACCACTCTAATCTCGGCGCCATTTTGCATCTAAATGGCAAGTACGTGGAGGCGGCCGCGTCCTACCGCCGCGCCATCCAGCTCAAACCCAACGACGAGATCACCATCACCAACCTCAAGCGAGTTCGAACGCTCATGAACAACAAACAGAAAAAGTGAAAGGGCATAGAAGAGTAATGTCAATTGCCAAATGTAGTGTAAGGTCCCGGTTGTTTGAATCAAAATTACCTTAAATTTTATACGGTGAAGCCAGTTGAATTCTTACGAAAGACGTTTGGTATCGATGTTATCATATAGAGTTTTATATATTTTTGTTGCTACAAGTTTGTTGCAACAATCTTGTTATAATTTAAGTAAACGTAGATACGAGTCAAACTCGTTTACTTTCCTGTTAGGAACGTTATCCCTTGATTTTACCTTTTGCTATTTCACCAGCACGTGTAAGTAAATAATTAGATTTTTATATCCGTTAATTTTATAAATAAGTAATTGAACACGAATCCTAGTCTCGTTCTTTCCGCATGTTTCGTAAAAGACTTTAGGTTAAAAATTCAGTGTACAAAATTAAAGACAGCGAACCCCAGCCGGAGCCACGTCCTCACCTTTCTTTATTGCTTATTTTATTACTTTTACTCCTTTGTATTCAAAGTAAAGAGTCGTATAACACATTATCTCCTTTGTAATTTACATAAACAAATTCCTTACATTGTATATTCGTAACGTAATTTAATTTAACAGTATCCTATTTAACACAAGGAATTGGTTAGACGCTGTAACAGTTTACCGCAAATATCTATTTACTATAATACAGTTTCATTACTTTTCTATAGGCGTTATAATCGTACTAAAATACATTATTAAGGATGAAGTAAAATGGAGTAAAAATATATGTTTATGTAATGACTAAGTATTATTAGAAGTCATGTTCGTATTTCTGCAATCATTTCTTTGAAAAAAATTATTGCGATTTTCAACGTGTAAATTCTTTTGAGTTTAGTTGATTCTTGCGATACATCTTGAAAGCTTAAAATATTGATTGTAGAATATTTTGTACGAATCCTATTTATATATTTCTTAAAAACCTGCTAGTATGTCATAAATCCAATTCATAATACTCGTTATCAAAGGACTAAAAATTAAGTAAATTTAAATACACATTCAAACATTGTTTCGGTAATCAAGTTCGATTAATTAATGTCTATCATATACAGCATTCATTAATCTCTTAATTGTTTAATAATCAATTGTAGGTAAGCCAAGAAACAATTTATATAAAATGTTAAATTAGATTTGATCATTTAGTCTTTGTACTTTATAACAATTGCACAACGGGAATTCTATTATAGTCTAAGAAACTACTCGCATTTGTCACAAATCAAGTCGTGGTACTAATTGAAATCTTCATTCGAAGGTCTTGACAACGCTCTAGTTTTAGTTAGAAGGTAATGTAAATATTAAACATAATGCGTATGGAAATCATATATTTTGAAAAAAACTAATATAGTATACATTTTCTAAAGTTGATGGATATGTTATTCATTACTTGTTATGTTTGAACGTCTTCCATTATCTTCTTATGTTTTACACTAGGGCTCGATTTTCTGTTTACTCTGACGGTCTTTTAAAGGTCTTCTTAAAAGCGGTATTTCGAAAATGTATATACACCGACCATAGATGTAGATAAAGGTCAGAAGTTGCTTAAACCACCGCTGGTTGTCTGTGGAAACATTGAAATCAAAGAGATTCCTTTACAGTATCTTCTGTTAGCTTAAAAATACTCTTGTACGCCTTAGATTAAGGGTCAGTTTACACTGTGACGATACGCAATGCTACGCGGTACTGCATTTTTAATATAGCTATTGAAAATTGAACTGTAATCACTGTACAAAAATATACACGTTTCATATGACATCGGTCATACATTGGAACTCCTACAACGAAACGTGTCTTCTTGTGTAACGAATAAAGTTCAATTTTGAATTTTTTGAATCTTGAAATCTTATTTAAAAAAGACAGCGCCATGTCGCGTATCGTTTCACTTCGGCGTGAATTGACCCCAAGACCGTAGGTAGAACTATCTAGAAGCTACATTTATTGTTCCGGCGGAATTGGGTTGGAACATATTTTTCTTCATGTATGAAACATATCTACAAACCGTTAATGTGAAAATTGTTAATTCGTAATAAATTTGTAAATTTGATGTAAATACGTGCATTGAAGTTATCATCGTGCATAATTGATGATGTCTGATTACGTACTTTGATCGTTTCTTCTCACACCTATGACAATAAATGTAAATAAAGCTTTGTAGAATAATAATATTTGCCAAACGGTGTATCATTTCTATTCCAGTTAAAAATCGAAACTGCTTAATCATTTTCTATTACTCATGTTCGGCAAAAACGATTCCTTGTATCTTACAACGCCCACCAAATGTGACGGTAATAGTCAATGAATACTATACAAATATATCCGTTCTATATTATGATTTAATTTTATCTTTATATCTATTAGATCGGCGACTTTTGTAAATTTATCTATTCACCTAGTTTTATTAACGTTGTTCTTCATACAATCAAACCATATAAATGCTTTAAAATATAATATCTACATAAAAAATTTTATTACTATCGATATTATAAGTGACTACGTTTTAAAATAGGTTCGTGGATAATTAATTGAAATGAATGAGGACAAAACCAATTTTAGATTTTTTGTTAAAAAGCTGAAAAGCTAAACTCACGGTCCTGCCTGCAAATCCAGCACCGGTGCGGATGGCCTTCATTCATGTCAAAAGTGTCAATAATTTATAATTTTTGCCTACAAGTCCGCTTCAAGGCCGCGGCCTTGGATTTTCATGCTGGACCGTGAGTATGGCACTCAATAATAAACTGTTGTATTGAATTTTTTTATACTACACCTTAGATGTACTCATTTCTTCCAATATGATATAGGAGTTTTATTTAATTCTTACTCTGGATACGTAGACGACATTTCATGACGTAACACCGACGTCACTCAAGTTGTGTACATTCATAGTATCATGCAAGTTTAACTGCAAATCTCCAAAGTGATATTATATTATATGTTGGTAATTTTGTAAATAAAAGCTTCAATATTTTAATATGTGTATCATTTAAACATAGTATATCATCAAGATCTTCTATGGAAGATACCATATCTAATAATAAATCATAACGTACCATAGTACGTTATGATTTATTTCGACAAAAGGTGAGTTTTCCGTTGCATCCTATGGATTGGCTACGGCAAAGTAAGTCTGAAAGGTAAGAAAAAATATCTTAAGATGAATAACAATAATGTGTTGGTTATTTCAACTCTAGTAATGACAATGATGATCAAACCGTAGGGAGTCGGAGGCCTATCAACATTAGGCGGTTAGAAGATTTAACAAAGGTCACAGAGAGTCTGTATCATACTAAGAAGCTATGGGCGGGGAAGCTGATGTCCTGAGGTGGACGTCCCGTGGCTAAGACACTTCATAATATGATAAGTTTGTACACAATACGGGAGCATTATAGCATTATAGAGACTTGAGAGAGCTTCGAAAGGTGAGCTTACATGGGCAACAAAAATTGATCAATTATGAGCAGTTATGGGCGATTGCGACGTGACAAAATATCAAGTAATTTACGGAATCGGCAACAAGCAACAATTTGAGAAAATCTTTTGCAACTATTGAGTTATAATGTACTACGTACTAGAGAAGACGCCTCAACTCGATTGTTTGTAACAAGAGTTAGAGCGCGCGCACTCCAACTCACTTAGTCTGTGCCGAGCGCTTGCTGCAATGTGACACGTTTGAGTGGAGTTTTGTTTTTTAAATTATGCCTTCGTGTGCATTGAGATACTGTTCAAACAGCTCCAGAAACATAAGTAAAAGTCAAGGAGTGACTTTTCACCAGTAAGTTCATTTATTATCTTTAAAACACGCTTAATTTAATTATAATTTTTCAATTGCAACGCGTCACCGCGGCGGCGGCCATGTTTACATAACACCCCCCGCTTGTCCCGCGCATACCCCGCCGTCATGAAGTGCGCGCCCTATCTTTTGTTTGAGATAGCTTCTCTAGTACGTAGTACATTATAACTCAATGTTTGCAACTACAAAATTGAGCGACAAGGAGCAACTCTAAGAAACTAGACAATACATTCATGTACGAGCAATTCAGTTAAAAAAACGGCAATTCGTATCAGTGACATTGAACAATATGGAATATATAGATCAACTATAAGGAGCATTGCCGTAACAATTGCCAACTATTTTTTAAACTGCTCCACATTGCTCCACTAATTGCTCCAGATTAGATTCATCCGTGTTGCCGGGTAATTATTGCCCGAATATTGCCCGTAGACGCACCTTAAGCTCTATAACTGTTTTCATTTAATCCATATATAAACAAGATATTTCTCGCGACTTCGTACGCACAAAAAAAAATCCTGCGGGAACCGTGAATTTTCCTGCAATAAAACAAAGCCTATGTGCTATCCACAGCCTAAACTAAGCACACCAAAAGTAGGTTTTGCGTGAAAAAGTAACAAACGGCCATACATACTCACTAACTTTCACATTTACAATGTCAGTAAGGGTTAATTAGCATGGAATCCAGTGACAACTTGAAGCTGGCACTGTGACGCCATCGGATAGTCTGATTAAATTAGACGCGGACTTCGTCTAAGTTTACAAATTGAGATGTCAGATGACCAAACAACGTAATACCAGTAATGGGTTGAATTTGCAATTCAATCGACTTTTCTAAAATATTCAGTAATAATAGTCAATTAGTCGAATAATTATAAGTTGGCTTGGAATTGGCCGTTGGCGTATTCTAAGTAAAATAATAATACACCTACATAAAACAGAGATATCTATATTAAAAAGAGCAAAATTATACTTGTTTGTTTGTTTGCATTTATTCAATGGACCGATATAGATCAGACCACGGGGAAGGACATAGGCGGATATTTATCGCGGAAAAATGTACGGTTTCCGAAAGATTAACTTTTGCGCGCACGATGTCGCAGGCAACATCAAGTACTAAATAAGTTTCGAGGAAGGGGTTTATATTATACGATTTTAGCCCTTAAATATACGTACTACAAACTTTTTTTGTACAAAACATAGCTAATGAGGTTTCAGCGCAAATTTCAGGATTCACCTACATTGATAGTAGCTGACGACTGATAGCTTCCAATTACCTGTTTCACAGTTTCTAAAATTGGATAGTTCTATGTATCAAATGAACGTTTGTAAATTGTTTTTTTTTCTAATCAATTGCTATATTTCAAATAGTAGATTTTGCAATGGCTTTATTTTCAAAAATTTTGCACAACGCAAATTTTTTAAAAATAAAGTCTATTCATATATTTTTTAAGATAAAATTTATATTATAGTAGTATCTAGTCGGTACTGCTGAACACGCAATTTTGAATCGATCGTCTTGTTTTTGTTTTTCTTTATTAACTCAAGGTAAGTATTGATGGATTCCCATTTCAAACGATATTCACAAAGGCACTTTTGTTTAAGTTGAGATTTAAATCAGAGCGAGATGGGGGTCGGTAACCGCGGCCTTCGACCGACGGAGCAAGTCGAATTTGAAGCACGAATTTATAACAAAGGACATTCTACTTTTAATCAAATTCTAAAATATGTTAATTGAATTCAAATATTATTTTGATGTAAGTTATAATTTGATACAATAAAATGTATAATTTGTACATCGCAGAATATAACTTCTAAGCACTCTAATAATCTAAGGGTTCAGCTCATACTGAAACGAGATGATACGCGACGCGGCGATTTTTAAATAGTGATTCAAAATTGAACTTCATTGATACAAGATACGTTTTTCAATGCAAGCGCAGCGTCGCGCTATGAACTCGTACAATTAATCGTGTATGAAGATACACGATTAATTGTACGAGTTAACATAACGATTCAAAATTGAACTTTATTGATACAAGATACGTTTTTCAATGCAAGCGCAGCGTCGCGCTATGAACTTGTACAATTAATCGTGTATATTCATACACGATTAATTGTACGAGTTAACATAACGATTCAAAATTGAATTTGATTCACTACACAAGAAGTTGTGTAGTGAATAAAGTTCAATTTTGAATCGTTATCTTAAAAATGCAGCAAATCGTCAAGTATCGTCTTCTTTCGGTGTGAACTGACGCTTAGACAAATAATATAGAATAGGCACAATAATTGGTACAAAACAACTTTAATGTGTGTGAATATATACTAGCGTTACATATTACGTATGTCATGGTTAGAACTTACAACAACTGTAAGTTTATGTAGGTAGATAAGAAAATCTCATTTTCCCCCAAGATACTCCTTTCTCAACACTCTTTCAACATTCGACGCTTATATAAAAGAAAATGGCTGACTTTTTATAGGAGAGTAAGAAAATAATAGATTTCATGTCCGATGAGCTACATCAACGTCGCATTATATGCTCGATGTTTTTGTTGGCGTTTCCAAATGAGCGTCTAGGTGTAATCGTGAAATAAGTTGGAAAAAGGCACTAAGTCCACACATTTGCGACTTTCCTTTGTAACGTCCCCTAAGCTCCATAATAATTTCTTCGAAGACATTCTCCATGCTTCACGCTCACCCTTTTGTCGCTTCCTTTCGCAGTTTTGCCGTCGTTTAGCTTCGCTCTGTATATAATAATTTACATATTCACATTGCAAAACGCTGACAAATAAACAGGTAAGATATTTATTGCTTTGATAATATTATATAGGTACGATTTTAAAGTTTACATTACTGATATTAACTAGCTTAAGAACGGGCCAAAAGTCACTAATTGTTGAAATTGTTTTTTGTGGCTACCATACCTATAAAATAATTAATATACGCGTTCATAGAGGACGCTTTCACGTAAGTTATCGAATAACTTGTGCTGCAGGTACCAGATAACGGAAATATTATATTTAATGCTTTTATACTATACATATATTTAATATTTTTATTATGTTAAATACACATCCATGACCCAGGAACACAGAAAGCTTTTTGTTCCCTGGCGGAATTCGATCCGGCGACCTCCGGCTTGAGCGCCGACGCGCTAACCACTGAGCCACAGAGGTCGTCATGTATTTATTATACCTACAAGTACATTATAGTAAACCAGTGAAAACAAAAACGACCTTATTTCCACCGATGATCCACCCACTTTATATCCAGCACATTATATTTTGAATATCTAAAGTATTATACAAATCGATATTATGCTCAAGCCAGCAATTTTTTGTGTGTAGTTTCACCAAGAGCTTATAGTAAGTACTCAAGTTATAAGTAAAATAAAAGTTTCCCACTGAGCGTGACGCAAAGAAAAGTTGCTATAAGTATCTCACGAATATAATATGAGCGAGAATATTATACTGAAATTATCAACATACGAGTATATGCTGCTTGTGGCAATAAATAATGAGTTATAGAGAGTTGATATAATATAGAGATGGCTTATAATAATGAGGCGACCCTTAAGGGATTGCATCGTAGATTATAAGTATATACATATGGTATATACTTATAATCTACGATGGTGTTATATTTCAGTCACATATGGTATTGTATTTCAGTTGCCGTTAGCTTGTAAGTCAGTCGGGTCCCGGACACCGAGACTGTAATGCGCATTAAGTCTCCAATAAATAACAATCCGTAACAGGTGTCTAATTTATAATAAGAAAGTTTTTTGCTTTAAATTTTATTAGAAGGTATAATTTTTACCTACTTGTAGATTACAAGTCGTGGGTTCGATTCCCGCGTTGGAACAACCAAAAAAAGTTGTTTCCATGTTTGGTTAGGATAATGCAGGCTGATCACCAGCTGACTGTCTGACAAGAAAGATGATCCATGCGTCGGAAGGGCGTGTAAAAAGTCGGTCCTGCGCCTGATCTCTCGCCAGTCATGCCGATTATCCGTCCCACTAGGTTTCGAGAGTAAAGGAAGAGAGAGAGAGTGATTTTGTGTACTGCACACACAAATGGGCACTATAAAATAACTTCTGCGTAGCTAGCCTGGTTTCAATGAAACGGGCCACCGTCACCGAAATCGGTGTGGGGAGCTATTATCATTATTATTCTCACAATAAAGCCAAAAAAGATCGTACATGTCTACCATTAAATATGGTATTAGTCTGTTGTTAAACTTGTTACTTTTTGGCAGCAACAAATACAACAGCAACTCTAAAAGCCTTATTAAATGCGCCAAGGGTAGTGGGTATTAAGAGATATAGCAATTTGTGTGCTACAAACTGTCGCCCGTATTATTTTTAGACCAGAACAAATTACTACTTTGTTGAAGATTAATTTACTGGGCGGTGCTACTTTACCGACAAAACTGCATTACGGTTGTTTACTTCGAGCAAAACCACTTCACTTGTCACTTGTTTTTTATATAAAGTAAACATAAAACTTTTAAATTTTACTTTAAAATATTTACTTTCGTTTTTTTAAATATAAGATACATATTACAAGACGCTGAAAAAATTTAAGCAAACTTTTTCATATTTTAAGTAAAAGACAAGGTATCTTACACCTTGCATTTAATTTATTTTTGGCAAATGATGGTGGAATTACAGTTCCCTAGGGCCCAGGGTCAACCAGAAGTAATAATAAATGAGATATCTATTTTCGATCACACCAACAAGGGACAAATACATTATTGGCAATTCACAAAATATATCAGATATTCAAAATGTGGGACCTATATTTATATCAGAATTTATTTATGATACACAATTTGAAAATATGTCTTTAATACATACATACGTATTACATACGTACCCAAAATCTATTTGTTTTGAAATCGTAAGCTTACACGCACGCAAAAAGATTTTCACACTAAAAATTTTGTTCAAACTATATTTTGCATTGCAGTTTTGTAACAGAAATTTGAATCTCAGCTTGAAACATCAAAGGTAACAAATTTGACTATCTCGGTATAAGAAATAATCCATCGTTTCGCTCGCATTAATATATGCAACAAGTACACTGTTTCGCTATAAATTTACATTAAAAAGAAAAATAGAAAGTTGAGGCGGGCTCGGCGGGCGGCGTGTCGTAGGTCATTAATATTTAACGCGGTGGCATAGCGGCGGCGACTGCAAACTCTTTATGCATAACTTCACTTGTCTCAAGCAAATATCGGCCATGGACAGTCGTTAACTGTATGACTGATGACACCGTTTCCTGTGACTCGTCTGTCTACTAACTACGGCCGACCGGAAAAGTTTAGGTATATAAGAATATGAAGCCGCGGCGCGACGCGACATAAGTTTCTGTAGCGTGCGTTTTGGGCCAACACAAACAATTATGTGACAGACCTATCAACGTGCGGCGAGCTACTTATCCTGAGTTTGTCTAGAACTCAACTGGTTCTTATATCAATAATAAATAATACGCAGTTCGTTTTAGTCCATCATTATAACTATAATATTATGCTCTTCTTAATTTTGCATGTTCCTTATATGAAACTGATTAATATTACTATAAAGCATATTTATGTCGTAGACGTGTACCTTACAAATCGAAAATAAATAAAATTAAATAAAAATAGCAAAAGGAATCACAGACGAAAGCTAGTAATTAAAACATGACGCTCTCTAGCCCCCTATGTGATTAATATAATGCTGCGCTGTCGTTAGTCAAATACGTTTCTGTTGTAATCACATTACGCGAAAGAGTTGTAACAAAATTGAATTCTCTGAACTTCGTTATATTTATTGTTTATATTTGTTGTGTTAAAAGTTTCTGTAATTGTTGTTATTGGAAAACATTACCTTAGGAGAATCAATATAACGTTAACAATTTTGTTGTCTCCATTAGTTTATTATAACTGTACAACAGTTAAAGAAATAACGTACGCGTTAGTAATACAATAATATCTATGGACGCTTTCCCACCACGTCGATCTGGCCCCGTGGTAAGTTCTCGAAGAATTTGTGTTACCGCTACCAGACCACGGAAATATATTTAGGTCTTGCGTTGAGGGAAGAAAGCTGAGAAAATGGTACTAGGTATTGATTCCTTTATGGTTCACATACATGACATAGCAGTACTGACCTGGCAGCCGAATATCTGCCCAACATTCCATGTGAGTTACACTCATAATACTAATGAACCTTTTTCTTTCGTCTTAGAAAGTTCCAGATGTTCGTTAAGTAGGTATAATATTGGTAAAGCTTCGGTTTGTCAAGTAATGTACAACAATAATTACAAAATAAACTTTTACCACAAAATATAACGACAGTATAATGACCACAAATATGTCATCGAATTTTCTTTGACGACTTTTGTGGAAATTTTGCTTTTACTTTTAATATATTAACTCTAGTAAAAGAACGAAAACAATTTACAAAACCGACTTTAATATACATTATATTTTGGTGTTTCACTTTAAAATATTCTGGTAACGTGGTAACTATACCTATGGGCCAGCTCGACCATATAACTTTCACGGCCTTGTTGCATTGTGTTTTGCCAAGTTAGGTTACCGGAGGTCCAAGGGGGGTTGGGGATTTTATGGACCAGGAACGCAAGCGTAACTCTTCTGCCGGTTGTCCACGGGCGGCAGTAATCGCTCACCATCAGGCGACCCGGCTGCTCATTTCCTGGTCCATTAATAAAAAAGTAACTATGGAAAAAAAGTAATTAATGTAACATAATAAGTTTCTTTAATATCGTTAACTTATTTTTACAACCCAGCTCGAGCCCCCGAGGCCCAGAGGTCATTAAATACTGACACAAAAACCTATCTAGAGTACCATTCCTCATGGATTTCACTCACGTAAATCCAATATTACATGTCGGGGAAAATAAGTGAGAGCTAAGTACGATTATTTTATTAAACCATGGCGCATTAAGATATCATAATTATCTAGGAAGAGTAGTGTAAAGATTTGGAGCAAGACTTAGGTATATCAAGGATTAATAAACACTACACGGTTACTTACTCATCTATACTAACGAAAGAACGATTTGTTTGTTTGTTTGCATTGAATAGGCTCCGAAACTACTGGACCGATTTCGATAAAATTTGCCAGAGATATAGAGTACGGTACGGACCACGGGGAAGGATATAGGCTGCTTTTTATAACGAAAAAATGTACGGTTCGTGCGAGATTTCTTTTTCTTTATAACTTATCTATACTAATAATATAAAGAAGAAAGATTATTTTGTTCGTTTGCATTGGATAGACTCTGAAACTACTGGACCAATTTGATGAAATTTGGCACAGATATAGAGTAGACCGAGGGAGGAGGGATATAGGCTACTTTTTATAACGGAAAAAGGTACGGTTCGTGCGATATATCTTTTTTGCGGTTACGAATTCGTGAAACATCTAGTAAGTTATAAAATAATGCATACATACAGACGGGTGTACTTTAAAACTCTACAAGTTATGTACATTTTCATTTCGATTAATTCCACGTATTCTCGCATTACTAGCTTTTATATAGTCATTTGGTGAATATTATATGTTTGATTTATACGACTTTGAGCATTTAACGGGTTATTCCTAGAATACGTTACGTGTTGTATTACCACATGATAATTAAAGTTGTTATTTAGTTTATTTTAATATCTTGAACTTTTGAATGTTACTGGAATTGATATACAACATTTCCGACAAAAATTGGTAAATGCTCGATATTTTTCGAGGCAAACGATAATATATTAAATCTGACAAAGTAGCCGAACTGTGTGTGCTAATACCAAATATATATCTCAATGAAAAAGAAATATCTCACCCCTTATATCTCAATATTTGAACGCGGTGTGTAGGCCGCTTTACAAATTGTCTATAATTCCATGACAAATTGGTTCTATTATTTTGCGATATGTCTTATTTTCTTATCGTATTGCCAAATATTTAAGAGTAAATTACGTTTGTATGGATTTGACATTAATTTTTTGGAAATGATTTATGAATACTAGATCCCGTTTACATTTTGTATGATTTTAACACAAGTATAAAATCACAAAAGAGTTCTTAAAAATTTCAATTATGTAAACGCGTATTTGTAATGAAATGTGTTTACTATGGAACATCGTTACTGAAAAAAGTTACATTACAAAATGTGTGTAACTTAATTTTAATGAATGCATCCATAGAAGACCAATAAAGCCTTAAAATTATAGGATGTGGGTTTAAAATAGTAGAAAAAACCGCAATTAATTAGTCAACATGTCAGTCATTCAACTTGCCTACAATAGTGCAATAATAGCTCCCCGACTTCGGTGACGGTGGCCGGTTTCATTAAAACCAGGTCAGCTACGCAGGAGTCGTTTTATAGTGCAAAAGTGTGTGCGCTATCCACAAAAGTACTCTCTCTTCCGTTACTCTTAAAACCTACTGGGACGGATAACCAACACGACTGGCGAGATATCGGGCGCAGGACTGGTATTTCGTTATTTCTCGTCAAACAATCAGGTGATCAGCCTGCATAGCCTAACCAAACTTGGAAACAACTTTTTTGTTGTTCCAATGCGGGAATCGAACCCACGACCTTCGAGTTGAGAGCCAAGCTCTTAGCTTCTGGACCACGGAGGCTATTAGTGTACGACATCCCTAGGAACTTGAGTGTAGCTCATCCCTAGGCGAATCCTTAGTGTAGCACAGCCCTGTAGTGTGGCACATGCCTAGTGTATGTAGCAGGTAATTGAACGTCGCTCGCTTTAGACGGAATTGCAGTTATTCTGTTTAGACAGAGCCCGTACTACAAACGTATAGTCTCTGAGGCTGCGTGGAACAACACAATAGAAATACACTTCTCAAATCCAAACACCGTATTGCGTTATTCAGGAGTTGCGTGACAGTTTATGGGCACGCAACAATTCTGAATAGCGCCATCAAATTTGTATGTGGCGTCTTGTTTTCGTATTTGAAATATTTTAGGAGATAATCTTGAACCAGATATTCGTAAGTCCTCCAAAATAAAGTGATGTGAACGCGAACTTCAAAATCAATATTGTAAATCAATCTTAACTTAACTTAAAATTGTGAATGATCAATTTTAATTGGTGAATGTGAACACGGCATAACTGTCATTCGTCAATTTTGACATTTTCACTGATTACTCGCAGCCATCTTAACGTGAATAACTATACTTAGTAATTATTATGTACATAAATTATAAAAGTCGAATATTATATAGAATATTCTATAGATAGCGAGCTATAGATAGCGGGCTCTTTTCCGGTTTTAGTTGACGGAGGTTTGGATGTTTTGACACTAATTTAACGAGTATATATAATACACATAATATAATACACCAGTTTATGTTACCACAATAATAAAGATAAATAAAGCCTTTTAGCGAAATTGAACAAAGGATATTTAAATTAAAAGCCAGTACAATACAACAAACAAACAAGGAAAGTTTTGGCTATGAAGGTAAATTAGCGTTAAAGTTTTATGACGTATAAATACAGTGGGTATAATGACGGTTGCTATGGAGACGGACCCCTGACGGCTTCCCCTGGGGGTCTGTAGGCGTAGTGCCAAAGGACACCTCCCGCGGCAACCTTACAAGGCCAGGGGTCATGTTAGACATCAGACCCCACAGCACAGTTTCGTTTCATACGTTCGTCATAGCAAAATATATTTTTATATCTTCCTGACTGGTTGCTCAGAAAATTTTGTATCTACCTAAAACAAGGTGGTCAAATCACACTGGCCACTTTAAAATTGTATTTATATGTTCCGTCCGTCTGTCTGTCCGTTTGTCTGCCCGTGCTAACTTCTGTATTTATGAATATAATTTTGTACAGTTAAAGATTGCTTATAGATGTTACTTTTGGCATCTTTTTTTTTTTCGAAAGGAATAACTACGGATAAGCTATTTTTGGGTCTGGAGAGACCATGGTCCCTCCTGCTGCTCCTGCTCAATCTCTGACGAGTGTGGTTGCTCGCGAGCGGTAGCATAGACTAACGGCGTACGAGTGTTTATAGGGATAGAGTATATATAGAGTAGCTCAATGCTATGGATCTGGGAGGGCCGTCCCTCCCCCCTTCCGCGTGCGGTCGGGCGTACTCGCGCGCGAATGTCCTGATGTCGATTAATTCCGCAGTATTGATAGAGCTCTCTATAACAATATCGCGGTCGCGGTCATGATTAGTGTGCCTACACTAGTGGGAGTCGAACTCTGACCCGTGTCGAGTTCGGTGGTCCCGTGTTTGTGTCGGTCTGTATATCTGCACGTGTGTTCGTGTCTGGTGTAAGACTTCGGGGTAGGCGCCGGCTTCGACCCCGGTGCTTTACTAACCACGCGGGTGAATGTTTTTTGTGTTTACGTAACTGTACACAGTACGTTACGTATTTTGTGATGGAGTCTACTGGTTCGGCTAAGATATGCTTAGGCCGCTTATGGAGATGTCTGAACGTCTGTGCGTAGTGTTCGTAGTCCAAGGCTCTACGTATAAGGATTTGGATGTTTTTACTCCGCGCATTTAACAACGGATATAATTTGAAAAGTACGAACTTTGCTTTACCTATCGTTGATGTTACGTGATCGATAAACGTCATCAACTTGTTTAGTACTACGCCTAAGTTATTTACTTTTGTAACCTCCGGGATTTGTTTCCGTGCAGGCTGATGGGACCCATTTTTTGTTGTTTTTTGTTATATCTATATTTTTTAAATTGGATTGTTTTACTTTTTTCGGGATTTAATTCGATTCTCCATTTAGAGAACCAGTCGCCGAGAACGGTGGCTGCTTTCTGAAGATTATTTGTAACGGTTTCAGCATTGCGATGAGCATAGTACAGGGCTGTGTCATCTGCAAATAATGCCATTTGCACCCTAGGGTGTTTGGGGATATCGCAAGTGTACAGGTTGTAGAGAGATGGCCAGAGTACCGAGCCTTGCGGGACTCCCGCCTCAATATTTCTGAGGGAGGATAGTGCGCCTTCGACTCGGAAGCGAAATTTTCGGTCTTTGAGATAATTGCTAATATCAGTACTAGACAATCCGGTACGCCAAGCTGGTACAGTTTGTACAACGGACCTTGGTGCCAGATTTTGTCGAATGCTTTTGCGATATAGAAGAAAACGGCGCCTGTCGTTTTCCTGTCGTTCTTGCTTTAGAGTATGTACTCCGTTATGCGGTGTACTTGAGCGGGGCAGCTGTGCTGTTAGCGGAAGGCGAACTGCTCGTCTGGTAGGAGCTTTTTCCCTGTTATGACGTCCTTTAGACGCCTCAGTAGAATTCGCTCGTATACCTTACCAAGGGAGCTAATGAGACTGATTGGTCGGTAGGTAGTAGGATTCACCCGGGGCTTTCCCCGTTTTGGGAATACCTATGATAATGGCTACTTTCCAAATGTCTGGGAATGAACATTCTACTAAATGGGCGTTAAAGATGTCCAGGAGAAGTTGAATTAATGCGGGCGGTAACATTTTAAGTGTTTTATTTGAAATACCGTCTAGGCCAGGTGCCTTTTTGAAATTCATACACTTTATGATGTCTTTGACCTCCTCCGATTCCACCGGCCTCATGCTCTCTTCAGGTGGTCTCGATAGTCGGCTTTCGACCTCGCTATTTACTACCCTAAGGCGCAGGGGGCCCATCGGAAGGGAGCTCGGCCGACACTGTTGTTCGATAGTGTCAGCTAAATATTCGGCCTTGTCTCCATCCTCCAGTGCCAGAGGGCGATTTGGTCTAATCAACGGAGGCATGTCGCTCTCCGTGTCTTTTTTGAGGGCTTTCGCGAGTGGCCAGTAGGCCGTGTGAGACGGTTCTAGCTTGCTTAGAAATCTATCCCACTTTTCGGCTTTGAGGTCTTTTATTTTGAATTTGACCTCTCTTTCGAGGTGACGAAGGGTCTTACGGCACTCTTCCGACGGGTAGCGATCATAGGTGCGTTAAGCCGCGTTTCGGAGTTTGATGGACTCCTTTATGTCTTGCGGGAGGGCCCTGTGTCTCTCGTGAGACATAGACATCTCCCTGGATGCCTTTTCTATGGTCGCTACCAGGTGATCTGTTAGGTCGGAAGCAGCCGCTATTGCTACTTCGCTACTTTCTATATTATCTGGGATTTAATCGAGATGAATCGATTGAAGATCTTGAATGTTATCGGCTAACTGTTCGTAGTCGATAATCTTTTTCTTACTAGAGTTAATTCGGTTAGAATTACCGAGTGTAATTTTAACTAGGCGGTGGTCTGAGTTAAGCTCGTGATCCACGACTATCCAGTCTCGATAGAAATATCAAGATAAATGTTTTTGACAAGCGCTATGTCTAAAACGCTTTTGGATGTTGCTTCTTCTTCTTCTTCTTCTACGTTCGCTGGTGTCGTAGCAAGTGGGGTCCAGAGGGGCCATTATGGCAAATTCTAAAGTGTCGGAGAGAGTGTTTAAAATAGTACTGTTTTTATTGTTTGAAAGGTTACCTTAGCCGATCTGTTTGCAGTTTAGGTCACCGGTAATTAAGACAGCATTGTCTAAATTAATTAGCGTTTTTATGTCGCTAGAAATTAACAGTTTATTACCTTGATGGTACGCACTGGCAATGATGATTGGCTCGTGGCCTGTCATACTGACATGACAAATAGAAGTTTCTAATGTCTCTAAAGGTGGCGGTTCGAGAGGGACGCAGTGGAGGGATTTCTTATAGTATATAAGAGTGCCTCCAAGGCGGGATCGAGTTCTGTCATTTCTGATTAGTTTATAATTAGCTATTTTAGGGCTCCTCATACTGGGTTTAAGGAACGTCTCCTGCACTAGTAGTACGTCTACTTCATGGCTCTTGACGAAGTCACGGATTTCGTCAATGTTATTAAATGTGCCGTTCGTATTGAACGTCACAACACATATCGAGTGTACTTTTGGCATCATAAAACAGTAATATTTTATATTTAAGGGTAACTCCACAGTCCCCATACATGGTGAAGTGATGGTGTTTTCCTCACTCTACCCCATCATTTTTGTGAGTCCCGTGAAAACGCCCCATTCAGAAGTCGCTGTGATTGTGACGTCATATTTCGTAAGTTGCTAAGAAATGTATGGTCACATTAAGCACAAAATTTCAAATATCTCCTAAGTTTTGCGTTTATCTTCATAGTCAATATATTCGATGTAAGTATCTAATTATGTACGAGTAGGTTTTTCACATTAATAAAAAAAAAATTTACCAACTTTTGTTCTATCTTCGAAATTCACTTAATTTCATAATTACATATAAAATCTTATTTGTTTTTATTTTTATAAAGTTATAATACCTTATTATTTTTTAATGTATAAAAAACAAAATTTTACATGTTTTTATATTTAACGCAATTAGGTGAACTTATCACGAACTGTGATAAGTTGTAAAAAAATCGAATTTAGATTTTTTTCAAGTGTGAACTTTTCTCTATTGCATGATAATCGTGTTCCTGTTTTCTAAAACAGGCTGCGCTTTAGCGCATCGCAGGTACATACTGCTTGATAAAACTACTTACTGGATGCCCGCGGCTATACCGTCTGCTACAATTTAAAGATTGGAATTATCAAAAAAAAATAAGACCTGACCATTATATTCTCTGCCAACAACACTTATAGAATTTCATTAACTATTTACCGGGATAATTTATTCTCGGAGTACATAGACATACGGCCGTCTAAAATAAAACCCCTGTTGATTGTTTCATTTTAGGGTTGATTTTTCAATCGTCAGTTAACTCATCTGAGGAATAAATATGTGACTTTGACAGATTTTGTATGAAAAATCTGTCAAAGTCACATATATCGACGGCGCCTACGTACATCATTGTATCTGAAAAATGCTAAATCAAATCAAGTCAAATCGTTTATTGGCGATAATATGGTATAAATGGTTTTACAATCATTATAATATCACAAACATGTTCTGCCACATATGGCATGCAAATATTTTAAAATAAGTTTAAGTGAAAATACATTATATGTTATAGGAGTCATAAGTTAATATTATCATTGCACTAGAATATTCATAGCATCACATACGATCGTCAATAAATTATTATTTACTATATTATTTCGTTAAAATATCATAGTTTATCTTATAAGAAATGTCTAACACTATAATAACATTTATTTCAATAGCATATTATCATATAATTGTTTTTTGAATAATGTCAAATGTAATTGTATAAGATTTCGAGGTAAATTATTAAATATTATAATATACTAAACATTTTTCTTGAATATTTATAATTTTATCTTAGGTAGGCCCAGTCTATCTTTATGTCTAGATCGGCTATAAGCATTATCGCTAAACGTTTCAAAATATTGCGGGTGCTTCTTTATAAAAATACATATTTCGAGAATGTACAGGCAGGCAGGCAGGCTACTTTTCAGGAGAGCGGTTTAAAGTTTATTTTTCGTAAAACTTTGTCCTTAATAGTTAGAGCCTTATGAAAATTTGCATAAACAGTATTGTTAGGATAAAAAATTAGTACATTGTATCAAAAATCCAAAATGTTGAATAGTTTTCGCGCAAATTGAGTTACGATAGTATACTACGTAAATGAGCTTGCTATCTTAATCGTAACTGGTACTTCTAATTATTTTCTAGGAACTGCATGAACAAAAATGTATCGGATTTGCCGATTCCGGTAATATAAGTTGGTATTTATCAGGAATATTTTACTGTAAGTGTCACATTCGATTATGTACTTCGTAGATTGCTTATACTTACGATTAATTTTAATGCAATAACAAGAACAAAATTTACATAAAATATCTTTACTATCGTTGTCATTCACAGTACTTTGCTTAGCGCACTTATTTGTTGTTCTTTATTTATAAGCCACTGTATTACAGAAACAGAAAACACTTAAATTATTCGGGAAATACGTATTTTGTGTATCATTTGGTACTGAGATAACAAAAAAATTTAACGTTTCGTTTGTGAGAACCTTTATTCTTCTCTAAGTTCTGACTTACCCCAAATTTTGTCAAATCAGTTCAGTATTTTCTGCATGATTGTGTTATAGACTGACTTACTTTTGCGTTGATAATATTAATAGTATGGATTCTATTTGTTAAGCGAAACACTTAAATATCAATAAAAAAAATATGTTATTTTTTGGTTTAATTAGGTATGAATAACAAATATCCCAATCATAGCTTTTTGAACTGATAAATAGATTTAATGTAAGATTGTTGTTTTCTTTTATCGTCGATATTTTCATTATCGTTGTCAGATGTAAAATATAATAACGTCTTAACAAGATTTAAGCACCCATGACTATTTCATAGCAGAAATTGGCAATACATAAGAACTTTCAACTTCATACCAATGAAGAGGAAAGAGTCAAATTTCTTCCTAGTGTGACAAACCTTTTACTGCACAAAACACAAGATCTGTCTGTAAATCTCAGTACGGACCAACGAAATTTTTGTTAAAGTTAGAGGAAATCAACAAATTAATTTAGTTTTTTTTATTAATTAATTAGTTAATTGAAACCAAATCAGGATTGTTTTACTTCTATTTTTTTAATTTCATTATTCAAACCTTAATCGTCTTAACGTAAGATCACTTAAACTTGAAAAAATTAAAGGAAATATCCTGAAATTTAAAATTTACAGCTAAGTAGTAACTTACCTAGAATTCCTAAGAAGATATTGTGAATTAACCTCGAAAAGGCAATCTTAAGATAAAAAACTTATTTGAATAGGTAAAAAATATCAATCATTATAATATTGTTTCTAAATTAGGGAATCCTTGTGTAGGAATTATCTAAAACAGTTATGATAATTATTATTAGTCTTCTTCCATTATTTCCAAAAGTCTTCAAGAAATAACTTTTGAATTATTTCACTACTTTTGAACTGAGCTAAAAGAGCGTATCTGACAAGCGGGCATTCATTACCACTATGAAAACTAACACATAACAATATGAAACTGATTCAATCGATAGCATTAAGTCGACCGGATAATGGGTAGTATGGTGTATACTAGGGTACTGTAAGAATATAAATGATACTATTCTGCTGTAATCTATGATACAACTACTTTTAGAATTACCTGCATAATGACTGACATAACCTTCCAACTTCCTCATTTATAAAATAGTTTAACTGTCAGCTGACCTAGTAATTTATTGTCAAGTAATCTTTTAAAAGTATTTGACAAATATTGATTAACTAATTCGTCGTTTAAATATTTTCAAAAAAACGGCGCTCGGTCTTAAAAGACATAGAAAACATGTGATCGAGCTTGCTGCCTGACACTTTAAAACTTGCTGATGAAATTTTAAAACTGTGAAAACCTCTTGTACTAAGCATCACCCACCAACTCCTTTAAATTATTCCAATAAGCATATAAATTAAATGAATATGTAATTTAATGTTGTTTTCATACAGAAAACCAATTTCGTCGCCATAATTAAACATAAAACTCAATTTTTACATAAGTACATAAGTACTTGTATCGAATTTGTATTAAAACTGTTAAAAAATCCTCCAAAACAATCGTAAGTGACACTTTTGATAAATATAAGAATTTCAAATACTACGAAAAGTATCGAAATTGTCAGATTCGATACAAATACGTTAAAGAAAAGCCATGTAAACTGCCGGAACTGCCACTTACGCTATTTTTGGAAAATGAAAATCCATCATAAGCAATCGTTTCTGCCCGATTCAATACTTTATTCAGTAACATTTTCAATTCAAGAAAAACAATATGAATGCTAATTGGTACAACACATTTAAGTAACTAACACTTAAAAATAAAAAATAAATGACGCGCGTATATTGCGGCGAACACTCACGTTAGTGGCAGTTACGGTCTTGTCGCACACTCAAGTGCACAACGTTAACTCGAGTAAGTTAACATACGTTGGTATTGGTCGGACAGACTCATAATATGTTTCGATAAAATACGGCTAAAAAAACGCAATACCTATATATAGACTCCAAAATAGTAATAAAAAAAATTCCATTTTGCAGTTACAATAATGTACGTAGGCACCGTAGATTTATTCCTTAGGTAAGAGTTAACTGACGATTGAAAAATCAGCCTTTAATGACATTTAGCGTTTATTAATAGTCACTTGTACCTACACACGGGTGGCCCCAGACGTATTGATCAGTCATTCCACTGGAGAATGCCGTATGTGCTTGGGTAACCATACGACATTCAAAACCGCCTGACCCAGGCACTACAATATTTCAAGAGTGGTTACTTCGCTCGGAGTATATACTGTAGAGAGCAATACTGCATAAGTTTTCCAATAATGGATGAAAATGTCTAAGTTTCCTTATATCAAATCCTACCTGATTGTTATTTAATTATTAGATATTATTAAAGTAATTTTATGATTACTTTTTCGTACTAAATTCAATAATATTAATGATTGCAGGGCTACCGCTTGATCGTTAGAATAGGAACACCACAAAGTTCTCCCATAACCCATTGCGGTCTCCTTAGCTTCAGTTCACACCGAAACGAGACGATTCGAGATACAGAGCTGCATTTTTAAGATAGCGATTCCAAATTGAACTTTATTTACTACACAAGAGATACACGTTAAATGCAAAAGTTCGAATGTCAAACTGCACCGCTCTGCATAGCACGGTGCCGCTATTGCAATGAAACCTGTATCTTCTTGTGTACTGATTATAGTTCAATCTTGAATCACTATTTTCAAATGCAGCTCCGCATCACGTATCGTCTCGTTTCGGTGTGAGTAGACCCTTAGTAGAAACTAAGTAAATACGTGTGCAAAATGAAAAGTTCTAGACTCAATTTTCCAGAAAATGCCTTGTACAATGCATTGGAGCCCATTGTGTAAAATATTTTAATACTGCGAGGGAAGTAAGTGCCGCTTTCATTATTTTGAATCATAATAACGTCGCGTCGTTCTTCGACATTAAGAGTTGTATCGATGAGGTTATTGTATTGCATTGAACCACTCACTTTAATGAGGAGTTGCACTGCAGGCAAAGAACTGCGTTTCAATTGAAATGAATATAAGCATAATAATTGTCATGCTCTGAATGACAGCTATTCCATTTCCTACTGATCAATACACATAATTAATGTGAATAATATTGTGCCGGAGTTATTTTATCATTTTATAAATATAATATTAAATAATATAGATTATAGACTATAATTATGTTACCTACTAGAAAGCCATCAAATTAGTTTTATCGCTGGGACTATATGATCCGGAATCCGGCGGTCAACTGACTCTGACGGTATCATTTTACTCGAAACTTGTGTGTTTGATTTACAGCTCTATTGTATTAATGCAGAGTTCTATTGAAAATAGAACTCTGCAGGTGCTCTGAATTTTCCCCGGCCTTACGGATTCCAGATTACATAATCCCAGCCATAAACACTAAATCGTAAGTTTGCTTAAATTTTAAAAATTTAAACTTAAATTTTAAACTGAAAAGTATAAAATAACAGTTGGAATGTCGATAGAGTCGTATATCTCGGACCGGATGCGGTGTCCAAGTTCGCCATCCCATAGCTAATTTGCACACAATTGTTCATTATGAAGAGAAATAAGACCCGCTGGAAATCTATGAAACTTTATAATTAGTGCAGTTTCAAATTTCATAAACTATAATTTTTCTTTTAGTGAATACTTCTACATTGTAAATGTATTTTTATTGTAGGAATGAGAAAATACTTCTAATAACTTACACGTGGGCTCGTAATATTCAAAATGTATGGCATAAATTAATTTGTAAATGAAAATCAATTGAAAAGATTCTCAGTAATTTTATGAAACGACAAAAATATAATGATGGATTGCTTCTGTTGCGGGAAACTTTTATCTTTTGGTCTTCGCGTCGTTAATAAAAATATATCAGAGCGGACTCAAAGATGGTCGGTCGGATAAAGTAGAATAAAATGAAACTGTATCGTTACGTTCAATTAATTTTGTCAGCGCGTAATCGCTTTTACAATTTGCGGTCAAAACCAATTGATGGTTTGTCACGTGCAAATAAATTTTAACTCGTTTCGGGTTTTTACTAACCTAATAATATGATACTGATACAACTCCACAATCATTGTTTGTTCAATTTTAATAGGTGTCTATTTGCGTCGTTTTCTAAGTTACCTTAAAATGCAGAGCTCTATAACATAATATTTTACTGGAGTAATTATTAGGGTTCCGTACCCAAAGGGTAAAAAGTAAGTAAGTAGTTAAGTAATTAAGTAAGATTAAGTAAGTTAAGTAATTAAGTAAGTAATTAAGTAAGATAAGTAATTAAGTAAGTAATTAAGTAGTTAAGTAAGAATTAGTAAGTTAGTATTACTAAGTCTCCGCTGTCCGGCCGTCTGTCTGTCTGTTTGTCTCCGCTGTCCGGCCGTCTGTCCGTCTGTTTGTCACCACCCTGTATCTCGTGAACCGTGATAGCTGAGTTGAAATTTTTACAGATGATGTGTTTCTATTGCCGCCATAACATCAAATACTAATAACAGAATAAAACTAATATTTATGTGCGGCCACCTTCGTGCGCGAGTCGGATTCGCACTTTATTTTATTATTTTTGGACTTGAGATACATAATTTTTTTCAGATGGTACTAAATTGTCCATATCAAAACTGGCCAGTACTTAAATACAAATGGTATCTTGATCCCGAAAGAAAGAAAAATAAAGTGTGCATCTCAGATCCCATCACATACGGTCTAAATAATACCTTATATAGACGTCGCCGTTACGAATACGTAAAGAATTCAATAAACTTCGAACAGCGATTAGTTCTAATCGTTATTATGCAAGCAATTAGCTGAAATTCGACTAAACCGATGAAGGAAATAGCGTGCGTTCGGGGGAGATAGTAGTTTGGAGTAATTACGTTTGTTGCGAGCGCCGACAATCACTTAGAAGCACCTTATCTAAGGCCTGCTTAGCGGACTCGACTATTAACTCATAAATCCCGGCCAGTCACGCAACAAGCCGGCAGCGGCTATACAGTTAGCGAATTATCCTTTCCTTGAGGCAGTAACTAATATTTTGCAGCTTCTTTACTTTTCTTATGGCATTTAAAGGAAGATACTCATATTACGTGACCTGTTTAGGGTGGAGGGGTTATAGGTTTTTGTTATCTAGTAAACATCTAGGAAAATCTTGTGCGATGGCCACTTGCCATAGGCACGTGAAAAGGAGGAGGTTTCGTCATATACTACAGATGATCACGTGGGGCGGAGGGGGGTGAAAATGGGTAAAAAGTGATCACGTAACATGGGTAGGTGCGTTCCTTAACTACCCGTTAATCTGTTCGGAGACTCACATACAAATCTAATTTCTTTAGTATTCCACGATATTATATTTAAATATTAGAATAGTATACCTTCGTTTTGACGTTTTCTGTGGCTCAGTGCGCGTTGTTTCTCCAGCCGGGGGTCGCGGGATCGAATGTGATATAATATGAAAGTATTAAATACACATCCCGTCGTCGTGTTGTCCCCGTAACAAAAGTTCTTCGAGTACTCACCACGGGGCCAGATTGACGTGATGTCCATAGATATTATATTATTATTATATGTAATTTACTTATTTTATTTTGATAAGTGTAGATTCTTAGTTTCAAATATAAAATAGTAATTCGTAGCTTCTCGGACTATGTATGGTGGTTAAGGTAACTTAGATACCTACGATATATTTCCTAGATTCTAGAATGTGCAAAGATAATCGATACACATGCTAAGGAATGATTGATCTTACATATCGAACGGTAGTTAGGTTCATAAGGTATTATGTACCGTAACTAGGTACCTAAGTAATTGTATTATTACTAGGATAAGGTATTCAATATATTTTGGGTCCATAGGATACATATGATAGGACTAAAAAAAATAGCTCTCCACACCGATTTCGGTTACGGTGGCCGGTTTCATTGAAACCAGGCCAGCTACACAGGAGTTATTTTATAGTGGCCATGTGTGTGCGCAGCACAAAAGAGCACGCTCTCTTCCTTTACTCTCGTAGCCCAGTGGGACGGATGACCGACAGGACTGGCGAGAGATCAGGCGCAGTTCCGACTTTTTAGGTGCCCATCCGACGCATGGATCATCTTTCGTGTCAGACAATCAGGTGATCAGCCTGCATTGTCCTAACCAAACCAGGAAACAACATTTTTTTGGTGTTCCAACGCGAATCGAACCCACGACCTCCGAGTCGAGAGCCATGACTAAAACGTAATAGGTAGTCTTGAATATAATATAAGTAAGTAAGTATAAGTAATGTATACCAATATTGTAATTGAAACCGGCCAAGTGCTAATCGGACTCGCGCACGTAGGGTTCCTATTATTATTTTACATATTTACTTATTATTTAATTTATTATATAAAAATTACATTTACTGTGGGAGAGCCAAGCTTCGGCACGAATGGGCCGGCTCGGCCGGATAAATACCACTACTAGGGGTTGGGGATTTTCAGGACCAGGAGCGCAAGTCGCAATACCAGAGAAGTTACAACTTAAAGCTCTATAACTCCTGAACTACCAAAGTTATTTAAGCCGTTATAGTTAAGGCGCGGGAAAAAAATAATCATCCCCACTTTACGTGTACCCCAAAAAAATATATTTTCGTGACTTTATTTTAGCACTTAGTCGACGTGGTCAATACACATAGCCATGTAAAATTGTTATCTTTGTGATAGGTAATTTATGTACCCCATAGTGTGGGGTATCGTTAGACAGGTGTTTTAAAAATATTTTGATATTGCTGAAACGATTTTATGATTTAGGTATTCTTTTACGAGATATTCAATTTTAAAGACCATTTTTTTGTTAAAATAGCTGGCTCGAAAAATTTGAAAATATTCATGATGGTATTCCATAATATTATAAACTTTAAACGAAAACTATTACGGCTTATGTAACTTTGTTAGTTTAGGAATTATAGATGCCTAACTTGTAAAATGAACTTACTTCGAAACCTTCGTACTAAAATAACGATATAATAATTAACAATGTTTGAGTTATAATTTTTATTACCCGATTTCCAAGATGGGTACTGTTTTTATTTATTAACTATTTAAATAGAAAAAGTAAAATATGTACTCACAGTTAATTTTGAACGAATTTTTTTTTATTTCATCATTAGTGATGTGCAAATAAAATGGCGATGAAATAAAAAAAATTCCGTTCAAAATTAACTGTGTGTAAATATTTTACTTTTTCTATTTAAATAGTTAATAAATATAAACAGTACCCATCTTGGAAATCGGGTAATAAAAATTATAACTTAAACATTTTTAATTATTATTAATAAGATATAAATTATAATTAATGTTTAATTAGTCACTGAAATCTTTTTAGTTACTGTGATGATACAGGAATTGTAATGTTCAATTATTATTGATAAAATCCAATTGATAGTCGCATATATCGTGTTGCAGCTGCACATGAGCTCTTCAGTAGACAAACTCTCCTAAAATCTAGTGTGGCTATCAGGTCATTGGGTATAAATTCAAAAGGATCTGATAATCGCACTAGATTTTTAAAAAATCTTCCTTGTCGGCATCAGGACCAATCGACCCAATACGTTTTTATTGTACCTTTTTAAATTTTTTAACGAGGCTATTACAAAACTGTAACTGTCTGTTTTATACTCCTAATCAAACGGAATATATTGGTCTCGCACCAGCGTTAGGACCAGTATTTTCTATGCCGCTCCGGCGGCAAGTTGACGATCGGTTCTATTAGACCTGAGAACGCAATGAACGTGTTAACACCTGCGCGTTGCTACATTTTATTTAAAATAAATAGTATTCACATAAAGCTTGCCTACCATGGTGTATCTAATCAGTTTTTAAAAAAGTTAGTTATAAATATTTATAACGTAATACGAATACCTGAATCTCATAACCTTCGATTTGAGCAACAGCATAGCATGAGTATTTGAAATTTAATAAAAATGCGCGAGGGTCTCTAGATATGGGATATGATAAAGCAATATGCTCTGTCACAGTACGCCGCAAGATGTTTCGTGATATTAAAAAGACTTCAGCGATGTCGTAAAGATAGACGACTTCATCTCGAAAATCTACCAATAACGTATGTATTATTAAGACAGATTCTTTTCGCTTTAAAATGAGTCTAATAAAAAGAAATAGGAAAAAAGATATGCGAACACTAAATGATATCTATTCGATTAAACTTTTTTGTATCAAACGGTAAAGCTACTGTTTTTAATTTTCTATAATTTATTAAATTTCACAAATACTTAGATGACATCAATGGACTCAAGTACGATCTAGGAACATTGCAATTTGAAATAATTAGAAAATCGATATTTGTATTACCTATACATCAAAAAACCACAACAGACTTCTGTTGCGTGTGAATTGTAAACTGCATGCAGGCTAGGTTTTATAACTAGATAGTAGATATTATATTACTAGTACCCTACCTACAGAATTAAAAATCAATTAAACATGACAATAATTGAACTTTTAACAATTAGATTAAAGGGAAATAAAAATAACACAATTAGATAAAACACCTAATGAACAAGTTATGTAGACTACGTGTACTAAATACTAATATAATAATTATCACAATTGTTCCCTAATTGCCTGTAGACAAATAATTATTCCAAAATATATGAATAATATTAATCAATTGAGAACATGCTTGAAAGCATGTTCTAATTTGGCGACAACTGCCACACATAAATAAACTAAACGTATGTAATATGTATACAGTGAAACGATGTTGCTACCTACCCTCGGCGAGCTTCGTTTTCCTATGGAATTGACAGACGACGTGTGAAAAGCAACGATTGCCCAAAGACATTGAGATCATGGTCGTACTATATTCCTTGATAATTATTTAACATAACATAAATGTGACTGTAAGTATATTATATTTTTACTCAGTGCTGTAAGTACCTAAAACGTTTTATAATTAATGAACACGAGAAACATTAACGTTGCAAATGAGAACTAATAATATTTTTTTACATAACAAGCGAAATTCCAATATAAACAAATGGAAACTGTAATATGCAGAAACTAATTTATATGAATATTATAAAATAATCATTCATCAGCGGAGGCGACAGGGGCGTGGACTTGTCGACCCTAATCGAACCACGAAATTATATAGCACTGAACACGCTGAAGGTCTAAATAATGTTATAAATGCACATAATTGCCATCGGAAATACCATGAAAAGCGGCAAAAAGTTATAAATTAGTATTATTATTATTGTCATATAATAATATAATAATGATCATGTATAAATCATTATTATTGTCATATGGAGAAAATAAATTATAAACATTGTGAACAGATAAGACTATTTGTTCATCAATCGTTATAATATTATGAAATTAATCATATTCATAAATTAAAACTACTAACATCTCTTTCACTGCAGCCTACCAAATACTATGGTTAAGATTGTAAAGTTTTATAAGTAGGAGCTAATGTACGATAAACTACACATTCCAAAACCTTTTTAGAAATAGCATAATCAGTCTCTAGATTGAAAACAAATCAGAGCGAGCCATTAAAAGTTTTGGGAATTAAAACTAAAATCCTTAGTCGTTTGCTGAGCTACCTATAATTCGGGAGTTTGGTGTGTTACAAGTTGACAATTCGTACATTTGAGTACTTTCTAAAGGGATTTTCGAGACAAAAGAAATCGAGAGATGGTAACAATGGGGTTTGGTTTGGATAGGGTAAAATATTTTTTTCTAATTTGAAATCGAAAGTAATGAAAATAATTTACAAAAAACTTTTATCATTTTTTGAAGCAATCATGATCCATTTGTACTATGATTTAATATTTATATATTATACTATAAGATAAAAAAATATGTGATTTTTTTACGAAATAATAAATAGAAACTTTAATTATTTTTTCCAACTACCATTCCGAAGCTAAAGACTTAAGTTATTGACTTAGTGTTTACAGGGTTAAATTAAATAAAGTTATTGTGTTAAGTTAAGTGTTGAAGTTCAAGTGAAAACATTATATTTTAGGTACCTATGTCATTGATGAAAATCTTATACTTTAAACGAGACAATATTGTGTATATTAAAATCAGTTTCTCGAAAACGACTGCAAGTATTTCATGAAATTTAGTATGCAGGGAGTTTTTGGGGAGAAAAATCGATTTAATTAGGTCTTATCCCTGGAAAACTGCGCATTTTAAAGCTATATAATATGTTTTTCATGTCATCGTGCAACAATACATCAATTATATCGACTCTCTATTATGCCGGTCCGATTGGCAGTTTGGTATGCGTATGTATTATTTTTGCTTTGTTCCAAAATTCAGAAAGTGGTTCGAATCCCGGTCAGATAAATATTTTTGTGATTCTTTTTATGTTTTTGAAATTTATCAGAACTGCAAGTGAAGCTCGGTTACCCAGGTTCCCACAATTTTAACCACAAATGGCTTTTAAAACCACAGGCAAAATCTAGTAGGTGAAAGTATATGCTCTAGCCCCTTCCATTCCGAACGTATTTACTTAAACAACGAGACCCGAATGGAAAACACTAAACTTGATAGTGTATTCTAACCCTTGAAATAAAATAAAGTAACACGTGAACCCGAAAGAAAGTCCAATATCTTGTCAGGAGGGGCAAATAAGCGAACAAACTCGATTATATATAGGGGTCATAGCTTATGACGGCGACAGCCGTTTTAACCGACCGACATTTTAACCGACTTCAAAAGGAACCTACTTTTTAAAGTTGATTAAAAGCTGTTTGTAGCTTACAAAAGATGGTATTTATAATGATAAAATAGTCCCCTAATAGCATGGATTTATATCTATAGATTCGTATAAATATCATTTAAATTATTAGGTACGTGAAGCAAAAATTTTCAGTGCAGTTTTATAAGAATTGCACGAACAGAGGAGTATGATATTTGGCACAGTTAAATTTTGTGTAGAGGAAGGTGCGCAGAAAGCTAATATTTTTTAATGCTTAGAAATACATAAAAATAATTAAAATAAATACAACAACGTTCTGAAACAATCAATCTGTCACAACATTTACAATCTTTTTTTCTTTTTATCTAAATGGCTAAAGAACGCCTATAAAGTTTAAACTTAATAAATAAACGAATTTCGACAAAAGGGCGACCTCTAGTTGTAATAATACGTATTATACTTGCACCATGATTTCGTATATAATTTGCAACTTTCAAGTCATTTTTTTTAAGTTTATAAAATTCCACATTTTGTACAGGTATTTGGAAACTTTGGAAATTATATTATCTATTTATGAACATTTTTTTATTGCATAATGTATATTGTACAGACTTCCAAAACTTTACATAATAATATATTGTAATATAGGTTATTACGGATACGATAATGCATTTTGGGTAATATAGTCTACGAAGATATACTTAAATTTAACGATCCCCTGCAGACACTCGTTTAATCCAATTTGGCGGCCATTATGAAAATGAAAATGGCGGACAGGTATAAACCAGCTAACGCGCTATGTAATCCATCATATTAATTAATTTAATTCACATGCTTTTGGCACATATTATGTTTTTATTTTTAAATGTTCTGCCTTACTAATATTACTTGCTACATCTTGTCCGCTACTTCGTACGTGAACGTACTAAATCCCGTAGGAACCGTAAATTTTTCCGCAATAAAAAGACGCCAATCCTTCCCCGTGGTCCACTCTATATCTGATCCAAATTTCCTAGTCCTACTGGACCAATTTTGATGAAAATTGCCAGCCCCAATCTTCAATTCTTTTAGGCGGGGCAAAAATTGAAAAATGCCTCCCCCGCCCACTTATATTTTTTTTACCCTTATAATTTCAGCTATCAGATGTCCACTAATATTGATTGAGATTTGGACATAGGCCTTCCGGAAATAATGCATCCAGTGGATTAAGCCAGCGTGGGGCCCGTAGCAAATTCTGCCATGGGGCCCCCGAGCGAAAAGCGGGCGAGCTTAGAGAGCGAACATAATATGCTCTTTATATAAAACGCGAGCGAGCAAATATTTTATTCTATTTTCCTACTTGAACTGGTCTTTACACCCTGAAAGACTGTGTACTTTCGAAAATACAATTAAATCTATAAACCTAAAACCGACCGACGGTACTAAGGAAAATAATATGTGTTCTGTATCTTAAGCGCGAGCGAGCGGAGCGAGCAAGCAAACATTTTTTCCTACTCTATAAACTAAAATCTGTTCATCTTTAAAACCGAAAAGCCTATAGCCATCCATATGAAATGAGAAACTGATATGTTTTTTCATAAAGAAAGGAACTATTAAGTTATTTTCCAAAGAAAATAAGTTATTAAATGTTAAAAATTCTTCCACAATGTAGGTATCAAACGATTCAGAATAATTTTATGAATCGGATGACTACACTGTCGTGTGGAGAACAATTTTTTAAAAGATTTTTGAATTTTTATTTCGGTCGATTTGATAATATGGTCACGGTATTACTTTATAATCTTGGTCCATTATTAAAATATAGATACTGGTATTTAACAATAATCTTTTAATTTTTAACCAACTTCCATTTCAATGTTCAAATATATATATATCTCGGTTTACCGACCGATTTTCAAAATTCTTGTTGTGATGTGAAGGGTATAATCTCAAGTTGGTGAACCAAAGTGGTGACCTGGTGATGGAATCCATGAGGATTCGAGGGTACTCTTCGAAATTTATATGGACACATAATATAGTGATTTCGACTTTTTCTAAAGTATTCCAAGCATATGCTACCAAAAAGTAAGTTTTTGTACTAAGATATACCCTGGATCCAAAAGTACCTACTGAACAGAACTCCTGAGTCCTTATAGATGATAGGGATTCCGGCGTTGTTTAAAGAACTGCAAGCTTAAGCCATAATATCACTCACAGTAATCATCATCATCACCACCATCTTCACAAGAAACACCAACATATTATTATGATGACATAGGTACTCATTACTCATCAGAGTTTTGTGCACCGTATCAATGTCTTTGATATTTTGCTATTGCTAAAACTATATTCGTGATCATCATAATTACTATATTATATTTATTTAATGCTAACTGCTATATTTTTTTCCGTCGACTATTACAATTGATAATAATAATTATTTAATAATATTGTATGTAATCAATATTGTAATCAATACTGGTGATTGTTTAGTAGGTCAACAGCTCGGTAATGTTTATTTGGGGAAATACCGAGCCCTCTCAGAAAACTGGCATAAAATAACCTTTGAGTTTGTTTTGCCGATAGAGTGAGAATACCGGCGACTTTTTGTATTTTTAATTTCTTAAAATGTATTAATAATAATAATTTAATAAATATAACTAAAAAGAGAAAAATTATTATTTTTAAACAAAAAATTAAACCAAAAAATTCATTTGGATGTGGTCCAAAGTAAAAATGCACAAAAAAGTATGAAATAAAACTTATTTCCTAAATAATTACCCTTTTCAAATTCGTCTAAAATTTTAACCATTTCCCTACTCAATCTTCGTAATTTTGAAGTCGGTACCAGCCAACTTGAACGTGAGTTCTATAAAATATTGTCTTAACAGGATGTTGTTCGGGCCTCTACCGACTTCAAAATTATGAAGATTAATAATTAGAGAATCGGTTAAAATATTAGCCGAATTCAAAAGGGGAATTTTTTGGTAATAAGATTTTTTTCATACCTTTTTGTGCATTTTTACTTTGGAAGTCGGTTTTTATTTTTTAAGTTTGAGTATAAATAAATATAAAAGAGTATTGAATGTAAAAGACATAGATTGATAAAAGTGTGGCAAAATTGTATAAAATCTATGGTAGTGTGTGTAATGTTATTTTCATTAAAAATAGTTAATTAATGTTGTGAATTTTAATATTTTTTTAAGCATAAAACAATAATAGCTTTCTGCACTACTCCATATAATCTTTAACAGTGCCAAATTTCATGCTCCGCCGTTCGCATAATATTATTAAAAAAGGGTAGGTACAAAGTATTTTGCTTCACGTATTAATTTATATACATATAAATATATGTATATATATACATTGTTTATTGACACATAATTTGGCAAGTGAACTGAGACTCAACTCAAGATACCTAGATTAAATTACTGAATTTAATCTCAAGTTGAGTGAAAACAATGGTATCTTGAGTTGAGTGAAACTTAAATGAGTGCTTTACAAGTAATTTATTATTCTTTGAATATAAACAAAAGATCCATTTCTCGTAACATTTTCAACAAAAACAGATAGAAATTGTGTTTAGTTATTATAAAAGCAAACAAAGGGACAACAGGGTCGGTCAGACCCCATTCTCTATTTAACGTAAATTAAAATCGTGAGTCCTAACGGAAAGCAATTAGAAGCTTTTAAGGGGTTAATTAGAACTTATATAAAGAACCGTGGAAAAATTCGCTTCAAGAATTTGATATCGCGGATAATATTTTTTATTTTTATTTATTGAAACTTAATGCACAAACATGTACAAAGGTGGACTTAATGCCTTATGCCATATCTACCAGTCAACCTTTGGGCATTACAGGAGCAAAATTATATAGATGCCGGTAAAGTGAGAAATAAAAAAGCTGAGAAGAATCAAAAAATCTTAGATGAAATAGGGATACAATCTTATTCAATCAATATTTGATATTTTATAGGTTTTCTCCGAAGTACTTCAAATTTTTGAGAGAGAAAACCTTATTTATAATGATGATTTCAAGCTCTGACGGTCGCTTCGCTTGCTCTAAGCTACGTATAAACATGGGAGTTCGAATTGGGTTGGTTATGATTAATGGTTACTCGACATAATATTTACCGCGCGTAGATATAAAAAAAGCAGTGCTTTATTTATAATTTCATTCCCCTTTCACAGAAGAACAAACGGACAGGCGGACTAGCAGACAGAGGGACAGGCGGACCGACGGACAGACATGACGGACCCTATTACTAAGACTCCACGTCTTAGTAATAGGGTCCCGTTTTTACCCTTTGGACACGGAACCCTAAAAACTCTACGTTTTGAAAGCCATGAACAACAGCTAGTAAGTATTTAATATTAGAAATGGACGCATTGTAAAGGCTGTATTATAATAAAACCACAGAAGCCACAGTGTGGCGGTTGCCTCTAAACCGGTCTATTATTAGAATTCGGAACATTTGCCATTCCGTCACATTTTGTAAATTTAATTAATATTTTATCATTACTGTTATGTTTAGGTAATGAAATACCTACACCGACATTAATTTGGTATTTGATAAAATTTTTGGATAAGGTTAAAAAGCAAGTAGAAGAAATTCGTGGAACATAATATTACAGTCGCGCCTTAAAGTAGTGCTAAAAATTAAATTTTTCGCTGCATTCAAAAATGCAATGAAAGTTTTAAGTATGAAGTTAGCCACTCTTGATGGCCACCATTTAAACTAACGCCCGATCTCGGATGGTTCTGTTTCTATATTGTTGTAAATTCTAAATGCCACTAAAAAGGGTACACAAAAGTACTGGTGGGAGTAAATTAAAACAATTACGCATAATGTTTTGGAAGGGTTCTACATCCATTAGACGTTCCGGGCGCCGTAGATAATGCCATCGGGTTATTGTTCACGGCAACAATGGCGGCACTTACACGGACGCTCTTATCTCCTCGACCACGTCGTTTGTACTGACACAGACCACCTTCTAAGGTAGGGCTGTCAGAAACACATTTAGACTGTTATCTTTTATTTTTACTTTTTAACACATATGGATGTCCCTGCTATAAGTCTCTCTGCTGCTGTCGTAAGCGAATTGAACAGTTCAAACAATATTTTGTTTTTAAAGACTATGTCACAAAACAGGGCCTTTAGGCAAGTTGTCATCGTTAATTACGACGATAAATTTCAAAAACAGAAATGTATAGGATTTAACTTAAGCATCGCTAAGTGATATAAGCATCGCTAAGTCACTTATGCTCTCTATACGCGTAACGATAAAACTGCACAGTTCGGCTTATGTATCAAATGTTGTGCGTTGAGAGCTGTAGAACAGTGGCGTTCCGCACTATATTCACGAAGTAATTTTTTTTTGTGAGTCGCGCGGCTGATTGCCGCTTCACGTCGACTATGGCGCTTGTGGCCAACGAGTTGCTGGCTTTCATCCACATGCCATCGACACTATGGACGACGTCAGAATCATGCAGATCTGCAAATCAACCTTCACCAGTGAAGAGATTTGTATACCCATACCAGCAGCCGCTGTACGAAACGCTCTGGCCGCTCCTCATCCGTGATGACGGAGGAGAGATGACGGCGAACGAAGCGTGCAGGACATCATCTCCCTACTAAAGCAGACGGATCCAGATGACGTGCCGGCCTTTGTGGCGAAAGGTATGCACAAGCTGCCGGTGGTAACGATAGACCAAGTAAATGTCTGCTAAAGAACTTGCTGAAGAACTTCAACAGTATGAAGGCAGAGCTGGTCGAGATGCGGGGTAGATTGAATGCATCGGAATCTATCATCCGTAATTTGCGTAGTGAATTATTACAGTTAAAATGTAATAATTCATTAAGTATTCCGATATTTATCGATATCACCCGATCATTCAACTGCCTATGTCAAGGCTACGCAAAGGTGTTGCAAGGCTACGGAGAGGTGCAAGGCTGAGCCACCTCGACCTGACAAGGACAAGAGCAGGGGGTGCGATGAGAAGGGCTTTATTCTGGTGGAGAGAAAGAAGAGAAATCCCGCTGACACAACCACCGCGGCATCGCAACCTACGTACCCGAGCTGCGACTGCGGTGTGAAGTATCCGTGACGCCGCTGTACGTCTCCCGCCCGATACTTATCGATATCACCCTATCATTCAACTGCCTTTGTCAACACACATCGTGGTGGCGCGCGTGCTGAATTATCGATTTGCGTATCAGGGGAATCTGAAGAGTCAGCTACTGCTCCCGCCGCACGCGTTCCCCTCAGGGTTGCGCTGACGCCGAGTCAACCAGCCACTCAGCAGAGAAATTTTGCGAGTGTTGCCGCTCGCCCTGCACCTCTCCCGCAGGCGAAGACACAGGGGGAGTAAGAGAGCCGCAAGGCTACGGAGAGGTGCAAGGCTGAGCCACTTCGACCTGACAAGGACAAGAGCAGGGGGTGCGATGAGAAGGGCTTTATTCTGGTGGAGAGGAAAAAGAAGAGGAATCCCGCCGTCCGCAACCACCGCGGCACCGCACCCTACATACCCGAGCTGCGACTGCGATGTGAAGTACCCGTGATGCCGCTGTACGTCTCCCACCTGCACTGGTTCATGGAGGTCGAGGACGTCGTGGACTACATCCTTAAGAAGACGTCCCTCGCCTCAAGGGTCGAGCGTCTGGAGTCTCACCACAAGGTTCTTTTGTGGTGAGAGTACCGACGCATCTACTGTCGACCTTCGAGGTGGAGGGTTTCTGGCTGACGGGTGTGGTCTACCGGAGGTTCCGAGGGAGACTCCGGAACGAAGTGCGCATCACGTCGCCGACAGCACGTGACAAAGTGTAGTTTTAAGTATATAATATGTATGTTAGTCTGTAAGGTATCTATAGTATAGGCCTATGCAGCCTGAAATAAAAGTTATTTATTTATTATTATTAACCATTGGTCGGCAACGCACGGCCCCGGGTGAAAGTCACTCTAATTTGTTTTCTAAATATCTTATTTTCTTTATATAAATTAGTTATATTAGGTACATTGAGTTTTTGTTTTATTTTACTATTTGTTTTCCCCACATTTTGTCTTGATTGCATGCTACTTTGTCATTTGTATTAATTTAATGAAATAAATAATTTTGAATTTTTAATACCACTTATAGTACCTACCTACAATAGATAGCTAGATAGATATCTATTAGGTGCAATAAAAATTATCTTACAAGTGCGGCTCATCTTTATATATTTTTTTCACTATGTGGCCCATGTTTGCCAAAAGGTTGCCGACCCATAGTTTACACCGTTAAATGTAACTGAACTGTCCAGTTTTATCGTTACGTGTGTAGCGAGACTAATCACTAAGCGATGCTTATAATATCAAATCCCATACTTTTTTGTTTTCGAACTTCGTCATCGTAATTAGCGATGACAACTCGGGTAATGGCTCTGGGTTACCCCATCACCAAAATAGGGTTATCTAAAATACTTTGAACTCGTTCTTATTTATTTAGGTACTTCGAAAGCCACAATCGAATCTCTAGTTATAGTGTTAAAATAAAGAAAATAGCAGTCTGACGGCCGAATACTGAAACACTAACCAAAATTCATAATCCTTCTATTCACAGGCTGTCGCTGTCTCTGCTAGCCGAAGCGATAAGGACTCGATAAGGTGCCTCGTGAGTTACATAAAACTTGCCACCGAAGCGGCGTAGAAAAGTACGTAACAATAGAAACGGCATCATTCTTTGTAGTATAACCGATACACTTAATTTTGTACTATTGGCTCCCACTGATCCCACTCGCTATGACACCAATGAAAACATCAACGGTGTCATACGCGATCCTAGTACGATAGACATATATTTAGTCAAAAATGTTTCTCTCAATATCTATATTGAGACTCTCCACGAGCTTAACTCGGACCACAGACCGGTTTCGATTACACTTGGTAGTCTTAACCCCAACAATTCTAGTACTAGGAAAATAGTAGACTATAAATTATTAGCGGAGAACATCAAAGTCCTCCAATCTAGTCACCTCGATAAAATCCCCGATAGTATAGATAGTAAAGAGACAGCCATAGAGGTCGCCTCCCACTTGACCGATCATCTGGTAGCGACCATAGAGAACTCATCTAGGGAGGTGCCAACGACCCCCAAAGGCCGTTGGCCCCTCCCAGAGGACATAAAGGAGTCCATCAGACGTCGGAATGCGGCCAAGCGCACATATGATCGCTCCCCGTCGGAAGAGTGGAGGAAAGCCCTCCGTCACTACAAGAGGGAAGTAAAGTTTAAGATTAAACAGCACAAAGCCGAGAGTTGTGATTGACTTCTCAGCGAATTAGAACCGTCTCCACGAAAAACCGTTGAATGCCACGGCGTACTGGCCACTCGCGAAGGCCCTCAAAAACAACACGGAGAGCGACATGCCCCCGTTAGACAGACCAAATCGTCCTCCTGCATTCGAAGACATAGACAAGGCCGAGTGCCTAGCTGATAATTTCGAACAACAGTGCCGGCCGAGTACTCTCCCGATTGATCCCACGCACCTTAGCTTAGTGAATAGCGAGGTCGACAGCCGACTCTCGAGGCCACCTGATGTAGACAGGGTGAGGATGGTGGACTCGGAGGAGGTCAATGACATTATTAAGTGTATGAATGCCAAAAAGGTCCCAGGCCTCGACGGTATTTCAAACAAAACACTTAAAATGTTACCGTCCGAGCTAATTCAACTCCTAGTGAACATCTTTAACGCCCTTTTAGTAGGATATTCATTTCCAGACATTTGGAAAGTAGCTATCGTCATAGGTATCCACAAACCGGGGAAGCCCCGGAAAGTGCCTGGTAGCTACCGTCCAGTAAGTCTCATTAGCTCCCTTGGTAAAGTCTACGAAAGAGTTATTAAAAGGCCCCTCAATGACGTCATAACCGACAAAAAACAGACGAGCAGTTTGCCTTCCGCAAAATGCACAGCTGTCCCGCTCAAGTACACCGCTTAACGGAGTACATAATTACTAGCAAAAACGACAGGAAGACAGGAAGACGACATGCGCCGTACTCTTTGACATTGCAAAAGCTTTTGATAAAATTTGGCATAACGGAATGTTATACAAACTCTATCAAATGGGAATACCCGATTATCTTGTTTTACTAATTAGTAACTTCTTAAAAAATCGTAAGTTTCATTTCCGCGTAGAAGGCGCACTGTCGTCGCCAAGATATATGGAGGCGGGAGTACCGCAGGGCTCGGTCCTCTCGCCCTCCCTATATAACCTGTACATTAGTGACATCCCTAAACACGCTAAAGTGCAATTAGCTATGTTCGCGGACACAGCCCTTTATTATTCCCACATACAAGCCTGTACCGCGTCTAAAGCCCTCCAGGAGTCCGTTACCGCTCTCGGTAAATGGTTCTCCAAATGGAGAATAGAAGTTAATCCCGACAAAAGTCACGCCATCCGATTCGATATTAAAAGTGCAATGAGGCGTACTTGCCCCCGTAAACTAATGAGCCCTATAAGCCTGCACGGCAACATAATCCCAGAGGTCACTCAGGTCAAATATTTAGGTGTAGTACTAAACAAGTCGATGTCGTTTTCGAGTCACATCAGTAACACGTTACGAAAAGCGAAATTTGTACTCTACAAATTATATTCGCTACTTAATTCGCGAAGCAAAATGTCCCTAAGACATAAGCTTACATTGTATTAAGTTTGCATTAGAACGATACTCACTTATGCGTGCGTCTCTTTCGCACAGATAAGCAAGTCTCAATTGGAACGCTTGCAAAGAGTCCAAAACCGGATTCTACGCATGGCAACAGGCGCCCCCTGGTACATGCGTAACGTCGACTTGCATAGGGACTGCGAGCTCATCACTATTAAAGCCTATATCAAGGAACTCGTAGAGAGATTCTTTGATAACGGCAAAAACCACCCAAATCCCCTTATCCAAAAGGCCCTGGACTATAACCACGACGCACTGACCTTCCGACACCCGTACAAACGGCATAAGCATATCTTAGCCGATCCCGTTGACCCGATCACAAAATACGTAACGTACTGTGTACAGTTACGTAAACACAAATCACACGCACCCGCGAGGTTAGTATCGCACCGGGGTCGACGCCGGCGCCTACCCCGAGGTCCCACATCCGACACGACAACACGTACAGACGTACAGACCAACCCTAACACGGGACCGGACCCGAACCCGAGTTCGAGTTTGCATCCTAGTAGCCTAGGTACACTCCAAAATAGTGTCCGCGACCGCGATATTGATATAGAGAGCTCTACCAATACCGCGAACCTCATCGACATTAGGACTTACGCGCGCGAGTCATCCCGACCGTACGCGGAAGGGGAGAGGGACGGCCCTCTCAGCACCGATACCGTTAAAAACAAGAGCTCCTCTATCCCGATAACTCGCACGCCGTTAGTTTATTTACTACCGCGCGAGAGCAACCTCACTCCTCAGCGAGTGAGGAAGGGGTCCCCTTGCAGGAGAGACCCGCGTCTCCCCTGTCATAAAAATAGCTCACAATCCGTAGCTATCCCCGATATCCGGTCTGAACATCACCCGGGTGATGTTAGGGAGGGTCAAACCCTATCATCGACTCTTACCAAATAAACTAGCCACCAGGCTAGTTATAGTCCGACGTAGCTACAGCGGTCTTAACCCGACCCTTAGCGTAGACCCTTTCGAAAAAAAAAAAGGCGTAGAAAATACTGTTCCTAACGCTGGTCCGGGACCAATATCTTCGGCTTGCTTAGGAGTAGAAAAAAGACAGTTACTGTTTTGTAATTGCCTCGTTAAATAATTTAAAAAGGTACAATAAAAACGTATTGGGTCGATTGATCCTGATACCGACAGGGAATAAATTTTTTTCATCTAGAGCGAATATCAAGTCGCTTCGACCTTATACCCGATGACCTGATAGCCGTACTAGATTTATGGAGAGTTTGTCTAGTACAGAGCTCAAGTGCAGTTGCAACACGATAGATACGACTACCAGTGAATATAAAATATATAAAAAATAAAAAAACGATTTTATCAATACTAATTGAACATTGCAGTTACTGTAACATTACAGTATTATATTATTAACTAAAAATATTACAGTGACTCAATCATAATTTATATTATAATAATTATTATTAACATTGTTTAAGTTACAATTTTTGTTACCCGACTGCCAAGAAGTTGTATTGTTTTTATTTATTAATCATTTATATAGAAAAAGTAAAATATGTAGACACAGTTATTTTGACAGAAATATTTTTTTTTATCGTTGTTTTATTTGCATATCACTAAAGTTTTATCGATAATACATCCGTTCTGTGGAACATAAGGCCGAAAAGATCTGTTTTTTTTTGTACATGTTTCGCATCAAAACAATCAAAAAATTTGCAAAACAATGGCGCAAGAGGTATGTTGACAAGTTCATTGAAAATAGGTCAGTACATCAAAATAAAGTGAAATGATTACCTCCAGCAAGTAAATCGCATATAAACTTATGCATGTTGTCGATTAGTATATTTTTATGATAGGATATTTAGGAGCGTATTGAAATAGTCACAGTCTTGCATATTTGTATTTAAAATAACAGATACCACAAACGACTTTAATGTTATGAGCAAAACTTAAAAAATAATATCATGAGATTAAGCGAGGCATCACAGAGTTAGAACACAGTATGAAGTTAACTGGTTCCGCTACAGGAAACTGTAAAATTAATGAAATACGAACTTTATGGGTACTAACAAAATAATAAAGAAGAAGCAATGTTTTCTAGCACGAACTATAAGCGACTAAATAACGTCTATTTTATGTATTGACGATATTAAACTGGTTACAAAGATGTATTCATAGAAATATATTAAGCAATGTTATTTGAAAATTGTATTGTAACGTCGGAAAGAAGACATTGAAAAAGTGCAACTAGAGTAAGTATCAGAGCAAAGGTAAAACATACACTATTTAAAAGCCTTACGTCACTATTACATTCTAAATGCACTATAAAATATAAAGAATCACGAATAAGTAGAAAAACACAGACGACTTAGATTAGGCCCCTCTATAATTATTTTCTGAATCCAATACGCTTATATGTTTAGGTGACAGTTGAATAGACCTCTTGTGTGGATCGCTCGTGGCAGGGTTTGTCCATTAGCCTGATTACGGTCAAAATGCTCGCCCCCAGGGCTTTCGGCCCCCTTCCATTGAATAACAGTACGATCTATTAAATGTCAATAAGAAAATTCTCGAATTATAGCCTTGTTTGCCTCCGCCCGAACGTGAAGTAATATAATCACATTATAAAATATTCATCTGCCATTATTCCGATACCGATTTTAATTAACAAAACAATTATGGCTTCCAAACAAAAATTCCTTCCTTTTATTCGGATTCGTATTATTTGAATAACTGTCATGTGCGAGTGCGTGTTTTGCAGTTGTTGTTATTTTACTATATACCTACGAACTTAGAATTCCTTTTGCTTTTTAAAATTATTATTGTGAATACACACAATTCTAATAAAAAGTATCTGTGGCTTCTACTTTTTTTGTCGCGAATACTTCGAAAACAACTTGGACTTAGAGACAAAAGATTCTAAGAATCTTAAGGGTTAGGCGATTTTTAAAAGTTTTCTTTTATTCTTTTAAATTCTTTTTGAAGCAAAAGTTTTATGAGTGCCTATTAAATTCTTTTTTCTTACATACTTACATATTTTTTCAAGAAATAGGTTACAGTAATTTTTAGAATAGATAATAATCTATTTTCAATAGATGTAGGTTATTATTGTTGCATGATAATAATTGTTGTTGCATGTAATTTTTAGGGTTTCGTAATACTCAAGGAACCCTCAATAGTTTCGCTCTGTCCGTCCGTCCATCTGTCTGTCCGCCCTTATAGCTTCTGTTATTATGAATATAAATGGATAAAATTTGGTATAGTGATAAAATGTGTATATACATTGGTTATGGCATCATAAAATAATAATAATTTGGGGTTTTTTTTTATTTTACCCCATCATGTGGGGTATCGTTAATAAGTAGGTATTTTAAAATAAAGACAAGGTTTCATACATGACTTTTGTAGAAAGTCAACCATTTTCGAGTGAATGGCCTCCAAATTGGTTGATATGCTATGCTGGTCGTTGTCGTCGTCGTCCATGGCGTTTCCAAACTGTAGGAGATACAAACTTGTTAGTTTCGATGCTAATAGATCAAGCTAAAAACTCTTAAGGAAAATTATTTTGAGCAAAATCGGACAGTAACTTTTGAAGTAATTCAAAGAAAATTTATTGCGCGTTGATAGTAACGGAACCTTCCTTAGACATGACATGCTATTGGTTATGTTATTTTTTAACCGACTTCGGAATATTTCGGAATTGATCCCGTTTTCACAAAAAGGGAGACTTGATGATGGGATCCAGGAGGAACTCCTGAAAATTGATATCGACACATATACTGATTTTGACTTTTTCAGAAGTAACCCAAGCATATGCTACTAAAAAGTAAGATTTTGCATCAAGGTATATGATCTCTGGATCCACTTGTTACGGGTGAAATTAAAAATAAAAGAAATGTATCCGTGACAATATATATTAAAAAAAAGTAAGGGTCGTAGGCAGAAGGCCGAGCGATCTGGTTTAGCTTCTTTGGTGTCTTTGGGTATCGAAGGGGCTTTAAACCACGTGGGAACTTAGCTGAGTCCAGGAGGGTAACACGTGGTGAGGGCGAACTGGGGCTGCAACTTCTGGTAGCGTCTCCCAGTCACCGCTACGTCCGATCGTCGCCGATAGATCGTCCAAGGGGGCGGTGCAGCCTGATTCCAAGTCCAGTTGTCCAGTCCGGAATATAGCGGCCTCAGAAATCCGGTTGTGGGAAAATAGCCAATCGTCCTTGATAAGCGTTTATCCGGTATATAGATAGCGGTACTTGTGCCCGAAACGAAGCTCCCTGAAAAATTCATGGTGAACGTGTAGGTAGGAGTCCCGTCACACAGCGTGATCTTAACCCCAAACGAATCAAAATCACGGGCTGTGTGGCCATCACAAAATAAAAAGATGATATTCAAGAAAATAATAATTAAAACATGGATACGAATAACCTAATAATCAAACAATGCAAAATCGGAAAAAATTAAACTATAAATTGAGCACGTGGCCAATCAAATTTTTCTTTTAACAACTAATTTTACCAAGGTGATAATTTACATGAAAGATAATATGTTTTAATTACAAGCGTGATTTACCAAATATTCACAACACAGATATATACTAAATTACTCACCGTGGGCACGGGGTTAAAATATAATTATTATAACGACTACATCTTGAGTCTATAGAAAATTTTATTGAAAAAGGAAACGTCATTCGAAGAAGTGCCATATATACCCTCCTCCGTCGCCTTTTTTAAACTTTTGACAACTATGAGACTAATGCGTAAAGAAAAAAAATCCAGAAACCAAAATAAAAAGATATTATATTAATAATCAATATATTATGTAATATAATGATGCAATTCTACTGTATTTTCATTATTAATCAAAATTAACTTGCTATTTTTTAAGATTTAAGACGGAAGTAAAATCGATCTATAAATCAAATATTAAAGCAAGGCTAACGCCGTTTTAGTAAGGACGTGCGCTGATAGATGGCGCTAAAGCCTCTAAATGACAATTAATTAAGCAAACAAATCATAGATGACGGTGATTTTACAGAAAGGAAATGTAACTACGTTACACACTGAATATCAAAGCACTGAATAGAACTCCTCAGTCTTTAAAGCGTTTGGAAATTTCGACATTGTTTAAAAAACTGCAAGCGATTATGTAACTTACAGTTATCATCATCGTCATCTTATATAAAATACCTAATGGAAGCTTGACACTTCAATTATATATACGATCGTTTATTTTAAACGTTCTTAAAATGTATTTATAATAATTTCACTAATGTCATTAAAAAGGGAAAAACTATTATTATTATTAAACAAAAAATTAAACCGACCTTCACAGTAAAAATGCACAAAAAAGTATGAAATAAAACTTATTTTCTAAATAATTCACCTTTTAAATTTGGTTAAAATTAAAAACTATTTCTCTACTCCGACTTCCAAAGTAAAAATGCATAAAAAAGTATGAAATAAAACTTATTTTCTAAATAATTCACCTTTTAAATTTGGCTAAAATTAAAAACTATTTCTCTACTCCGACTTCCAAAGTAAAAATGCATAAAAAAGTATGAAATAAAACTTATTTTCTTTTTTAGATTGAGTAGAGAAATAGTTTTTAATTTTAGCCAAATTTAAAAGGTGAATTATTTAGAAAATAGGTTTTATTTTATACTTTTTTATGCATTTTTACTTAGGAAGTTTGTTTTTATCGATACAAACACTATCAAAGAACTTAAGAAATAGTCTCATATTATTGATCCATGCAGCAAAAGTACGAAATTATCTCACTATTAGAGAGTAGTCACATGTCTTAACTACTTGCAAATAATTTCTTCCATTAATGTACAACAGAGTAATTTCGCGCTAGCCAACCATGTCGTTGAAATGTAAATCAGTATAATTAAGTCTTTGAAGTAAGAGGACTTGTCTTTCGCTTCTGACACTTAAAACTAGACAGTTTAGCAAATTTATCCATAGTTAAATCCGCCCTAGTTACTTTTAATGAAATGTTGGCAACGAGGCAAAGTATAATCGATTGTACACTTTAGCGCCGTAAATTGTTTATGTTCAAGTAACAATATTGTTGATTGATTTTTTAGTCCCCAATGAATCTTTAAGCTTCGCCTTATTGATTTTACTATAAAATTATGTACTCAAGTATATATATCATACCTCCTCCTGTATACCGAAGTGTTCGACATAAACTGTAAACACAATCGAACTTAAATAAATATTATTAAGATTACGCATTGACGATGGGCTCAAATGGGTTTTTGGGGGTTGCACGCGCACGATGTGTTCATAGAAAACCGTCTCGAAATGGAAGGGAACCGTCGCGTTTGCGGCAAAACAGTTTTTTTTTCTAAAATTAAATTAAGACTAAACATATTTAAGCTTATAAGGCTAAAAAACATATTTCATAAATTTTGGAAACTTAAATCGCCTCCTAATGTCAGTAAATGGGAATATCTGTTTTATACAGGGGTATTTTTGATTCATTGTGTTGTTTTATGAACGTTGCTCAATTACTGTGTTATGCTGCTGCTAAACAGAGGTCAAATATATAATGAATCCCCTTAATTAAATTTTATTTTCTTATTTTTGGTAATTCTGAGAAAAATAGGCAGGCAACAAAATCTTTCATGCGTCCGCTTAAGCAATAATTATAATATGCAAAGCAAATTCTCTTGATTTTTTTTAAATTAATAATAATATGTAAATTACAAAATATATTACTACTATAAAAACGCTTCTTGGTTGTGTGATTTAACCATTTTCCCCCCTCAAAAAACCTAACAAAGTACGCGTACCGATAGGAGGCTTTTCGCCATAAAAGCCTACATGCCAAAAGGATTAACAAGCCCCACGACTGCATTTTAGTGCTGCGGCCGGACAAAAATGTAAACGCCAGACGACAATCCAATTATGTATTCCCAATACGGAGGTGTATCGCTAAGTGCACAAAATATATTGCTTCAAAACAATGGATAAATTTTAACAGAATAGGCGAAATCGATAGAATATAAAGATTACAATAGTACATGTTATAATGTAATTGAGGTTTTTGCTGACTTTTTCCCGCACAAAAACCAGTAGATAGGTTTAAGATTTGAAAATTAATGACAGTAAAAGTTTAATCGTAGTTATGCTTCATAACTTATTTTTAATTTTATCGCCCAATTTTTTTTTTCAATGTGCATATTTCACAAGATTATAATATAAAAATTTAAGTACTTAATATCTTAAAAGGAACTTACGAAAGAACATTCGAATCTTCTTCTACATAAAAAAAATCCGTTGTCTGTAAAGTCGGTTTACTGACGATAGTTGAACGTGACAACGTCATGTTTATAGTGCGCGCGGAACAAATTGGCCGCGCCTTAGGTAGGCGTGTTGCCGCCGCGAAGTCCGGCGCCGAACTGAGTAATAACATCAAGCGCATAATAATAATAATAATATATAATAACAACAACAACATCAACAACAACAACAACATCAATAATAATAATAATGAGGTAACGGCAATGCGAGGTAACGCTGGTACTTGGTAACAGTAATAGGTAACGCATGAGTCATTTTTTCGTGCGTGCAGCCGGCTCCATCGATTTATAAGACGTTATCACGTCAAAAAAACATCAATTGCAATTCCAATGTCTCTCGTAAACCTCGAGAACAGCTGGACTGATTTGGATAATTTTGGTCTTGTAATAATTGTGAAAGTTCAGGAAAGGTTACAAAGGTGAGGAATATTGGAAAAATTTGGGGGGAAATACTAAAAACTTCGATTGAATTTTATCATACTGTGTTCAATTTGTCACTTGACTGTCAAATATTTATAGGTATAAGGTAGCGCCTTTAAATATTAAAAAGTCGGGCGGCCCCAGTAGGTTGGTAGGTGTAGTTGTAGGTTGTGGTTGTGGGTGTAGGTGCTAGTTGTAGGTAGTGGTTGTGGGTGTAGTTGTAATTGTAGGTAGTGGTTGTGGGTGTAGGTGCTAGTTGTAGATGGCAGTTGTAAGTGTAGGTTATAGTTGTAGTGTGTAGGTTGTAGATGTAGGTGTAGTAATTTATTTATTCCAGTTCACAGTTAACACAGATCAACTTGTGTCGAGACACGTAGTAAGAAATACAAATGGTCATATTGAAATAGTCCAATTTTTCATTACTGAGCGCAGAGAAGTAAAATTTTTTTCGACGTGGATATACTAGAGTTCATAAGGAGCTGGAGAAAAACGAGCACCATTACTCATGTGCCCCGAGCACATTCTTTACTTACATACTTTTCGTTGTTGTATATCGTTTTCATCTGACGTCAGACTTGTACTGATGGCACTTGTTGTTAACTTATACAACGGAATATTTCTCTTCATTGTTTAGCTTCAGTTGTATTAAATAAGTTTGTGACTGTCGTATGGAAACAATTTCATAGAAATCATCGTACATATCGGGTGGGACTTTCTATATGAGAACTAAACATACTGAAATAACGAAATCTAAACATAAAGAAATCTGTTTACCATGATTTCTATAAGTACATTATTCTTTGAAAATTCCTATGTTTTTATAGTAAGATCACCTAAAGGTTGTCATCACATTAGTGTGTTCTTTAGACTCTTATATACAACAACGAAAGAGCTAAGTTCAGCGTACATAGCGATGCTTCTTTCAAATCCCATACATTTTTGTTTTCGAAATTCGTCGTTTTAATTACGAAGGCAACTTGGCTAAAGGCTCTGGTTCGGTGTTTAGAAGTGAGCAGCTTGACCCATTCAAGCTAAATGCCATATATAGCTATTCTAAAGTTTAGAATAGAATAGAATAGAATCTAAACTATTATCACGTCAATCCTAAGTGCAGTAGTGCAGTTTCAAAACTGAAGTTATATATTTTAAACAGTTTCATAAAAAGTTCTAAGTTTAAAATTAAGGTTTTAAGGCTAAGGGCCTGCTTTAGAATCTACTGATAAGCATCACATAGCTTATTTGCTTCTTTTGTCTCTGTCACTCAGTAGGTAAGCAGCGTAGTAAGTAGTAAAGTAGGCAAGCAGTGACAAAACTTTTGGATAAGCTATTCGACATCTACTAGGCGATTGCAAAACAGGGCCTTTGGCCAGTCAAAATGCATTCGATAATTTCGACGGCGAAGTTCGAAAACAAAATCTATGGGACATGACATAAAGCGTCGCAAGCGACATGTCACATAACGATGACTTATGTCAAATCCTATACACTTTTGATTTCGAACTTCGTCGTCGAAATTGTCGAATGCATCTTGACTAAAGGCCCAGGCCCTATAGGTAGTCAACTACGCCTTTAGGTATCTTTTTTATCTTTAGAATACCTTTGATTTGTCGGCATGCGAATATCTCTGTGCACTGTGTAGGCGCGTCTCCTGCGCGTGTTTTTTCGAAACATTACACAAAACATCGAAACATTGGGGCGTGGCTATACACATTTGTGTAGGAATATACAATGTTTTTGTCCTCCGAAACGGACGGAAAACATTCACCGCGCGGGTAGAGAGGGGAAGGAATGTTTCATTTCTTATCAACTCTTACACCATTCACATGACCATTAAACAAAGAAATACGGAAGAAATTATTTATCAATCCCAAATCGGTCTTCTATTCGTAACTCCTGATAAATACTAAAATTATGGGTCAGTAAATATGGCCTAACTCAAAATTTTGGGGTCTAAAAGGCCACTTTAGATGTTTCATATATTTTTTCCATATAAAAATCGTGAAATGGTAAAATGGCAACATGATTCATGTGATTTCATCATATTAGAAAACATCAACTTTCACAGTGCAAACTGTCATATGCGTACTAGAAATGCGTGAAATGGCGCACATAATATGAATTGAAAAAATATATGAAACACCTAAAGTGGCCTTTTTAGGCCCCCTGTGTTTTCTACTAGATTCTGTATCTGCAATCGCTAAAACTGCGAGTTCTTACGTCTTTCTCATCGGAACTCATGATTTTGTCTACACAAAATGTTTTGTTTCAATCAAAAACATTTTCTATGGCTGGAGACAGCTTATGTATAAAAACAAATGTTTTTGTTTCATGTTTTCTGTGTAATGTTTCGAAAAAACATGAGCAGGAGATGCGCCTTTAAAGCTAAGATTTTTGTTTTTGTGTAATAAATAACATAATAAACGTTTATTAAATGCTACGTTTTCATTTCTACTTGTAACGTATATTTTTATCTTCTCTATAGATAACGTATATTTTTAACGTAATCGGGTGTAATTCACTTTCAAAGCTGGATATTATGAATCGCGTTTATAATAAAGTTATTCATCTATTTCGGCTTGAGTCTGAATCTAGAATAGAAAATATCGATAATTTTATTCCTTAATTAATATTAAGTAATGAACAGAGTCGCCACCTGATTCAATAATCCGGAACGCAGCCGGCGGAAAACATGATTAAACTTTTACCTTCTAGTTTTTTTGGACATGTTTTTAGCCATTGGTTCAAGAAATGTATTTACTTTTTCAAGTAATATACAGAGACAGCCACTGATGAAAACTGTTCGAAAAATCGTTATGGCATATAAATAATCATTCAAAATGAATGATAATCGAATAAAACAATATTTTTCAACGATCAACAGGTATTCCAAGTATTATACCTATGTTATTATGAATCTGTGTACGTAAATTACAAGAATTACTATACGGTATTTAATATAAAAGCAATTTCCTATTCAAAATGGAAAAATGGATTATCAATTGCACATACCTACGCAGATTATCATGAAATATTTTGGAATCACATCACGGACAAAGTAAGCGCTACGATTCTATGCGCGAACTCTATGAATAAAATTATCATTTTGCGGAATTGATTCCGAAGGATAGTAAAATACTTGTATTATAAGCACTTAGAATCTTTGCCAGCATAACTTGAGTTTATTTTGATTTCATTATATTGCCTATAAAGTTTTGGTTTTTAAACAGAAAAGAATGTCTAATTTGTATTTTAATCAACACGTGTAAACAAACTATTCATTGCTATTACACCTCAGCTATTATGTAAAAGTAATCCAAAGTTCTCCGATGTAGTTAAAAAGTTCTATTTTCAATCTTAAATATTTGAAAAGTTCATGACTGTTACCTTTCTCGATTCGCAGAACCTATTCCGAAATAACGTTTGCTCTACGAAAAACTTCGTTAGTTCGTTCGAGAAAAAGCCAATCGGTATGTTAATTCTTATCAGAACTTACAAGTGAAAGCTAATTTTTAAATAGATTATTTCTAGTTTCCAGTAACCTTTTCAAAGTGCTGATTAGATATTATCAAAGATGTAACAACTGATTTAGACATTAGGTACGTACCTGCATTATATTAGTATTCATAGTTTCAAAGTTTTATTTTCGAAATAGGGGTCACGGGGTTTTCGTATTTAATTTTTGTATGAACACAAACGTGATACTAACAGTTAATAGTTATGAGCAGGAAAATATTATTAGCGCCGAAATTGATTACTGCAAAATTATTCGAAGCCATAAAAAAAAGAAAACTATATTCGATTGAAAAACGGTATTTTATTAAGTTTCATTATGTACATTATTCAACAAAATTTAAATTCAAAAACTAACAGGCAGCCAACGCGACGTCAAACATTTTTTAGCAATAATTTTCAAAGCTTTTAAATATCGAAAGCCGGGTCGTCATACGGAAGGATTGACGATGAAATCGCATAACAGAGGCTTAAATATTGCCTTCATATTTCAGTGTCAGCCCGAATAACTTCCTAACATTGTACTTCGACTTTATAATATGAGCAAATCCGTCACTCATGTACCAACAAAGATTTTTCTTCGCGTTTTTTCGACTGAACTCTACCATTAATCACAATACCTAAAGTGATTTTACGAGTGCACCAGATACTGGGATTTATACTTCTATTTTTGGAGTTTCGTACCCAAACGGTAAAAAGGGAAGCCTATTACTGAGACTTCGCTGTCTGTCTGTCCGTATCTTCTTAGCTAGACAGTTGAAATTTTCATAGATCATGTATTTCTGTAGCCGCTATAACAACAAACTGAAAACAGAATAAAATAAACATTTTAGGGCTCCCATGCAACAACTTCGTGCGCGAGTCCGACTGGTACTTTATATTAGTCTATTACATTAATGTTTAACAGATGTTACATAATGTCACATATTAAAATTTATAATAATAATATTAATTTAAAAGTTTCAGTCACATTGCTTTTTTAAATTTCCAATGTGTGCCCGTTATAGTTATTATGTAAGTGAAATATATTAAATTCTGTATTATTAAAATTAAAGATTTCCGGTTCTTCCGCTACATAATGTCCCTCATACGTTGACAAAACTTAAATAACATTTTGTTAAGCTTGTGCAACACGTTTTACAAAAAAAAAGTATTTTGGTCTTTTTAATTATTTGAATGCATTCAAATTACACGTTTGAGATTTTTGTTAACCTTTGGTTTAAGTTAACCGCCTGTAATATTTCAACATAAACATGAATAAATAGGTTTTGGGGATTTGGGAATAGGTGAATGTTATTAGATGTTTTCAGCAAAATGTAGTGAACTGGTTTAAATAAAATCACAATTTTGTACCTTTTGATTTCGAAACAATATTTTCATATAATTAAATTAAATTACCTATTAAGGAGGAAGCAGAAACTTTGGTCAGTGGGGCTAGCCCCCCTGACCGAGTCTTGGTCAATTGTCAAGTACGTATTCGTAACGTTATCGAAAGAGAATTGTATGAAAATTGTGACAGCGCCTATACAGTAGGCTAGATGACTGAATTTTTTTCATTGCATAAAATAATAGTACTAACTTCTCAGAAGAAACAGTATATCAATAGTCAATATTTTCAAAGGTACAACATTTCGCACGTCTCGTGAAAACCATACTAGAGTCGTACCTACCTAGCTGCGACGTCACGCCTAGGTAAAAGTGTATGGGGTATAAGGCCGCAGGAACATGTATACAACATTTCGCATGTCTCGTGAAAACCCTCCATACTAGAGTCGTACCTACCTAGCTGTGACGTCACGCCTAGGTAAAAGTATATGGGGTATAAGGCCGCAGGAACATGTATACAACATTTCGCATGTCTCGTGAATATTAGAGTCGTACCTACCTAGCTGTGACGTCACGCCTAGGTAAAAGTGTATGGGGTGTAAGGCCGCAGGAACATGTATACAATATTTCGCATGTCTCGTGAAAACCCTCCATACTAGAGTCGTACCTACATAGCTGTGACGTTACGCCTAGGTAAAAGTGTATGGGGTGTAAGGCCGCAGGAACATGTATACAACATTTCGCATGTCTCGTGAAAACCCTCCATACTAGAGTCGTACCTACCTAGCTGTGACGTCACGCCTAGGTAAAAGTATATGGGGTATAAGGCCGCAGGAACATGTATACAACATTTCGCATGTCTCGTGAAAACCCTCCATACTAGAGTCGTACCTACCTAGCTGTGACGTCACGCCTAGTTAAAAGTGTATGGGGTATAAGGCCGCAGGAACATATTTGTAAATATATCCGATATTTGTGCGTTTAAGTTCATAGTTACCATAATTAATGTTTTTGTTTATGATGTAAGTAAACTAATGATGTAGGTTTTGGTATAATTTAGCAAAAAATAAAAAAATGATATGTGTTCTTTTTATATTATATAAACTACACATAAAATATTATATTTTTTACATTTACCAAGTAGTAATGCCTCAATATTTCTGAGTATATTAATGAAACTAAATATTTTAGATGTAGTCATCGCACCTATTGACATTCAATAAGGTTACGAATATGTAATTGTAAATTGTTCGTCTTTTCCCCTCAGGCAGCCAAGTCTTAATCTCTACTGACTATAAAGGTCAAACATACCGAAACGAAACGATACACGACATGGCGCTGCATTTTTAATATAGTTATTCCAAATTAAACTTTGATATTTACACAAGGAGATACACTGTCTTAAAAATGCAGCGCTGCGTAGCGTCACGTGTCGTAGCGGTGTGAACTGTAAAGCAGTAATAGTCGCCGCCAGTATATACCCACATCTTATGCTCGTGTAAGTAATGTAGCGGCTATAAATACAGTTTTCATCAATATACATAATGATTCAAGAGGAAAATTTACGTGTATATTGTAAAATAGACAATTTTATCAATTCGGGCGAAGGAGCAAGAGCGTCGTAATTAATTAAACAAGTTGTTCTAACGTCTGCTACGAAAATGTTTTGACGACTCTCGACGTCTATGCGGTGCATCCCTACTTTATTCTTGTGGTAATTTGTTTGCCATTTCACACAAAACGCGCTCCTCGACGATGCTCCTTTGTTCTGTAACAATGAAAGTACTCGAATATAAACTGAGTGTCTTATCTCGCTGCCCTATTTGTCGGAGAATCCCCGTCGTTAACTTTAAATGTAAGTCCCACTATTCATTATATTTTTCACGATATGACGCAACGGAAAGAGTTTATCAGTCAATTACGAGTAATCTTAAGAAAAAGGTCCGTCTACATACTTTTCTATTTCTCTGACATTTTACTTTTAATCAATATCAATCAGTAGGTACATATAATAAAATTCTAACTGGTCTGTATATAAAGATGTATCTATAAGAAAAACGATTAAAGGGCTTTATAAACGAAATGGATCGAAAACAATGTTTTTTTAGAATGTTCGTCTGTTTGTCTTGACGTTTGTGCGTCTCAGAAACGGGTTAACCTAACCGATTTGTATGCGTTTTGGTTTGCTCCACTTAAAATTAACCAACACGGTTTCCATTTCAACTGGCTGAATCTTTGTAGGTATCTTATCAATGAAGTATAATATACAGAGTCGTTCGTCTGTTCGTCCCACAAAGTGTCGTTCTAATGAGACGAAAAGGCGATTTTCAATTTCAATTTCTTTTTGCACATTTTTTTACGCTTTGTGGTTATAGCGTGCCGTTGAACTCATGTTCAGCAACCCCGGTCGTGGTTCCAACTAGGATGGGTGGACACAATTGGCACAAAAAAAAAACAAGTAGATTCTGTTTGCAGAATTGATCAGAAGATGGTGGTACGCTTTCACGCCTTAGCTACTAAACAAATATTAATGAAATTTTGATGTCTGATGTAGGAGAAGCACACTAGGTGTCTTACGTCCCGTAAAAAGTAATGTACCTGAGGAATTATCATTAAAAAGTAACAGTATCTTCTACTAAGCTTAGAAAATTTGTATTGTTTCTTTTCATTCGATTCCATAAATACATAAGTCTATCGATTTAAAGAAACGCGTAAAATATAATAATTATACAATGATTCTTCAGTTGAACGTTATTACTACTACTATCATAAATGTAAAAGTTTGTATGGATGGATGGATGGATGGTTGGATAGATGGACGGACGGACGGATTGATGGATGTTTGTGACTCTTTCACGCAAAAATAACTAAATGTATTTTGAAGAAATTTGGTATGACAGTATTTTAGACTCTGGACTAACAACACATAGGCTACTTTTTATCCCGAAAAAGTACAAAGTTTCCGTAAGATAATTTGTATTGATGTGTGTAACTGTCTTTCACGCCCAAAGGGCTGATACAAATTTATAATGAAAATTAGTATAGTACCATTACTATACCAATTATTATAGTTTATTGTTAATTAATATATGCATTGGATTTACACATAAGCTACTTTTTATCCCGAAAACAATTACAGTGTTCCCATGGGATAATGTATCAATTTGTGTATTTTTGACCGTCTTTCCCTCTCAAAGGACTGAACCGATTTGAATGAAGTGTTTCAGAAAAAAATTAGGAAACATTTTGGCTCGATCGCTTCGCTCGCTCACTATTGATAGCGGTACCTATCAATTCAATTTCAAGTTCAGATTACTAAATAATAAAGTGCCTGGCTCTCTCCGAACTTAACTCCCCTTTTGAATTTTAGTGTAACGAGTTTTAAAAGTCCTTCAGAAACAAAAAAGCAAAATAAAACTCTCCCAAATATATAAAAGGCTTTTTGTACCCAAAAATTGAAAGAAATTTAGAATATAAGTTAAACACGTCATATTTTACGTCGGGTAGCAGGCCAAAGAAACCTAAACGCGGGTGGAGCCGCGGGCACAAGCTAGTTTATATAATAAATGGTAAAATTATACATAAATTAATTTTAACGCGAAATACTGTGACAATACATTATTCAATTTCTACATTGCTTTTAGAAAGGATAATTCGTAGATAATATGAAAATAATTATTAAGAGGCAGATTTCTGAAGAGGAATGTTCTAGAAACTTGGCATGTTGTAGATAGATATTCCGTCGACTGGGTATTGAATTTGTGTTCTATTGATTTAGCAGTAATTTGTATTATGCGTTTCAGTAATTTGGCGTCTGTATTGTATCAAAGAGCCTTATTGAACCTTATTTTAACCGTAGGTGTAGTATTTGATATAATTAAATATTTATTCGGCCATTTCTCCGGAGACGAAATTTTCGATGTTCGTGGTTATATTTCTGTAACCAGGCAGCAAAATACAATGAAAAAAAATTTATATAGCTTTATCCTTTACATACTAGGTACAACTTTTTTTAAAAAATAATTACAGTCTAAGTAAAACAAAAAAAATGTTAAATTCAGTTCTTCTCATTAGCCAGGGGCGTCCGTTTAACGTCCGCAAAAAAATCGTCTATATCGCATTTTCTCTCTAATAAATGTATGTAAATTATAATTAAAATGATTAGTTTTCCCCTTGTAAAAAATAAAAGCATTGGGCGTAGCTAAATTAGTGTGTTTATAAATCAGTAAAGAAAAAGTGTCCGGCGTGTATAATAATTAGCCTGGTACAAGATGTACTTGACTATAACTGCTTTGGTGTTAGCAATGAGAGTGTGGTTTACCGCGTGTGAGCAAGGTAGTAATAAGATTTCCCCTGTTTAACATGTAATGAAAAAAAATTAAAAAGAATTATTACACAAAAAGGTGCGTTTTTGTTTTTGTTTTTGTGTAATTCTCGGGTTCCTTGTATTAGGAAAGTACAAGGAATCCTTATTTTTTTTGCTTGTTCAATATTCATTAGACATCTTTCTTTTTACATTAATTTATTATTACAGATATCAGAAGGAGGTAAAAGTAATTCCACAAACTATAAGTTTATAAAGAAGTTAATTTATTTCACAGATGCAGAATAATATGCTATTCTGCAACTAAAAAAGAATGAAAAATATTTGAAAAGTAAGAGCGAAAGTAAAGTTATAGCAGTTGTGAATTTAACACCCGAAAAATATTAGAATAATTTATAAGTTACAGTTATTTTAGTTGATAAGTTTACGATTATTTAGACGCATTAAGAAATATTTATGTCAAAAATTACATTTAACTAGAGTTCCTCCGTACAAATGTATTGTAAGTGATGGTGATAATCTAATTAGTAATCAAGACTGAACTGAGACTAATTTCTAACCTGGGAGTGACTAAGATAATTACCTGTTTTTATTTACAAAGTTTATAAGCCAATACTGATTCTGACTGACTAGTTAGTTAACGGGTTTTTCAGTGAAATTAGTACTGTAAGGTTTTGTTAAAACAGATTATTGTTGTTGTGAGAATTTGATTATATTTTGATTAAAACTTTTTTTTTGTGATTTCATTTACTATCACTCTATAATAACGAGTCTCTCATGCAAACATATGTTTTTTGGTGTATCTATTTTCATATAAACATATGTTACCTACCTAAAAGTAGCATAAAAATTTGACTGGGCTAATGAGACGAGGAAAAGACTTTCGAAGAAATACTCATTCTTATCACGTTAAAGTTTTTACCACTGTCTGAAACGAGAATAGTAAATAGTAGTGAATAGTAAAATACTACTTGCCTAAAAATTAACCTATATGAAGGTAACATTTAAAAAAACCTACCAAGAGCATGTCAGGACACGTCTTAGGAGGGTTCCGTAACTATAAACGCGTAATAGGTTTTTTTCAAATTACTTCATAAGTTACTGTCCGATTTCGATCAAAATAATTTTCGTAAAGATTATTAGAATAATCTATCAGCATAAAAAAATGTAATTTTCTAAGTGTCATATTTTAGAAATGCCAACTTATTTTTTCACTTTGTAGGCCGATTACTCAAATATGGTTAACATTGTAAAACGTCATGTGTGAAACCTTGCATTTATTTTAACAGACCTATTCAACGATACCTCACACGATGGGGTAGAATGAAAAAATAGCAACCTAATAAATGTAAAATTATTATTATTTTATAATTCCAAAACCGATATCTTTAGACAGTCATTAACTATACCAAATTTTATCTATTTATATTTATAATTGCAAAAGCTAGAGGCGCGGTCAGACAGACAGACAGACACAGCGAAACTATAAGGGTTCCTTGAGTATTACGGAACCCTGAAAAGTAAAATCAAAAAATTATTGATACTTAGCTTAGGTAAGATAATAGGTAATGTAAAGGTAATGTATTTACTATATTGCTATAAGATAAAAGTGGTTCTCGGCTTCAAAGTGCAAAGTAGGTTAAACGTTTTGCTAATCTTACATCGATATTGGTTAATACCTAGTATTTGAGCTACACGAAATTGTAAACTTAATTAAACTGCTGGTCTAGCTCGGTTTAAATTTTTAAAACGTAATATTTCATTTTGCCCGCACCGCGCTGCACTGGCGTCAAGTTTGAATTCACAAAAAGCCGGCCCGTAACACACCTTCGCTATGAAGGCATTTGCGTCGGAGGCAAAATTGACAAGGCATAAAAAAACATCTTAAATATGAATAGTAACTTGAACTGACCGGTTTGCCATAGATGTAGTTAGAACAACATTAGTATTAATGCTATGGCATTATATGTAATATTATTATCAATTTTAAATTTTGTTATGAGAATCAAATGAAAAATAATTGGTCTTTTATTTTTTCTAGAAGAACTTTTTAGATAAAGTTTGACATCAGAAGTATTAAGGCAATGGCGCAATGATCATAAAGACATCACGACAACAAGAGTTTCTTAACAATTTAAAAGTAAAATATTTGACCAAAAGGGTTATTTGACGAAGTTAAGAGTTGGAATCGATATTAAATTGACACCGTAAAGTTGAAATTGGTCTTGCGATCACATTACCGCTTGAAGCGAATTGTGAAAAGTTAAAAAAGCTTAAACTCAGTTTTATCAAACATTTCGAGTCAAAATTACGCGGTGATCAAAATATTAGAATCTAATACCGATGTAAAAGTTTTGGAGTTTATTTAACCCTTAACTGTAGTCGTGGGTCTATTGGACACAGATTGAATCTTTGAAGCGCTGTAAAATTTACAGTGAGCACTATACTATGGCTAATTAAATGGCTAAAAAAATTGTTTTTGGAAATTGTTGAAAATGAAACGCAACCCCCCCCCCCCACACACATTTTTTATGAATTCTAAAACGAGTCTAAATATAGATAAGATAATAATAAATATAAGAATTACAAAAAATAGCGTTCTGTACCGATATTTTGATCTGCTACAAAACCAATATTAGTGCAAAAATTACATAAATTAAGATCAAAATTTGTATAAAAAAGCTGACATGAATACTTATTTAAACACATAAAATAATAACAATCAGTTTGGATAACTTCTCATTAGGTCAGATTTTACAAGCCTGACACAAGTTTCTATGTTGACGACACAGCGCAACAAGAACCTTCCTTATTTTTTTTTTAGCCGTGATTTTCGTCTTTTTTTATGAATATTCCTATCAAAGAGTGCAGTTTAGATGTCTTTAGCTTGATCTTTCCCGATAAACTCCCTGATTTTTTAAGTCCAAGAAGCTGTTCTCTATCGTCAAATGTATCAATAATTGGCAAATTTTCTTCTTTTCAACTTCGTCGATACATATAATTAGGTAACAGTTTTCCACATAGACTGAGATTACTTCAGATAAGTTGTTACGAAAGACATTTTGATTGCTTTTGCCCTGAATATTTACATAGACGAGAAAGTTTCGTCTAAAATGCTGCGTCCAGAACTCAAAAACTGTTATAATATTACCAAATCTTCTGAATATTCCATGTTATTTACAGAAAATTTAAAAATAACACGTAATAACTCTTTGTTGTAAAACATTATTTGATATTGCACATCCATCAAAAATTGAGCGAGAAAAAGCATTTTCAAAGAAACAAAGGTAGCCAGGTCGAACGAAATCATTGTTTAGGAGGTGTAGACAAAAAAAATGAAATAATAAAGAAATGGACAAGAAGGACAAAATTTTCAAATTTTGTGTTTTTAAGTTTATAAGTCATGTGAGATTGAGAATTGTGATATGTTGTTGTATGTCATGACGAGAAATAACATTTTTTTTTATTATATTTGTATCCAATGAATATTTTAACTTTATAATATAAATACAAATAATATGAAACAATAATGTGGTTATGTATTGTACTATGTGTATGAAAAATAATAGAATAAATAAAAAGATGTCTTATTTCATCTATCAAATATTTCATTTTCTAGATGTCTTGCATTATTATAAGAGCGTCCACGACCAACTGAATAGACCCCCTGAGTCACACGCGTTATCGTGCAGGTTCGATGCCGGATTGTTGTGTGTACCAATTAGACTTTCTCAATAACCGCATAATGGCGCTAGACTTAGTTTAATTTACCTCCATCTTTTGTGACAACCCTGACAAAATTTGGATCGTTCTATGAAAGATGTTTCTCTGTACGTTAGTATATATTTTTACCCTGTGTCGTAGCTCCCCACGCCTAATGAACCCCCGACTACAGATACGTTACTGAATAAATACATGAACAATTATTATTAACATTTATGTCCTATAAATAAACGTTTTAAAAAGAAGGACTATACAAACTTTGTACGAATATTTTCACTAGCTTTCACCATTAGGATCTGGATACGACTTGCAGATAGCAAGAAATTGTGCTTATTTTGTAGTCCTTTCCTAGGAGAGCAAGTTGTGCATTTATAGGTCAAGTGGGTACACAAGACACATTTTTCAAGACGTGTGCAAAGTCAACGTGTAATTTTTGACTATGAAATCTAACCCAGAGCATATCAGGACCTGTCTAAGGACTATCAAATGTTCCGTAACTATCAACGCGTAATAGGTATTTTTTTTTTCAAATTACTTCAAAAGTTACTGTCCGATTTCGTTTCAAAATAATTTTCCTAATGAGTTTATAGCATGATCTATCATCATCGAAACTTACAAGTTTCAATCTCCAATAGTTAAGAAATGCCAACTAACAAAACACTTTGGTCTACTTAATACTCGTACATACTATATAATACACTTTAATACACGACTTTTACTACTGTAAAAAAGCCATGTATTAAACCTTGCCTTTATTTTAAAAGACCTATTAAACGATACCCCACACGATGGGGTAGAATGGTAGTGAGAGCCACTAAAATTATTAATATTTTATGATGCCAAAACTGTGATCTATTCATAATCTATAACTATACCTAATTTCATCCATTAATATTCATGATTACAGAATCAAAGCGCGGACAGACAGACAGATGGACAGACAGACAGATGGACAGACAGAGCGAAACTATAAGGGTTCCTTGTGTATTACGGAACCCTAAAAATGGTATCATTTGAACAATTGTGAAAAGAATCACAAAAAATTTGTCTGACCGGGATTAGAACCCGCCACATTTCGAATTTTCAAAAAAGCAAAAATGATACATACGAGTAACAAAATAGTATTTTATAAAATAGTTTTTTTTTATAAAATACTAAATTAACATTTAATATTATTGATTAAAAAACCAGTGCAACGATTAAAAAATCTGGAAGGAAACCTGAGTAATTTATTGAGTGTTACTGAACTGAGTAACTGACATTGGTGACTCAGTTAAGAAACATAGATGTGTGAATTTAATATTACCTTGGTATTTATATCATAGTACATTCAATATGATACTTTTAATAATAGACAAAAACAGATTCGATCGGATTTTTATTGCAATATAATACTTCGGTCAATCGGGAGCCATTGTATGATTTGGACGTTTTTCGATAAAGCGAGTAGCGTACATTTTCCTTCTATTGTACTGAACGCTTTCAATATGTGCGGAGGCATAGGCATATAGGGCCACTTATTCAACTGCCTCGATGAAATACGAAATATTATGGATTTAATTTTAGCTTTCAATGTTTGTTTTTTTCATCTATGAATACTTTTATTCTCGACTATTAATTCTCGAGTTTAAAAAAACTTTGAGAATCTTCGGCAAATATAGGATACTATTATTATTAACTTTCTTCTGTTAGTATTAGTTTTTCAACTAGCACTTACAATATACTTTATGACAGACAAGAGCATATGCCCATTTGCCTCTTTCTTTTTTAAATTTGCTCTATTTTAAGTATTTCAATGGCGTGTATCCTGCAATACTCGTCGTAGAAGAATTGCATAATAATGCCTGCATGGATCGATAGTCAATTTCTATACTTGTGCTTTCCATTACTCCTCCTGTTTATGTAACACTGGTGAAGGAATCGCGTGCCGCCAGAGATTTACAACTCAATCCAACAATCAGTGAAACGCTTAACTAGGCGATAAGGTGTTGGCGAATGATTGCGTCCGTTTATTTGAAGATAGCTGCTGATATTTTCGACACGATTCAACATTAAGTGGTTAATTTATGTTAGCTGAAGCGATATATCTACTTCAGTAAAACCTTTTAAAATAAATTGTTTTTGTTTCTGTTTTTATTAGTTATAAGAATGCTAGCCGAATTCAAAATTTCTTCATGCTACAAATCAAGTACGTACTTTTTTTATAGTTAAAATTCAGAGAAGAATTTATAACCACTTTCATAGGTAACTTTTGTTTTGTTGTAAAGTTTTTAAACATTTTATCATATAGTATTTATAATTGGTAAACGATGTTCCACACATTAAAGTCGATTTATGCGATTAACATACAATACTTATATAATGTACTTATGATAAAAAGTGTAATACAACTCTTATTGCCTTTTATTTTACCTCCCACTACTATTTTTGTAGTACCTAAATAGTTTTCACTGCATTCAAAAAACCAATTCAATTCTTTCGTCAAACAGTTACTGTACAAACCACATACTTATAAAAAAAAAATGCAAAACGCAATATCGAATGCGCATTTGTGTATTTTATATATTAAAGTATTTTATCACAGTAAATAAAGCTTAAATTTGTACGGCGAGGGAAAATTGTAGTCGTAAATTGTTAGTTTGTTCTTGACAAGTTTTGTGTGCCAACAGGCGTGTAACGCGTCCGTAATGGCCTCCCATTCGCTAGATCACCCCATTCTGCCAAAAATATACACTTATACGCCGTAATAATACTTCCAATTATATTTTGGAACCAAAAATAAAACTGCTACATCAATACTGGAAATCGTGTTGGGATATGTGTGTTACTTTTAACTTGTATTTCGTTTTAAAACTATATACAGAAAGTTAATTATGAATAAGTAAGAAACTAACAGTACTTATATATTAGGTTTGATTTTATGTGTAAATTACGCTGCAAACATATTGTGAAGAAACTTTCTAGCACAAAATATTCAGATAAGCTTTTAAACAGAATATTATAAATACTATAATCTTATTAGAACCAATATTTACATGCAAAACAAATATACCTTTATTGTAATGAACTTTTTGTATACAATTAATATATAAAAAAATCGAAGAATTTTCTTTCTACCTACAGTTTTTGTGATTTCAGGAAAAAACCTAGTATCCGTAATATCCGGATAAGCTTAAAGGAAATCTTGTGCGGCAGTTTCAGGTCCGGCAGCCCCGGCTATTCTCCGCCACATTAGCCCCACCGCACTACGGAGCTATTTGCCGGAGATCAGATTAATGCCACTTCTCCTCTCCCGGCCGTTTGGCAAGCCATATTTTTTACTTTAATATACCGTAATGTAATATATAAATTTAAATACATACATAAATTGACTGAACATCTAAATTGTAAAGACTAGGAAAAGGAATTTCTTTGAAGGATCGTCCTTGATTTGTTGTGTAGCTACCCTGTTCTTATGGTTTCGCAAAATTCATTTCCAAAGCATTCGCTTATTGAAGATACGTTTGCATAAGTTTTAAATTTGTCGCATTTGTAAAAACTTTTATCGCAGAAATATAAACAAACTATGGCATAAAAAATATGAAAACAAAAAATATCGACCATTGTTACTAATCATATTTCACCGTTTCCGTAGAGGGCAATAGTGTCATTCGCGACATTCATCTGCCGTACAGCAGTCAGTTGAACAAAACAAACGGGCAATAGAATAGATTTCCCATGGGCGCTGTATATTATGACTTTCCATAGCTGAATATTCCACGCGCCTGTATGACCGCCCATTATCTGTTACTTGCGCTTTATTTATTCTAGCACGAGGGAATCCTGAAACTCTGATTACGTTCAGATTGCTTTTCCGTGTTAATTACGCCACGAAATTTCTGCTTTCAAATGACATTTGAATACCTACGATGGAATGGTTTGGCCACAGTAAAATTTGTGCATCATTTAGAAAAGCTGACTTTGTTGGTGATGTTTGTAACTTTAATGGAATTTTCGTAAATGGATCATATTTTATGTCACTAGAAGATATATCTTGAGAGGGATATTTCATTATAACCGTGTTTTGAATTATTCTTATAGCTAATGAGCGCTACATACCCAACTAACGTTTTATCGTAACGATATAACGGTGTTAGCCGATTTTACCAGAATTATCGATAACGTATATAGAAAACATTATGATAATTTGATAAAACTGCACAGTTAGTTAGTAAATTGTTACTATAAAACGTTCGGTATATAGCCTAGTTAGGCTTAAGGCATTACATTAATAAATATATGGCAACTTTTTGCATCACAAGCGCATCGGATATTTTGCAGCCATCATTTATTCAATTCGATATAAGTGACAACTTTTATAATAGTTATATCGATGCTATCTATATTAACTATTTACAAACTAAAAGAAAAATATAAAATGAATGTCTTTTTTCCCAATATTTAAAACTTCAGTACAGTATTTGCTTTTAGGAGTACTTTATTATTTACAATGATGACAAATACGGGTCACCAAAAAAGCGCACTGATGTTAACATTTCAAAGTGACCCTTATCAATTTACTGACGCGCTGTCAGCTCGCCTGTCCATTAGCATGTTTTGTTCCACACAAAAAATATTGTCAAAATAGACTCGAGACTTTTTCTGGAAAGATCAAAAAGAAAAAAAGTCTAAGACAGTTTGGAAACCATGTCGATTGTCACACTCAAGCGCTTCTAAAAAGAGTAAATGATTTCATTGAAAAAAAAAACCCAATAGTCCAGATCAAATTACTTTAAATATCTTTTGATATCAAGTTAACTTTCCGAATACCGAATTGAATGTTATTAAAAGTATTCAGCAAAAGATTTCAAAATACGCATGCTACTTAACTAATGATACTACTAACTCAATAACTAGGGATAAAAAAATGTAAGCCATAAAAATATGGCTCCTAAGGTGTGTTTGTTAAATATAAGGGACATTATCTTACACAGGTATCAGATTTAACAAGTGACCGCTCCCATTTCCTATCTAAAGGAATTATAAAAGCCTTATCTAATTCGCCTCAATTAGTTCATAATCCAAATATTATATAATCTTCTTTTGCCAAACGAATTTCCCTGAACTTAAGTTGATTTATTTAAGAGCATCGCAGTAATAAAAAATTTAAAGTACCTCCTCATTAAACAAAGCACTGAGCTGATATTTGGACTCCGGGTATCAAAGGGGTTATATTGTTACAAGGAGAATGCAAAATGTTCAGAGCTCGCTAATTAAGGAAGCTAGCGAGCTTCTTATTTGTTATTTATGAAGGGTCAGATATTATGTTATGCTAATGTTATTGGTATCGCTTATGTTTGAGTTTCATGAGTTCGGGTAATAGCTATAGGGTACACTTATTGTAGTTAAGTTTGTAGTTACACACTAGATAGATTATAATACCTACCTATAGAGATTAAAATATATTATATAGTATATAGTCCGTAGCCGTATACTATGTTTATGTATATTTAAAACATCGATGTATTTTAAAGTACCAGTTACCAGAGCCTTTAGCCCTGTTTGCCATCGCTAATTACGATGACTAAGTTCGAAAACAAAAAAAAATAATTATATATATATGTATATAAGTAACACCCCACTTATGTCAAATCCCATATAATTTGGTTTTCGAACTTCGTCGTTGAAATTAGAGATGGCAACTTGGCTAAAGGCTTTGATATGCAAAGTATTCAAATTTGTCTTAAGTATACAAAATAGGACAAAATAGTCGTGTATTGTCCTCAAAACATTCTCAAAGCCCAACTTTTTTACCTAATATGATTCGACGCAGTACATATTCGTCTTTGTTGTGGTGTTTCCGTGAAAACTGTGGGACAAACAATCCTAAAGATATTATTTCGAGCGTATTCGATAGATTTACGTCCGATATACAAGCCGTGTTGGATTTGGCAAATGACAGACAAATTGGCGGGCTGCGAACGTGACGTGCACCACAGTAACTAGGCCCCGGTGTGGAGGAAAGGCACGAATAAATCATATTATGTACGACGATAAATATTTCAACTCATACTTTTAGTCGGCGAATCTGAGAAAGTAGCGCTTGAATTGAAAAATGCAATTGTCAAAATATGTGATTTAATAACCCGTTTCCCGAGCTAAAAGTTCAGGATAAGGGGATGTAGAGTTAGTCTAGAACAGGTCTACGACTTAGTTTATATGTAGAGTGTCACTTGGCTCTAAAATATTTTTGGTCTCCTAGCTCCATAGCCATAGTTTTGCCATCAAAACGTAGGAGAAAATGTCATTTTTATCTACCAGTATTGAACTGCATGATAGAATCGAAAATTAAGCATGGTAATAATACCATGCTTAATTTTCCATAAGGTCAATTAAGTAAATATTAACCAATATCTGTGCCTTTTTAGTATGTAGAACACAAGGAAATTAAATTCAACATGAATTTATCTGAATGATTTTTTTTAATCATAACGATTTTCAAATGTTTTTCTCTTTAATCAAACTAAAAGGCAATGTAATTTAAATCAAACAGAGTGATACTTTTTGTCAAATGACCTTTTTGTTATTTGTTTTTAAGGGCCGTTTTTTTATATTAAAGAAATGTTAATGTTTTATTTGTCATTGTTTTCGTTAGATCAAGGGCAAAGATATTCAAGTTAATGTATAATATATGAAGCTTTAGCGGGAATTTCTTATCAATCTCAAGAACTTTTGGTCTATTGTTCAGATAATCGATAACGGAACGAAATTCCATTAAGAAAATACCATTGATAACGTATACAAAAAAGTCTACACAATTTTCGATTTTCATGCTTTCATTTATCCAAGAAAGAATTCTCCGAAGCTTTTTAATTAATTTTTTCGCTTTGACAGTTATTGATCGTTTAGACTTTCAATAGGTGAGGCTCTGTTTATTTCGAATACTTAGCGAAGTGATAATAAATCACTGGGCAAGTGAAAGCAGCTTTTAAGCCTTTCATGGTCTATAAATCATACGAATGAGGCACCATGGCACACGCGGGCGACTCCCCGAGTTGCACACAAGCGCTAAGCTTTTTGCAACTTACATTGTTGCCCACTTTGAATCTATTTCACATAAGGCGAAGCCAATCAATTTAAATCGTTTCTACTTTGTGTGTTCCGTTTATTTCCTGACTTGGACATTGCATTTAGAATAAGAATTACCTACTATTTGGTGATTTTTAAATTTTAGAGTCAATATTGCTTTGGTGTGATTAAACGCGGTAAAATCATATAAAATACTTTTTACCCGACTAAGGCGAATCTAAAAGGAAGGATAATGATTTTGGCAGTCTATGTATGTATGTATGTTCCACCGTAGCGCCTAAACTACTAGTACGATTTTAATAAATGAGGTATCAATAGATTCGTAATATTTAAGATTCGAAACATAGGCTATATAATTTCCTAGTTGGATTATAGTTTATTTATAAAATTGTATAGTTACACAAACTCGTAACATTTAATAACATTTTTTTATTACTCGTAGTTCGCTTATGAAACTGTTCTAAAGCAACGATGAAGTAAATATGAATAAATATCCCCCTTACTATTTACACCACAGATACGCTAATCCATGTTGCTTTGTTTGTCTGATACGTTGGAAAAGCCACAAAGACAGACAAAGACAGCAACATTGTTTAGCGTATCCGTGGTGTGAATATTTTAATTATTAAAGGGGAGTAGCACAAGTAGGTACACAAGTTAGTACTTTTCTAACATTGAAACAAATCATGTACTTTACTACATTATTTACGTAAACAATGCAATACAAAGTTGTCTTATATAATATACCAAAGAGTCGTCAAAGTTCAACAAAGTGAAGCGCAAATCTTGTAGCTCACATAAATCAAAGTACCTTACACAAACTAAAGTAAAATAAACATCGTAGGAACTAATTACTGTACAAAATTCATGTGGGACCGGCGGGCACGGCTGAAGCACAGTTTGATGTTGCGCTCACAAAATTAGCCAAGTTTAGGGTTGAAGTCGACCTCGCCTCTAACAAGTTAATTTAAACTGCCCGACTGATTTGCACTGAACCGTGACAATAACTCGTTTAATGTATATTGTATTCACTATTATTATTAGCTTTGTCGCATTTTTTGTGAATTGTGATGGGCTTTAAATATACATAATATCACAAGTCGTTCAAGTTGCACAATAAAAGATCTCCGATGTTTATATACGACTTACATTGATTTTTGTGAAAATATCTCGCATTACTCGACAGTCCAGAAAAAATATTATAAAACCTTTATGAATTATGAATTGAAAATATAAAATCTGTTTTTGTACACATATTTATCTTACTTTAATAATTGTTTTTTTTATCATTTGCGCCCAGATTGTTTTTAACAAAGTTGTATTTTAGTGAACTCTACAAAGGATAAAGTAATTCAACGAGTTTGCATTAAAGTGCTTTTACGAATAATTGATAAATATTGTTATTCATGGATTTTTTGATAAATTGCTTTTAAAAACGAATTAAATATTTATTAAAAATATTTCATAAAAGAGAATAACGGAGTGCAAAAAGCACTCTATATTAATATCGTTTGTAACATTTTATCCAGTGATGTCCATTGGAATCGCTATTTAATTTTTGAACGATGGAACGATTAGATTTCGACACTATCTCACCTACGTATGGACTGAGATCCCAGGCCCGCCAGACTACCCTTATACTCTTACTGGTAAAATATTTATCATATTTACGTATTAGTGTAATGAACGTATGCATACCCGCTAGTTTGTGCCGTGGGTCAATTTTTAGAAGCTAAAGTTACGGAAAATTGTACTCACATTACTAACATACTAATAAAGTATCAATCTTATTTTTTTTTTTGGTTTTAGAATAACATAAGGAACAAAACTTGTTTAAGTAATTTTTTTATCAGCTTAGAACTTTAATGATTTTTATTTCTACATGGATGATTTTACATTTTTATTTTTATGAAAACCACAACAGAATAATAAGTAATCGATCTCAATTTCACTTTATAATATTAATTGTCATAATTCTCCTACAACGCACGTTAGAATCATTTCAAAGGCTGTAAGAAAAGTAAGTACCTACAATTTTTTTATAACTTTGACGCCCTGTACCTGAGAATTGGCCCCCAGCACAATAAAGCGGGTATATTTACCTTCATTATACACATTTATACTATGATATGATATACCTTTTATCAGTAAGAACATAGGGGAAGTCTGGTGGGCCTGGAATCTCAGTCCGGTCCTAATTAGTTGTAGTGACTAGTAAGCAAATATTATATTAAAATACAATTTGAAACTTTAAAAATTTCAACCCGATGTTGCTGCCTCAGTGATGATACAACTGAAACCTCTGTCATTCAATTTAAACTGTTCATAGTGAACATATCAATTTTTGCTGGCATTGTAAGCACAGGATGTGTAAGCTCACGCCATAAATCATATGCGAGTGCAGTATTTATTAACATAACACAAAGCGTGTCTCGCATTGTGCGGTAAGTACTTTCATTGTGATGCTTGTGAACATAACAGTGACATAATACTAACATTGTTCTTGTCAGATTTACAGGTAATATGAGCTAGTTCTATGAGTACGTAGATCACTGAAAATCATGACTGCAATCGCACTAAGTATAACTCTATATGACTATGTAAATTGAAACACTTTATTAAGCGTGATGTCATGTATTGTTTTTCCTCTTTCCTCGTGTCTTATTTTCTTATAAGATACGTGGATACACGAGGACATACCTTCATATAATTTATTAATATTTGTTTTTATCTTCCAATTCACACTTTACACATACCAATCAAAATGCATAGTCGAAATCAATCCATTTTAATTCAAAATTCAAGTAGGAACGAAACAATATGCAAAAACTTAATGGTAACCCTACGGCACCATAATAATTCTTATGAATACTAATTACATTGATGAAACACCAGACGCAACTTAATATTATCATTTTGAAGGTATTTTGCAGTTCCGGCCAAGGGAAATTTCCCCGTCCAATATGACAAAAGCTGCTACTAAGCTTGTTAGTGTTATACGCAGCAGCATTAATTTGGTATAGACAGGCTCGCTCTCCTTTGACACGGTCCTATCTCTGGGGTGTAATTCAATTTGCTTTATCCTTTGCCGAGAAAATGACGATGTATTGCCGTCGATAACAATATTCATAATTTTAGCTGGCGCCATTTTAATCGAATCTAATTTTCGTCTATTAGACGCTGGCGTAAATTTTATTGAAGTCTTTTGCTACTATTTAAATAATAGGTATTTACAGTGGTTCTGCAGTACTGGCCATTTCAAATCAAAATAATTTTTGTTTGGCTAAGAATTCTAATTTCAAATTTATTTTATTTTAAAAACATGGAATTCTTTTTCCAAAAGTAGTCATTTGTTTATTGATTAGTGTTACATTTTCATCGCATTTCAACCTTTTTCGTCATCATGGATACGTTAAAAATTCGAGTAATTATGGAATATGAGTACCGTCGTGGCAGCAACGCGGCACAAGCGGCACGCAAAATCAACGACGTTTACGGAACTAACACTACAAACCAACGCACCACCTGTTATTCGTTTGCTCGCTTCCGTTCTGCAAATCAAATCGACCTGAAAAATGAACCTCGCGGTCGTCCGAAGACTTTGGTCGACAATTACGAATTAAAGGCGATTGTGGAAGGTGATGATACACAATCTACGGCTGAATTAGCAGCAGCTTTCGACGTTCGCTTCAAAACAATTTTGGTCCATTTATGTCAAATTGGAAAGGTAAAAAAGCTTGACAAATGGGTGCCCCACGAACTCAATGATCGCCAGCGCTAAGTACGCGTCGAGACGTGCCTTGCTCTGCTCAACAGACACACAAATTAAGTAATTTTGTTTATACCGCATTGTTACCTGCGATGAAAAATGGATTCTGTTTGATAACCGCAAGCGCTCAGCAAGTTGGTTGGATCCTTGTTTAGCACCTAAACAATGCCCTCAACGAAAACTTACCCCTAGAAAAGTAATGGTCACTGTTTGGTGGTCTAGCGCCGGTGTGATTCATCACAGCTTCTTACCAAACGGGGTGAGCATTACTGCAGATGTGTACTGTGAAGACCTGAACATAATGATGGAGAAGCTGGCACATCTCCAACCAGCATTGGTCAGTCGCTTGTCTCCGCTGCTCCCGGACGACAACGCACGACCTGATACTGCACAGCAGACGGTCTCCAAGTTGCTGAACTGGGATTGGAAGCTCTCCGTCATCCGCCCTAATCAACAGACCTTGCGCCTATTGACTACTACTTTTTCCAGAATTTGGATAACTTCTTGGCGGGAAAAAAATTCAATACCCGAGCAGTACAAAATGTCTTTGAAGAATTTGTTGCCTCCCGTCCAGCTGATTTCTTTAAGAAGGGCATCAATAAACTGCCACTGCGTTGGCATAGATGAATTGATTGCATGGGTGATTACTTCGATTAATACAAAGAAAAAATACATTTAAAAAATTTGTTTAAATTTTTTCATACAAAACGGAAATTTCATAGGTAAAGACCTAATATTAGAAGTAAATTATATTGTCGATTACGTTTTTGCTATAATTAAATCGTGTGTTTTTTTTTTATAAATTAAGAATTATTTTACATTAAAATATATTATATTATAATTAATAACAATTAAGTGCTTATGCACTTATATTATTTTATCTAATCACTAGTGTAAAAGCCACGGTAAAGCTTGGTTTTCTACTAATTGTACCTAATTCTAGTTTGATTTTATGATGATTAAATGATATTCTGCGAAAAGTCACAGTAGGAATAAATAATTTCATAGAACCATTGGATACATGTAAGTACCATCGAACAAGTTGCAGCACGACCAGGCATAAGATGAAAACGCTTAACAGCGTCGTTGAATCGTACGCACGCATACATACTCACATATAAATAAGTAGTACAACCACGTCTGCGGTCGTTGCGGTCACTGTCTCAATGTTTAAATATTGTGAGGCATCCTAGTGCAAGTAAAAATGTTTAGAAACTTGTCGAGCAGGAACTTTGTCGATATTGAACATTGAGTTCATTTTACAGGAATCGTATAACGAATTGCGAGTGTTCATCGACGGAGCATTGAGGAATAGAAACATATATATCTCTGTAATGAAAATTTCCAGAGAATACGTTCGTACCTTAATAACCCGCGGACATTTCTCTGAGAACTCGTTGCAATAATGTTGATGCCACTATGATTTGTGAACGCACTACATCACGCTCACGAGAGAAACTAATTTCGCGAGGCATGATACCTTAATAAATACAGAATATCACATTCTGCAAATGTCAAAGAAGGTACGGCTTGATGAATGTATGTTATAATATGCGAGGTTTACAGAAGGTTGCTTTCCTAGTAATTGAACTAATAACTTCTCTTTATAGAGGCACTTATTTATAGGTTAACCTATCATTCGTGCAGTACTAGTTATCTCATGAACTCTCATCAAAGAGAAATAAGATAATTTTGGCAACCAAGTACATATGAATCGTCTTTGGGATCGCATTAGGGTTACACCATACCGTGCGCGGCACTGCATTTTTGGGGTACCTATTAAAAACTGAACTTTATTCACTACACAAAAATATATTTAAGACATCAGTCATGCACTGCACAGTGCACATGTGCTGTGCAGCGCGGTGCAACTTGACATTCGAACTCTTACAATGAAACGTGTATTTTCTTGTCTAATAAATAAAGTAAAATTTTAGCTTAATCTTAATAAAAATGCAGCGCCATGTCGCGTATCGTTTCATTTCGGTGTGAATTGATTGACTTACATTGCTTTAACAATGCATAATAATAATTTTGTATAAAATTCAGCTCTTGAATATACTGAATATTGATAATATACTTTAACGACAAACCGTGGTTTGAAGATTTTTCAAATGACATTTCTTAAAATCAACATTAAAATTATTTCTCTTATGCAGAACTGGAAATACGAATAAAAAAGAAACAAAGAACAATATTGTATGATAAAAGATTGGAAGACTCGGGACTTGCAGATGGAAAAATTGTCGTGATATTTTCTTTTACCGCATGGCAAAGAAAATTAGCATGATCAAAAGAACAAGAGAATGAAAATATTTTTGTCCTTGAAAAATCAAAATTGGTTCGTGGTTTTTACTCCAGGGTATTATTGAATTGGATTGCTTCTACTTTATATTTCACAATGCGGACGATTTAGATGTTAAAAATAATGTTATATCTTCTCATCTAAAATTTCACAGCCAATACGTACCTGTTATAATCTGTGAAGTTTAGTGTTTCTGCAAATTATTAGACTTTTCAAAAAGTCCATTCACAAGAAATCGAAACGCTGCTACGTGGCGATGTATTTTTTAAGACAGCTGTTCAAAATAATTAAACCTTATTAGTCAGTAGAATCAGGCGTTACTTTACGGAAATCCATATCATACAATTCAATTAACATCATATCTAGCATCCTAGGAAGTGGACCAAACGAACTTTGTTCGCAGGTCCACTTCATGGGGATGCTCCGGGTTCAAGGCGAAACGCGCGTCGAGTTTTGCAACCTGCATGGTGGTGGGGCCTTGCACGATCTTGCTGAAATTGTTGCTTGTGTGGTGGTGGTGTTTGCACGATCTTGTTTCTTAGTGGACGCATAAGCAGTGTGGGAGGTGGGAGGTACTTTGCGCATGATTGTCCGTGCACTCACACATTTGCTCGCAGGTTTTGGGTTTTTTTTCGCGGGATATTGCTAGATATAATGTTAATTGAATTTTAAACTTTATTAATTACCTACACATTTGATATTACACATCAAGATACACGTTTCATAGTGAGTTGGAATGTCAAGTTGCACCGCGCTACACAGCGCATGTGCAGTGTATGACTGATGTCATATGAAACGTGTACCTTTTAGTTGTTTAGTGAATACAAAGTTCAATTTTGTATAGTGCGTCGCGGCGCGTAACGTCGCGTTTGATCTGACCCTAAGACATTCAATTTTAAAAGATTTTACGTTACATTATAAAGTGCAGAACAAACACAATGAAAATACAATTTCCACCGCAGATAGATAGTAAGAAAAAGTAAGTTAATAATCTAAATCTTCAAACTTGCTTAAGCAGAGTAAATACTAGAAATTTTAAACTCACCAGGCTTAGCATGCGCACCCTAGAAACACCGAAGAATCGACAAAATGACAGATTGTAGAAACATGAATACCATTCGGAGCCAAATAGGTTTTATTGTAAGGTAGCAAGGTCGATGCTACCATACAATGAATCCCGAGCATGAGCCCCCAAAATGGCCTCTTTTGCCAGCTAAAGTAGAAACGTTTTCTTATGTCAATGTCAAATAGTCTTTCAATAATGTCAACTGCTCCCCATCACGGCGGTCCAAGACAAATAGTTTCTTTACGTTCAGTCATTTACTTGAAAATTTGATCATTTTAGACAGAATATTTCCCGGCAGCCATTTTAAAAATAGGGCTATTTAGAAATGTTGACTTCTATTAACGACCTTGTTACCATGGGATAATAACTATTTTGCTACGAAATGTTTTGGATAGAATATTTCTTCTTTAAAATTATTTCTTCGGATCGCCATGCTAAGCCCGCTGGTTGGTAAGGCATTATTTCCGCAACGTAATATTTTACTCTAGCCGGTGCTAGATAGAAATATCCAGTTTTATGGAACCTGAGAATATTATCTTTATATATTATTTCTCAAATGTGTTTTCATATTTTCTTTAACACTTCGTTAAAGTCAGCACTTTAGAGTAAGTGTAGCGTTTTTATGATTTTTAACTGTAAAATAATTTTATACAAAAAGTTTTCATTTTATACTTCTTTAAGTAAATAAGTAAGGTGTACGACTTTTTAAACTGTATATATACATCTAAATATTTATTTTTCACAATGTTAAGTTTTAAAAAAGTGGACAAAAATAAAAGAAATGCTCCCGATTTCCTTATCTACTTAGGGTCAGTTCATACCGTGACGAGACGCCACGCAACGGGGTACTATATTTTAAGATAGATATTCAAAATTGAACTTTATTCACCACACAAGACGATGTGTATGTTTCATTGCAAGAGTTCGAATTTCAAGTCAATAAAAGTCAATGTCAAAGGCGCCGCTCTTGCAATAAAAAGTTTATCTTTTTGTGTAGTGAATAAAGTTCAATTTAGAAAAGCTATTTTAAAAACTTAGCGCCGCTTCACGTCCCGAATCGTCGCGGTGTAAATTGACTCTAATACTAAACTTTTCTTGTGGTTTGAGTATTTGAGTGTTGATTATGCTGATCATTATTATTATTATTGATTTTAGTTTTATTTTTATGCAGTGGCTCTATGTTATGTAATGTCATGACCAGATGCTTAGCATGTGCTTACATTAACTTTAATTTGTTTTACACTAGTGAAAACTTGTTATTTTCATTTCGCTTTATATTAATATGTATTTTTATTGTTATATATAATACGCTGTAAGTTTTCCAAATAAAATAAAATAAATAAAAAATAAATCTATTCCAGTAGAGATGCAAATACCGGAGCAACAAAATAGTTGTACCTACATCGCGTGTTATTCAGTTGTAAACAGAACATACAAGTAGCAGCTTTAATTATACAGCATGAGACTTATACGAGGTTATCAAGAACATAAAACTTAACAGCCTTCCACAGTAATAATTGCCATATGTAAATTTGTATGCAAAAACTACGTATGACCTAAACATAACAGATTTATAGCTGAAGACGTCTGTTGATAAGTTAGGATTCGTAATATTACCTATGACACACATTACCCTATTGTTGAATATAATTATTATAACATGGATTAGTGTTTCAGAGGCAATATTATGGCCTAACATTATTATCATCCTTGTCTGAGATTATCGGAAATATATTACACTAGATGTTGCCCGCAACTTCGTGTGCACAAAAAGAGATCCCACGGGAACCATACATTTTGTCGCGACAAAGTAGCCTACGTCCTTCTCCGTGATCTATTTTATATCTGTGCCAAATTTCATGATGACCGGTTGGGTAGTTTATAAGTAAAGGAGAAACAACCAAACAAATAAACTCAGTTTCACATTTATAATATAGGTAAGGATTATGAGCAAACTTCTGACCTGATGATGACTTTGTCGAAAACGGTCATGTAATTTATTAGAATTAATGTAAAATACTTATTAAAGTGGAAATAGCGCAAGAGGTCCCGTGTGTTATAACTGTGAAACATGAATTTCCACCAAGAATATGACAGTACAATCAGTAGCATATCCAAACTTCTAATATTAAAATAATAACAAGTGAAATGAAAATTTCGGTATCAGGTCAAAATGATAAAGGTCAGAGATTAATGGAATTTAATGGAAGGCAATGATTATTAGAATTGTAAGATGTAAATCAATATTGAGACTCTTTTTTACTGGTCGCTATGGGCTTTAAAAGAGAATGATTTTATGTATCTATGAAATGTAGAAATACACTACCGTTAACCTTAAGAAAAACTTGTGTTTTCCCACAAGACTTCGTTTAGCGACATCGTGAAAGTGATACCCTCTGCTCATATAGGTTGAACGTCTTTTCAACGTGCGAATATTGAGTTTTATGTGAGAAAGGAGTCAAAGAGGTAGCGGAGGAGTGGAGGAGTGCTCTCTGACGTACGAGCCGGCGTGAGAGATGGCTTTCAATATCAAATTGAATTCCGCGGTTCATTGATTTTCAATTTGTTAGGGAGTCCTCTCGCCATATAGATCTGTAAATGTAGTAGCTATTATAAATCTCTGTAATAGCTCCATGAATATCCATTATGCTTTTTGTGATACATTTTGTTGCGTGTAATTTTTTCCGTTACATTTCAGTTAACATCATTTTTCTAAATAAATGCATTTAGGTAAGTTTGATACAACTGATGAGTTCAATTTCAGAAATATTAAACTTAACTTGACCTACTATTATCACACCGAATTTGTACTATTTTAATTTACTTTTAAAATTTAATACTTATTTATGAATTATGGTAGGAATGTCTATTAAATATAATTTTTGTTGCAAATTGTATCTTTGTGGTAAAGACCACTAGCAAAATCTAGATTATTACAAACATGAAAATGTATCACAAATACCCATTTCAAGTAATCTTTACCCTGTTTAACTTATAAATATAAGCTAAGCGAAAAGAAAATCCATTTTGCCTTGAGCGTTGTGGAGAGGAAATGTGTGTTTTTCATGATTTATATCCCAAACAGCGAGGTGACCGCTCGTATGAACCCGCCGCCCGCCTGGCCAGCGGCGATAAGCTGAAGCCCCGAAAGAAAATAAACAAACTGCCGCCAACTTATAATATTCAATGTGTGTTTAGCGATTATAGTGAGTGGTATATATACTACTAGGCTAGTATCACTATACTAGCCTCTCATTAGTGGGTATAATTAAAGTTTATTGTTCGCACGTGGTTTTGTTTACGATGTCGTATAATGGAAAACCTTTGTGACGCGAATTTAATAATTCAGAGAGTTCATTTTTAAAAGACAAAGGATTTTGTGAAAGGTAAATTGACTTTATGCTCTTTATAGATCTTTTGTATTCAAAAAAGTTTTTAAATACAAAAATTAAAAAATAAAAAATAAAATAAAATAATAATAATTAAATTATGTTTTTTAAAAACTAGTTTATGAATTGTTACTAACCAAGCTAAATAAACATTATGAAACATAACATATTCAACCATCGGACCCATTATCAGGACAATCGTAATGTTCCGATAGAATGTTTTCTTTTTTAATTTATCGACCACGAAACTATTTCATTGCTAGATAATTAGATCGAGACTTTTGTTATCGAGTATTCAATAATACTCGATAACAAAAGTCTCGATTACCGGACTTTCTTGGTTTTTTTTCTTCATATTTGACGTAGTCGGGTTATTTTTTTTTTAAGTGATTTATTTTATATTACACTTTTAAGTTCTTGTTTGTTTTTCTATTACCTCAAGAGCATCTACAGTCAGCAGCACCATATCAATATCAGTTCTGCATAAACGCTTATAAGTGAGATACGTTACTAACCAAATTAAAATCATTATAGATCCTAAACAGTAATTATGATTAAAAAACGATATTAAAAACCTAAAAATGATTTTTAAATACCTATTCAACGATACCCCACTTGATATAGTTCGCCGATTTTTTTTTTCACAATAATAATATGACATTTGCGCCGTCATGACAAATCAAACGACACAGGTACAAACT